>JAFEMH010002323.1:0-354150 GCA_022495995.1 Adenophora triphylla var. japonica | reverse complement strand
ACATCTCCACTAAGCCCGGTCTCGAACCCTGCGAGTCGAGTCCTTGTAAAAGTCCGGTCCTGCGAGTCGTCCAACGGCCTTACGCCGGAAGACTATGATAATGTAGCCAACCATGTATTTCCGTTCTCGTTTAATGAAAAGTCGACCTTTCGGAGTATCCTCTCATTGCCACTTTAACAAGCGATAAGTTAACAAACAACTTAAAAGACGTTAATAACTTCCAATTGATAAAGAAGCGAGACACATTAAATGAACAATACATTAAAGAAGTTCTCGAGCGTGTAGTTGACCAAGAGGACAAGCGGGCCCAACTGCCTAGAAGAGGTTATGACCAAAGTGAACACGGGGTCGGTGCAAGAGCCTAAAGAGACACAAGTGGGCGGTTTCTTCGCCGATGCGAAAAAGAAGCCACGATAAGCCTCCTCAGGGAGTATGTTGACGTGTTCGCTGGTCGTACCGGGACATGCCGAGGACTCGATCCCTCGATCGTGGAGCACGAAATTCCCTGGATCCCGAATCGAAGCACATCAAAGCGAAGGCTGCGCAAGATCAAGCGAGTGGTCCTTGCAAGTTAAAGAAGAGATTGAGAAAATGCTCAGAGTTGGTTTCATCGAGTGATTGAGTACCCGACTTGGCTCTCCAACATCGTGACGGTCACCAAGACCCGATGGAAAGGTCGAATCTTTGTGTAGATTTCCGGGATCTCAACAAGGCCGGCCCTAAAGATGATTTCCCCTTTGCCTAACATCGACATGCTAGTCGACACCACGGCAAATTTGAAGTAAAATCCTTCGTGGATGGGTTCGTTGGATACAACCGGATCAAAATGTCGAGGAAGATCAAGCCAAGGCTGCTTTCACCACTCAGTGGGGGACATCTTGCTACACGGTCATGCCGTTCGGTCGAAGAACGCTGGGGCTACTTACCGGCGAGCTGCAATGACCCTCTTCCATGACATGATTCACAAAGAAATCGAAGTATATGTCGACGACATGATCATCCGCTCCGAGAGGATCGGACATGCGGCACATGACGGATGCGAGAAAGTTCTTCAACGAGACTCGAAAGCACTCCATGAGATTGAACCACTGCGAAGTGCACCTTCGGCGTCATGCGAGGTAAAGTCTTGGGGTACATAGTTACGAGAAAGAGGTATCGAAGCCGATCCCAAGAAAATCAAGGCCATCATCGACATGAAGCCGCCTCGAGACTTTGACGAAAAGTAAAGAGTTTTATGGGAAGACTTCGGTACATCGGTCGCTTCATCAACCAGTTGACATCTCTCTGCGAGCCCATGTTCAAGCGGTGAAGAAGAATGCCGACATCAAATGGGACTCAGAGTGCCGGACGGCTTTCGAGAAAATCAAGACCTACTTGGTGAATCCCCCAGTGCAGTGCCCGCCACATGAAGACAAGCCACTACTCCTGTATCGACGATGAGACACGTCAATCGGAGCAATCTTGGCACAAGAAACAGAAAGATTCCAAGGTTGAGCATGCAATCTACTTCGTAAGCCGGAAGCTTCAAGGAAGTGAACTCGGCTACTCGGCATTAGAGAAAACTTGTACCGCCTTGGTATGGGTAGTCGGGAAAGCTGAAACACTACATGCGGTCACATTCGGTGCTCTGGTCTCCAAAATGGACCCCGTCAGATATCTCTTTGACAAGCCATCCTGTCAATGCGACTAGCAGTGGTCATTCTTCTGGTGAGTTCGACATCAAGTACATGGTCGAGAAAATCAACGAAGGGCGAGTAATGGCGGATCGGTGGCGAGACTTCCCAAGCGGTGAGCCGAGGTCACGATCCGCAATTTCCGGACGACGGAATCTTCTCACTCGACAGGCGCAAACCGGCGGCAACTCTTCTTCGATGGGGCAGCCAACAAGAAGGGGAATGGTATTGGAATGCTCCTTGTCGATCCCAGGACGAGCATACTCCCATAGCCATCAAGCTGAATTTTGAAACAACCAGCAATGCGGCGAGAATACGAAGCTGTGCGGCCGGTGCGGAAGCCGCCCTCGAGCGCAACATCTCGGAAGCTGGAAGTATACGGAGACTCGGCATTGATCATCAATCAAGTATCCAACAAATGGAAGACGGTAGATTCGGCCTCCAGAAGTACCACGCGTACATGGAGGAGCTCATTGCTCGGTTCAAGGACATCTCTTTTCACTATTTGCCAAGAGACAGGAACCGCTTCGCGAGATGCCTGGCAACCCTCGCCTCTCTTGTCGAAATTCCCGATGGGAAATCGGTAAAACCCCTCGAGAATAGGCGGACGGGAAACACCCGCTTATTGCTTTGTGAGATCGAAATAAAAAATGAAACGATCGACGAACCACAGGTACAATCAAATATACCGGTACCTCCAAACGGAGAAGCTTCCTTCACAAATGAAGATGGAAAATACAAAGAAGGGATCAAAGCCAAAAACATGATGGCATTAAAACGCTGGCATCCCATTTCGTCATTACGGGGGGTATGTTGTACAAGAAGCGCCACGAGGGCCACTCCTTCGGTGTGTAAACAAAGAAAAAGCCGGCGAGCTAATGAGCGAAGTTCACAACGGAACTGCGGTCCGCACATGAACGCCCGAGCATTGACACGAGATCATTCTCCGTATGGGATACTATTGGATATCGATGGAAACAGGCGCATCCGGTTCGTCAGAAGGCTGCGACAAATGTCAACGGTTCTCCAACCTCAATCACATCCCTCCTCATGAACTCTATTGCATGACTACACCATGGCCTTTCGCCACATGGGGAATCGACGTCATCGGCAAGATCACTCCACCGGGAGCAATGGTCACGAGTTCATTCTAGTCGCGATCGACTACTTCACCAAATGGGTAGAAGCCGGATCGTACAGTGCGAATTCTAAGAAGGTGGCCGAGTTCATCAAAGAGAACATCATGTGCCGATACGGAGTGCCCAGCGAGATCATATCCGACAATGGGACTCACTTGAAGGAGATTGTGACCAGCTGGCGGCCGGGTCGAGTCACGCGTCACAAGTCTTCTCCTTACGGACCACAAACCAATGGTGCGGTAGAGGCGACAAACAAGACTCTCGCCATGATAATCGGAAAGATGACCACCGGAGGTCGGGAGGCGGCCCGAAAAGCTACATCTAGCCCTGCGGGGATACGGAACATCGGTCGAGAACCGCCACGGGGAGACTCCGTTCGCGCTTACCTACGGAATGGAAGCAATGTTACCCGTGGAATTGGAAATTCCATCCCTCAGAGTCCTCTTGGAAAATGGGATCAATGAAGTCGAATGGCTCTGAGCCGTCACGACGAACTTGCTCTACTCGACGAGCGCAGATTGAAAGCCATGGAACACACTCGAGCCTACCGGAGCGAGAATGGCCCGAGCATTCGATAAGAAAGTCAAGATCCGAGACATCGGAGAAGGCGACTTGGTGCTAAAGGAAAAGCCTCCTACGCGAGACCAATCCCCTCGGAAAGTGGGAGCCTACTGGATAGGACCATTCGTGGTACAAAGAATCTTCTCGGAGGAGCCATGAAGTTAGCGAGATTTGGACGGGAACCCTTTCGTTAACCCCGTGAACGGAAGCAAGCTCATGAGATACTTCGTTTGAGGAAGAGCACGAGTCAACTCTCCTTCCCCATACACTACCCCTCGGTAAAATTAAAGTGCTAAAAGAGTAATACCCATTTGGATACATTCCCGCTAATGATCCGGGTAAAAAACGAGTCGCACTTCTTTTGTCTTTGTTTTTCTCAAATTCACCTAAAGTGTCGAACTACGGTGACACGAGCCCCTTAGTCCAATTGTAAAAGGGAACGTAGGCGGCCATCATTGGTTCGGTCTCAAAAACAAAAAAAAATACAATAAGCATCAATTGCTTGTGTTTGAAAAACTCTTTTCAATTAACCTACAAATTCATTACGGTTAAAACAATCTTTGATGAGTTCAAGCACGGTCAACTCTTGACTCGCTACACGCTAGCAAAACTACAATAAAACATTAATCGGTTAATGTGTACGCAATGACAATGGGTGGATACTACGGACGGCAAGGTCAACCTAGTTTCCGTACTTGGTCCTTCATCCTTCTTCCCCTTCCCTTTCCCACGGCGAGTGTTCTTCACCTTCACGGGGAATATTCCGGTAGTCCTTCTACCTGGCTCGGGGACCCTTCCGACGCCTCCGTCAAGCCTATAGCATCAAGCGGCCCTTTCCCTAGCTCTGTCTTGAGCTACCTCTCTTCGAGCCATCATGACCTTTCTTTGATTGGCCTCCCGATCAGCATTGGCCTCATAGTCAGCCATGTCGTTTCCAGTACGATTCTGAGGGTTAGCCCCGCTTCAGTCCTCCTCAAGGTCGAGCTGTCAAGGTGATCAGCACCCAAGAGCTCATCCCGTCTCCACGAGATAGCCATCTGTGTCTCCCCTATATACTCTTCATACCAGTTCGAATCTGCGTAGACGAACAGTGCCCCTCTCGGTGAAAGAGAACCTGGCGGGAAAGGACGTGTATTGCCACCACCGTGTGAGCAGCAATAGCGTCGAAGGATCTTCCATCGGCGAGATCCCACCTCGAAGGTAGCGGCATGAACTAAACCCGTCAATGGCACTTTGCTCCGGCCCGTCTTGTCGAGAACCAACGATGGAATGTAGAAAGACGTGCGAGAGCGGCCGGCACTCTGACAACCAATAGACCCTCCTGAGCGGTCCGACAAGTCTGTAACTTCCAGTGGGGAACCCACCATCGCAAGTGATGTGTGCAGAGTCTGGCCATCCAGAGCTCCAGCTCAGCCTGATCGCCCCCTATCACCAGAGGACGTCGAGAGAAGGACCAAGCGTCACAAGACATTGGCACCTCGGGCATCATCTGCAACCTCTCTCTCAACCACATGGTAAGCATAGCGGGACTCCCTCCCCACATGTATCGGCTGCCGGTCGCCATCCGACCTATGCCCAGGAACGTCTCGCCCAGAACCAAAGGCACGATGTCTCCCCCGTTTTGGCACTGCCTCACCAGGTCCAGTACACTGTGATGGCACACACCCAGGGACGTGAACGTGAACAGAGTAGCGATCGCGCACAGAGCAAATGCGTCCCACGCGAAGACGCTCCCCTCAGCTCCGGCAAATCTATCGGGCAGTCCCGAAATGTCGACATAATCAGTGTTCAGTATCAGCATCCCGTATGCTTCTCCAGTCGAGATACCAAGCAAAGACACTAGCTTCTCAACAGTGGCCATGCCACCAGCATAGGGAAGAACTAGCTGTTCCATCTCAGGTCCTCCCAAAAATGCCCGGAAATCTTCGAACGTAGGAGTGATTTCGTTGTACGAAAAGTTGTACACATTCCTCCGTACATCCCGAGCGAGCGGCTTGCTCTCGAAAGATCCCAATGCGGCATGAGCTCCTTCAAAGCCCAAACAGATTTCATCCCGTAACATGACCTTCGAAAAACCCCTTGTTTTGCCTCGTGTGGTTCCGTACCCACTGAAAATTTTCCAAGTATCGCTCTTGCGTCCGAGACGATAGCTTAGGAAAGGGAGCCATGAAGGAAAGTGAAGGAAGCCTTAGGAATTGGAAAGAAATTCAGCCAACTGATCAAAGCAAGGCGCGGTTTCTTACGAATTGCAAAGCTGAAACTGCATTTTAAAAGACTACGGAATTTCATTCTCGGTCCGTGGGACTCTCTCTGCGGATTGACTTGGTCAACTCTGCGGCATTTGCTCCTAAATTGGAAGCAATTCCAAACAAAGCCATGTTCATGCCTTTATGAATCTGCGTGCTACCTGGTTTCAATCAACCAATGCCAACACCTCTTCCGCCAGGGCTCGTGCAGCGGTGCAATTAATTAATAATCAGTGCATATAGGCATAAATTTTGACCCGATCAATTTTTTATGCATGTTTCATATTATTTATTTTTGATTGACCTACTTCCTTATTTGCCAAAATAAAAGAAGGTAATCACTAAATAGATGTGCGAAGTACGGAGTTCCGCCCAGGCGCCTTTTCAAATACGGTTCAAGTCAAATTGTTAGGACAATACATACATTTTGTCTAAAAGCAATAAAGAAGGACTACTCCGAGTCTGCTCGTTATCAGAGCACTCGATGCCTTGCTCACGCATTTGCCGGATCCGTCGAGAACAAGATAATCTCCGAATTCCTCCCGGGCGGGAATACGCGAAAGGCCTCCTCTGCGCTTGCGAACTCGAAGACTCTCCCCTCTCGTGCCCAGAGTGCGAAGGAGGATGAGCTCCAAACCCGGCCGTTCCGCCGCGAGCGGCCAAATCCTGCGCAAAGTCCTCTCCACCGGCCGTGGGAGCGGATGAACCTCTCGGCCTAGACGGCCTCGGCTCACGAACATCCACGCTCCTCCGGGAGGCTGCACCTCGGGAACGCCACGAGCCTCCTAGTGTAGGTGGCCCACCGTCCAAGCTGTCTCATGGCACGATTATACGTACGGCCGGACACTGCGAACCAGGAAAGTCATCAAAAGACAAGCGAAAGTACGGATGCAACATTTGCGAGAATGCTACTATCAAATGCGAGAAAATCAAAAGTGCTCTCCGAAGCGTTGGGGTCCACCACTATGCGAGGTCTCGGCTCCTCCGGGATCGGGATCACCGGTCGTCTGCGCGAACCATCCGGCCCCTCGTACGCCAACCTAGCGCGTGGGAGCGGGAGATCTCGGGGATATCCGGGGCCCTCGCCACTCCTGTCTTTGCACTGCGGGCTCCTCGGCCTCATCCTCAAGAAAATGTCGTAGTCGGCTCCGCTATGACATACTCGGTATAGAACACACCACTGTCTATACCTCTCCCGGCTCCTCCATCGGCATCGACGAGAGGATCTTGCATGTGCGAGGCGGATCCACCGGCACCATCGGAAGGGACCCCGGGCCATGCGACGGGTCACCCTCTCCCCAGATACATCGCATCGCGGTGAAGTCCCACCGGGAGCTTCCGCCGCCGCGTAACCTCACTAGCAACTTGAACCACGCCCAATGTGGAACCGACTCCACCGAGGTCGGTGGATCCGCTCGGAGAACTCCGGCTCGGGGCCGAGACACCTCCTCGTACGACGGTCGAGTACCCACCCTCGACGACACCGCCTTCTTCGCCCTCTTACGCCGAGACGGCATGGCGGGGAACGGGGATCGGTACGCCTCCCTAATATCCCAGCTTCTTTGCGAGTGAACACCTCATAGCACCCGGACTGTCAAGCAAATGGAAAGTTATATCGGCTACGGAGCGGATACATACGAGTACATAAAAGAGACAAGGAAGAGAAAAAGACGTGAACTTACATCCAAAGCAAACGAGAAATAGCTCAAGGAGCTCTCCTCTCCCAGCGAGAACTGTCAAGGCGTGATAGAGCTCGGCCGGTCCGGCCTCTCCCCATGCGTACCCCTTCACGGCATCCAAGTACGTCGGCGACCGAGCGAAAGGAAAGTGACGGGACGTGTCGAAGTCGGGAATAGAGTCGGCGACAACGCGAACCATAGAAACCCTCGAGCCGGGCGCTCCGCGGTCATCCTCGAGACCCCTCCAAATAATCGGCAATACCCGTCTGCGAGATGCCTCTCCATCGGCTGTGCCGAATACCTAAGCCTGGCATCGGTAATATCGAAACCCGCGGCTCGAGACAAGCGCCGGGGTATAACCATCCACCCACACCCAGTAGCGTTGCCCCGGGGTCGGCAACCCGGTGATAGCAGCAAAGTCAGTGGGAGTCACCGTCGCCTCCCCCCATCTAAAGTGAAAAGTGTGGGTCATATCCCACCAGTACTCGCTCAGAGCTACGTACATGGACCTCGCCCTCTGCGTCGCAGCTATCGCAGCTACCGCGCGCGATAAATCCCGGCCAATCCGGAGTCGACCACAGTGCGCGTGGACTCCTCTCTCCGTCTCGAGCCTCGTCAGGAATATCTCCCACAACGCTCTCCTTTGCCTCGAAGGCTCCCGAGGCTCTTACGGTTGTGAACATCAGCAGTCCCTCGCCCTGCGGTGAACAAAGCAAGAATACGTTAAGCACAGAAGCGACATCAACAGAGTACACGAACGCATGTCAAAAGGATGCAATGCAGATATGGTTCTCATTCATTTCCTAAAATATTTCCATCCCTTTGAAAACTCCGTCGAATCCGGAACTTTCAAAACCCTTCGAAAACTCCGTCAAATCCGGAACTTTCAAAGCATTTCGAAAACTCCGTCGAATCCGGAACTTTCAAAACCCTTCGAAAACTCCGTCGAATCCGAAACTTTCAAAGCATTTCGAAAACTCCGTCGAATCCGGAACTTTCAAAACCCTTCGAAAACTCCGTCGAATCCGGAACTTTCAAAGCATTTCAAAAACTCCGTCGAATTCGGAACTTTCAAAACCCTTCGAAAACTCCGTCGAATCCGGAACTTTCAAAGCATTTTGAAAACTCCGTCGAATCCGAAACTTTCAAAAAACTCCGTCGAATCCGTAACTTCAAAGCATTTCGAAAACTCCGTCGAATTCGGAACTTTCAAGTCCTTTCGAACATTTCGAAAATTTACTCCGTCCCGATTTAAACATGCTTTAAATTCGGAAAACACATCTAGGCATGGAATTTTGCAACCAAAATTTTTATGTCATCTACCCATAGTGTCAATTGAACTACATCCTAGTCAATTTCGACAAAGGCGCATAGCAAAGTCAAAAGCCCCAATCCGGGCACCAAAATCCCTAACTCATTCCTAGTCAAATTTCTAACATTTAAAGAATGCACATTCTTAAAATTAATGGAATTTGAAGGAAGTTTACCTGTCTCTCGATCCCTCCTTTGGAATTGTGGTTCTCCCTAGCCGGGTAGAACTCCGCCGGATTCAATGGATGAATATTGGTTCGAATGGTCCGAACCAACCGCGTTCTTTCGTCATCGGTCCTTCCATGACGAGCCATTGGTTCCCAATCACCTTCCATGGCAATTTTCCTTCACAAATTTGAGCAAAACTCACAATTTGGGGTGAAAATTTTCTCTCTTTTCTCTCCTCTCCCGTCGGAATTAATGGTAGAAATAGACTGGTTTGCGTCGGTCTTGGCGCTGATTTGAATCTGGTCAAATTCAATCCAAGTCCGGTGGGACTCTTGCTGCACCAGAAAGATTCCTTGCCACTTTGGCCCCTCAGCTTCTCAGAGTTTCAATTTTACCCCTTTTGGCCCCCCAAAAGTGTAAAATTTCCCCCCAGTTAGACATTTCTAACACCCCATCCCCCGAGGATCAATTCCCAGTTAGTTTTCACTAACGCTTGTCTTCAGACGTTAAATTCCCAGTTTTTTTTCACTAACGCTCGTCTCCAGATGTGAAATTCCCAGTTAGTCCTCACTAACGTCCGTCTCCAGACGTTAAATTCAATCCTCAGTTGACGTTTGACATTCAAACACTCAATCATGTCTCCGGACATTCCAGTTACAATTCCGTCTCCAGACGTTAAATTCAATCCTCAGTTGACGTTTGACATTCAAACGCTCAATCAAGTCTCCGGACATTCCAGTTACAATTCCGTCTCCAGACATTAAATTTAATCCTCAGTTGACATTTGACGTTCAAACGCTCAATCATGTCTCCGAACATTCCAGTTACAATTCCGTTTCCAGACGTTAAATTCAATCCTCAGTTGACGTTTGACATTCAAACGCTCAATCATGTCTCCGGACATTCCAGTTACAATTCCGTCTCCAGACGTTAAATTCAATCCTCAGTTGACGTTTGACATTCAAACGCTCAATCATGTCTCCGGACATTCCAGTTACAATTCCGTCTCCAGACGTTAAATTCAATCCTCAGTTGGCGTTTGACATTCAAACGCTCCATCCTGTCTCCGGACATTCAAGTCACATTTTCGTCTCCTGGCGTCAAAATTTCTATCAGTTTTCACCATCGTTCACTTCCCCGGCCGCCAGTCGTAAGCCCGATCGTCCCACTACAGCGGCCTTCAAGGTAAGCCCGCACAACAATCCCTCTTCGGCCATCACCGTAAGCCCGAACATTCCTCCCCAGCAAGATCCTAAGACTACCCATCTAAAGAAGAAACGTCAATCAATCCCCTCAGTTCCTAACTGACCCCGTCAGAACTCTGGATGCTTTTTCCCAATAATGTGTCAGTCTCTCCCGAGACCACATCCCGTTCCTAACCCCGTCGTTAGAACGTCAATCCTTCCGTGTTGTTAATAACGCCAGTTTAACACAACCATTCCCATCGTTGCCACCCTATCCCTAGCAGGATGAACCTGGCCGTCATCGTAAGCCCAGCACCCAAGGCACGAATGCCTTCATCTCAGGATAAACGTATCCTCGTTCACTCCGGTTTGAGGCGCCACACGCCCTCGTATGATTCAACAACTCCGGTTTGAGGCACCACACACCCTCGTATGATTCAGCAACTCCGGTTTGAGGCGCCACACGCCCTTGTATATTTCAGCAACTCCGGTCTGAGGCGTCACACGCCCTCGAAGGTTACAGAAATCCCAGGTTCAAATGCCTCACAATAGTCTCCATTCAGGTACAGGCACCTCGCAATGGTCTCATTCAGGTTTAGACGCCTCCCAACAGTCTCGCTCAGGTCAAGGTCCCCACGCGCGGCTCCTTACACCTACGAACTACGATCGGCTTGATTCCCGCTCGAGATACGTAGGAATCCTTTCGCTAAGGGTCTAGCTAGCTGACCGCCCAGGTCTTTCAAAGTAAGGCATCCCGATTTGGATCCTTATCTTTTTTCAACGACCCTACTTCCTTCGGAAGAGACGTCGCTGAGGGGCTAACTGTAAGTACCCAAATCCGGATCATCAAAATCCGTTATGAATTAACCGAAATTCGTTAACTGGCCCGCTCCAGGTTAACCGGAACCCGTTAAGCTCCCCGTTGCCAAGCCAACGAGACGTCCCAGGACTGCCCCGTGCATCCCGACGTCGAAATGTACTTAACACACGTCATCGCATGTGAAAGTACGGCTTTCCCTGAAAAATGCACTTTCCGGCACTTTCCGGGGGCGTTTCGGACATTTTTCGGACTGTTATTTTAAAAACAAACAAAACCGGGACTCGGGCACGAACTCCCACAAGGCTGGTGAGTCATGGGACACTTGGCACGCATGCCACCTCCCTCTAGTCACCTTTCAATCAAAAATCAAGGAGAAAAGACTAAAATACCCCTGGTATGCGGTCAGTCGTGGGACTCCTTTGCGAGACTCTCGAAAATTGCCCGTGAAGTCCCTCCAATTTCCAAAGTTTCACAAAATCCCACGGATTTCAAGCTAAGTCCGTGGGACTCATCTTTGAAATTTCACCTATAAATAGAAGGGCTGTCAAAGCCATTTAGAACAACAAAAATTCACTCCATTTTCACCATAGCCACGGCCTAAACTGAGTTCCACTCCCCCCGAGCCTCGATTTTACCTCGTTTTGCGTGAAAACTCCATATTTCGATCAAATACGACCCCCTCCACTCTGAAACACCATTCCAAACCACTTTCCGTAACCCGTATACACCCCCCGAGCCAAAGGAGTCGACCCTAGCCATAGGTATAACTCCCTCTCCCTAATCTCTCGTTCCGCCTCGGTTTACGCGCCAGTCGCTATAACCGTTTCAGACGAACATCGTTGAAATATAGACGCCTCCTTCTAACGGGGTCCGATACATTTTAGCCCCTAGATCCTCTTCTCTTCCCGTAAGAGAAGTAATCTCGGGTTAAAACGGCGTTTCGACCCCGTTCCGTTTAAATTTCTGTCATTTACAATTCCGGATCGATCGATCCGTCGAACGTTATTTAAATTCCTGTCATTTTCCATTCCGGACCATTTGATCCGTCGAACGTCATTTACATTTCTTGTAACTTTACAATTCCGAGTCGTTTGGCTCGTCGATCGTCATTTACAATTCCGGATCGTTTGATTCCGTTGATACCGCACTTTAAATACTGTCATTTACAAAGTCCGACCCGTTTGGATCGTGATAGTATTTACTTTTCAAAGTCCGAATCGCAACCTGATTCGTTGATTGCATATCATTTAATACGTTTTTTCCCGTAAAAATCGTTAACAATGTAATGCCCGGTTCAAAACCGGAGTTCGACCTTCGAACTCTCTTTCAAAATGCGCGAAATGACGTTTGGCATCCAAACGTTCATCTTCAAACTTAAAAGCCGTCTTTTGACATTCAAAAATCATTTAATATGTTTTTTTCCCGTAAAAATCGTTAACAATGTAATGCCCGGTTCAAAACCGGAGTTCGACCTTCGAACTCTCTTTTAAAATGCGCGAAATGACGTTTGGCATCCAAACGTTCATCTTCAAACTTAAAAGCCGAATTTTGACATTCAAAATCATTTAATACGTTTTTCCCGTAAAAATCATTAACAATGTAATGCCCGGTTCAAAATCGGAGTTCGACCTTCGAACTCTCTTTCAAAATGCGCGAAATGACATTTGGCATCCAAATGCTCATATTCAAAACTGAAAATCCGACGTTTGACATTCAAACGCTCTTTTCTTAAAAGTCAACATTTGACGCTTAAGACAAACATTTAAAATCAGCATTTGCGCCACTTTTTCCTAGAAACATCCAAAACCGACGTTTGTCATTCAAACGCTCGTCTTTTCAAACAAAGTCACCTAATCAACGTTTGACATTCAAACCAAGATTAAGCTTGTCATTCAAGCCCCCCATTTCAAAATGCAAACACACACACACACACATTTTCGAGAAAGGTAGAAAGACTCGTCATAAGAGGCATTTTGGGTGATCTCGTAATACTCTTCCCGAAACGTAACGTGACCTCCAAACCTAACAATCTCTGGTACCAAATAGTTTTTTACTCATTTTTGCTACCAATAAAAATAACTCCCTGTTTAAAAAAAAAAACCTTTTCCTAAGTTTTTGCTATCAATAAAATTCACAAAAGTCGTTTCTCAACGTTTGGGCTCAAAATACAAAAACCGTGTGGCGACTCCTCTTCCTTCCCGAAAAGCGAGGTCTCAGACACCAACCCTCCGCGAAAGACAACCGCCTTTACGCTCCGCGCGAAAATCCTGGGTAATTTCAGAAGTCACTTTACCTAGTGGATTAGTACTTGTTTTGAACAAATTTTACTACGTTCCGGATTCGAGTAGGAGTATTATTTATGTTTCTTATATGGATGATGAAGGATATAATTTTCTTATTGAGAATAAGAAGTTTTATATTTATTTAATGATATGCCTTATTGTATTGCATATATCATTTAATGGTCTTCATATCCTTGATGTTACGAAACAAAATAATATTGAAGATATCTATAATATAAGTGAGAAATCTAAACCGAATGATGTGAACAACACGTTCATATGGCATTGCCGATTTGGTCATATAAATGAGAAACTTATATCTAAACTCCATTAACATGGACATTTAGACTCATATGATTATTAATTATTTGAGGTATGTGAATCTCGTTTATTGGATAAAATGACCAAACCACCCTACACTAAGAGTAGTGGGAGGGCTGGTGACTTATTGATCCTAGTACATGAGATGTATGTGGGCCATTAAGCAACATTGCTAGGGAAAGATTTTAGTATTTCATTACATTCACTAATGACTTATCTAGATATGACTATGTCTATCCGATGAAGTCCAAAAGTGAATCGTTTGAGATATTTGGAATATTTCAAAATGAAGTACAAAACAAACTTGGCAAAACTATTAAGTACTTCGATTAGATCAAGGTGGTGAATATTTGAGCCAAGAGTTTGACAATCATCTCAAAACTGTGAAATTGTTTCAAAGTTGACTCCATGCGGAACACCACTGTGAATGGTGTGTCTGAAAGGAGGAATTGAACCTTGTTTGACATGGTTCGTTCGATGATGATTCAAAGTTGACCCTCCTATTTCCTTTTGAGGATATGCATTAGAGAAATGCTGCGTTCACACTGAACAAAGTCCCTACTAAATTGACTCCTAAGTCCCCACATGAGATGTGGCATGGAAGAAAAACCTAGTTTGTCTTTCATGAAGATTTTGGGTTGCAAAGCTTATGTGAAGAGACTTGTCTCTGATAAGTTGGCACCCAAATCTGACAAGGTTATTTTTGTTAGTTACCCTAAGGAAACCAAAAGGTATTACTTTTACAACCGCAATGAGAACAAAGTGTTTGTTGCTCAATATGGTACCTTTCTTGAGAAACAGTTTCTCAATAAAGCATCTAGTGGGAGTAAAGTCGATCTTGAAGAAATTCAAGAACCCAAAAATAACATGGAACTGATAGTAGAGACTGAACCAAGTCCACAAGAAGTTGTGGAACCGGTTAAAGATCCACAAGTCCATCGTAGATTGGATAGGTTATGATCTGCACCCGAGAGATATGGGTTTCTAGTGTTGAAAAGTAATGAAGTGGAAGTCATTGAGAATGACATACATACTACCTATCAAGAGGCGATGTCCGATACCGATTCGGATAAATGGTTGGAAGCCATGAAATCCGAATTGCAATCCATGTCGGATAATCAAGTTTGGAACTTGATTGAGCCACCCGAAGGTGTAAAAATCATAGGGTGCAAGTGGGTCTTCAAGAAGAAGACTGACATGGATGGGAAGGTGCATACTTACAAGGCTAGGCTTGTAGCAAAGGGATATAGGCAAACTCATGGTGTAGACTATGATGAAACCTTCTCGCTTGTTGCCATGCTTAAGGCTGTTAGAATTTTGATTGCCATAGATGCGTATTATGCCTATGAGATATGGCAAATGGATGTCAAAACCACTTTCCTTAATGGAAAACTACTTGAGGATGTGTATATGACACAACCCGAAGGTTTTGTTGATCCAAGAAATTCTAACAAGGTGTGCAAGTTGCAGAGATCCATTTATGGATTGAAGCAAGCTTCTAGGAGTTGGAATCTTCGTTTTGACGAGAAAATCAAAGAGTTTGGTTTTGTCAAGAATGAAGATGAACCTTGTGTATACATGAAATTCAGTGGGAGCGTAGTATTATTTCTCTTATTGTATGTCAATGATATCTTACTCATTGGAAACGACATTCCTGTACTTCAGACTGTCAAGTCTTGGTTAGGGAAATGTTTCTCAATGAAAGATATGGGCGAAGCCGCTTACATCCTTGGTATCAAGATCTATAGAGATAGATCTAAGAGGATAATTGGTTTGAGTCAAAGTACCTACATTGACAAGGTTCTTAGAAGATTCAAAATGAAAATTTCTAAGAGAGGCAACTTTCCAATGGGTCATGGTGTTACTCTTAGCAAGAATTAGTGTCCTAAGATAATTGGTGAGCAAAAGTGAATGAATGAAGTTCCATATGCTCCGGTATTTGGATCTGTCATGAATGCCATAACTTGTACTAGACCTGACATCTCGTATGCTCTAAGCATGATGAGTCGATACCAATCTGATCCTGGTGAGAACCATTGGATGGCAGTCAAGACGATCCTTAAGTACTTAAGAAGAACTAAGGATGCGTTCTTGGTCTTTGAAAGGTTGAAAGTTAATCTTGTTGTAAGGGTTACACAGATACTAGCTTCCAAACTGACAAGGATAATTTAAATCACAATAAGGGTTTGTGTTTATGCTTATTGGAGGTGCGGTTTTGTTGGAGGAGTTCCAAGCAGAATACCGCAGCCGATTCTACTACTACGGTCGAATATTTAGCGGCATCTGATGCAGCTAAAAAGAGGCAGGCTGGATCAAGAAGTTCATTAGTGTTTTTGAAGTCGTTCCAAGTATCACTAATTCGGTAGAACTTTGTTCTGACAATTGTGGTGTCATTTGTGCAAGCAATGGAACCAATGTCACATCAGCGATCCAAACACATACTTAGACGTTTTCATCTCATTCAATTAATAGAATGAGGAGACGTTAAGATATGCAAAGTGTCAACCGATGATAACATTGGGGATCCACTTACAAAGACCCTTGCACAAGCAGAAGCATGATGGTCATGTTAGGTCCATGGGTATATGATACCTAGGAGATTAGGCCTAGTGCAAGTGGGAGATTGTTGGTGTTATGCCCTAGGCTGATGATTATTGTGACTAATAATCAATAGCGTTATGTAATCGTCTTTACCATTTATTATAGAGAAAGTTTATCTGGTTCATTATATGTTTACATGTTTATTAAATAGAACTGCGTCCCTAGTTGTTGTGAACAACTAGTATAAGTTAGTAATGGATAATCATGGAGATGATTATATGCATCGAGATGCACATTACACTTATGGGTACTTGCTAGAGAACAAGTACTGGACTTGACCTACTTATGAGATTTATGACATGGTCTATTGTCATGATTAAATCTCATAATAGCCGTGTCATTGGAATCCTTCGTACCTGAGATTATCATCGTCTTCCACATGATGAACATTGTGTTTAATATAGTCTAACACTATCCTTAATCGGATAGCAATAAGGGTTATGTTAGCACAATTGGATTCTTGTAGAGAAGAATGATAAGTCAAGAAGAGATTTGTCCCTCTCTGTTTGAGAGAAATGTTTGCTTGGGCCTCTCAATGAATAGTGTTGATGAAATGTATGTCCATACTCATGTTATTTGATAGAGATCAAATGCACTTGGATTATCAACATATTCGGATCGAGAAAGCATTGAACAATATGAGTTGACGTAGACCATGACTCATGTTCAATTAGACATCGTGGATAAAGGGATTGTGACATTGATCTATCAAGGAATCAAGCTTTGATGTTATATTTAATTGGGTGGACATGATTTGCTAGAAGTCACTTATGTCTTGTGAGGTTGATGTTTCAACTCACTACCAACATAAAATATAATTCCTAAAGGATCACACACAAAAGAACGGATTAAAAATGGCTAAAGGGGTGAATTCTGGGCTCAAGGGACGACTCGTCCCCTATGGGACGACTCGTGCCCTGAGGGGACGACTCGTCCCTAATTGGCCCAGCTATTCCCCTTCAAAGGGACGAATGAATCAGGTTGCAGAATTTAGGGAACGACTCGTCCCCTACGGGACGACTCGTCCTGGCGGCGCTGGCAACCCCTTTTGGCTTGGAAAAAGGACTCTTTTCCCTAAAGGTTAGGGATTTATAACAAGTATAAATAGAATCCTTTTGTCCCAGCCATGGATGACGAAAATTAGAGTTTTTGAAACACTAATTGGTTGATTTTGATTACGAATCAAAGATCAAATTTCATAGATTCATTCTACCAAACAACCATTGATTATTGAAAGGTGTTTCAATAATTGGGGATCATCTAGCAATCCAACAAGAAGTGTTCTTGGTCCGTTCGCGTGTGGATTACCGATAGAGGGTGATTACGTTATCACCAAAAGCTTGAGAACTTCAATTGTTGATTCATCACCAAGTTAGAACAAGGAGAAGATCAAAACCTTCATCAACGGTTTTGAGATTAGTTTTGGGATTTCCTTTGAAGATCCGGTTTTGAGCAAACTAAATCGCTACAGGTATGTAAATCTATTTCATATATTTTAATCTCTTCATGTTAGACGGATCATAGGGCTAGGGTTTTGCTTCTTATTTCGAAGTCTTCCGCTGCGTTTGTAACCCCAAAACCCAACAAGGACAACCTAGATTCCCCTGTAAAGGCTAATCTCTCTCTAGGGAAAGGGGGTTTATTAGACTTAATATAGAAAATTATGAGGTGGTCAATCAGTTTATTACAGAGACAAAAACGAATAATCCATTGATCATCTGCCTCCAAATCCCCCATACTCTCACCAGCTGGGAACCCTACCTTGCCCTAAAACAAGCTCCATCTATCTAGGATGGTGATATACTCCTCTCTAGTCAGTTCCATCCATGGGCCATCTAGCCTCTTATAAATCCTAAAGTTTATACAGTTATAATATAACCATATCTAACACCTACCACGAAATCAAAGGTACTAACCATGGCGAAATAAAGGGAGAAATCTGAAATTAAACCTAAAGCAGAGAAATCGAATGGTACCTTGTTGATTTGGGGGAAAACGAAGCATAACGATGAAACGGGAAGATTGGTTGCACCAGAAATTCGAATTCCTTGCTGATTGCTCTTGATGGATATTCAAGTATTTGGGAATGGTAAAGTTCGAAAAGGAAAGGAATCCTTCCTTAGTTACGCCTCCCTTTCCTTACCTGAATTAGAAATGGTAGGGGAAATAACCATTCCATTGTCAGAGTTAATGTTCCACAACAGTTCCCAATTCAGTTGTACAATCGCTAGAACTGTCCCATTAAGGTGAAAATTACGGAGCATTAAACAGCTCATCCAACCGCCAAAATTCAATCGTCGATAGCGACCTACATCTACCCAGTCGACCCTCCAACAACGGGCAACAACAGTCATCATAGAATTTTTCATAACTTCCTGGTCGATAAAGTCAACTCAGAAAGTTGGTGGCCACTAAACGAAATAAAAGTGACGGGACATGCCCAACGTATAAAGCCCAACACTCAAAGAATCACAAAGACACGGTTACTAAATGTGCCAATCCAATTACTACGGCCTCAACGGCCCATCAGTCGACCTAGCTCATTGTCTGATCATCATTGGTCCGACCTAGCTTTGTCTGACATACGATTATCTAATTGTGCAATCTCTGCCTGACCAATGCACGAAGTAAGGTCGACCTCGAATATTCAGACAACCTCGACCCACAAACACGTACGTCAATCCACGACTCAATCTGTAACTGTTTTCTACAATCACGCAAACTGTTATGCATACATTGTCTACACGATTCAAAGGATTCTTATCAATTCTACGACACCACTATATATAAGTAGACTAAATAAAACCTAAAAGGTAATGTTTTATTGGATATTTTGAGATTACGTCATTTTCATACCACTTATATTATTATATAACTCGACATCTAATCATCACGCCGCATGTTATTAGCCGGAGAACACCCCGACAAATTGTTTGTTCGTAGTTTTAGGTACTAGTTAACGAAGATCAACCTATTTCTGCAATAAAGCTTATCTAAATCGTTTTCGGCATCATTAGGTCCATCTCCCTCTCATCATGGAAACCACCTACCAATAATCTACCACGTTCCTCATTGAATTATGGGTGTCAATGCAAATAATTTTATTACTCATGTTGAAAATGGTTATTGGATATCATTGCAAATAATTTTTTACTCATTTTAGCATGAATGGGAATGAGAGTTCTTCACTAATCACTACCATGACATTTCTGTATCCCCTTTAGCTATTTAAAAAAAAATAGCAGTAAAAATCACCCCGAATTTCATACCCCAAGAACTCACTAAATTGCTTTACAAAAATCACTAAGTTTCCATTCTCAATTGATTATTGGTTTACCGTCAAATTGCAAACGAATTTGAATCTCAATTTTAATTGATTGTGTATATGATTCTATTTGATTGTTGAAGGTGTCGTTGTTAAAAATGGTGAATGTAATGACCCCAAATTTTCACAACAATAATAATAATAATTCTCTAATATAAATAATAATTCAAAATCAAATAACGGTAACTAAAATGCAACAAAATCTTTAAAGTCTTACAAACTCTCAAATAACTGAAATAACTGACTAAAGAGTTTAAAATGCAATAAACTAAAACGATCCTTGAACTCCTTATGAAGTGCTCCCGAACCAAATCACATTCTTCCTATTTGAAATCTGGAAGAAAAGAAGATGAAAGGATGAGCGAACAATGCCGAGTAAGTTCATATACAGCCCCTCTGGTTACTAAGGAGGAGTTGACCTGAAGGAATATCAAACGATACAAATTTCAAATAACAATCGAAGACATAACAAAGTACAAATTCGAAATCATTATTTACCAAAAACTCAAACCAAATGTCTTTCAAAATCTTAACGGTTTCACAAACAGAGTTGACAAATATTTTGGAGTTTCAAACGATGACGAAATCGATTCAAACTGACCAGAATGATTTACTTAATTAAAATCGTCCCATACTAGTTTTAACTAACTAAACCACTCACAGATTTCTAGGAAATTCAAAGGACTGATAAGTTGAACAAAACTAACTCGAATGCTCTAATTATCTACGACCGTCCCATGCCAGCTATAGATAATCAAATCATTCACAGACATCATGATCACATAAGTGGTCCACTGACCTTATCAAACCAAAATCCCATAAAGGGAACAAAATGACTCCGCAAAGTCCTAAACAGTGTATCCGGAACACCCCTCCATTAATTTGAAGCGGTGTACTAAGTTTGCCAGAAGGCCAAATATCAAATATACCCCGCCGAAGCAGGTTGTCTAACTTAGCGATTATTGATGGAACACAAAATCATATCGTATCAAAACTCATTTTTATACAGAATACGAACTTTCACAATAACAATAAAATTCTGTATTTACGAAACCAAAATAACGATTTGGCAAACGAACAGCAAAAGATTAGCAAATAACGGTAAACGAGGGAGTCAAAACAAATACTGACGCGAGGTCCGCTTTTACGTATCAAAGGAACGTACATCGCCAAGAAATATGCGGAAGCCTAAATAAGGAAACGGAACGGAAATCAATTAACTTAAATGATGTATAATCCCTTACCTCAGCGTTGCTTAGTACTTCCAGCAATGCTTCACGCGCACGAATCTACAATCATTGCAAAAAGGGTTTCTTAGGGCACAAGTAATGCCTAATTACCTAACCCGAACATTCTTTAATCTTTCTTATTAACCTACTCCCTCCGTTCCGCTAAGGTTGTAACATTTTGCCATTTTCGGCATTTCACTTAAGTTGCAACATTACCTAAAAAAGAAACTCTTTTATCATTTTTTATTCATGGGTCCCACTTAATTAAATAACAATTACACTCTTCCTTTTCTTAACCCAACCTAATACTAAAGACTAATTAACCCAATCCAATTAAATTCTATCACCAACCCAACCCAACCCAATTACTCCTTGCCCTACCCAACCCAACGCAGCAGCCAATATAATCGATTCATTCCTCTCTCTCTCTGTTCTTCAAAAAACAAACCCTAACCCCTTTTACCATCACCGCCGACAACTCCAAATCGCCCATGGATTTGCCGTCCGCCATTCTCGGCACCTACATCGGAGCCGAAGGTGACGACGACTCATGAAGTCGCAGATGCCGGATGATTGTTGGGACGATGTATGATGAACCCTTTCCTCTCGTGCCACACTACAATGGATCTGGCGAAAGTCGACAAAGATTCTTCAAAAATCAACGATTGTTCCTCCGGGTTTCTGCAAGTGAAAGCAAGCCGGCTTGTTTCTCCCTCCGTCGATGACGCATCGTTTGGGATGCGTCTTTGCTCGTATCTCGAACCCTATTATCCATCATCGAAGCGATTGAACGAGCGGTGATAGCATATGCCTCTTTGCTCGTATCTAAAAAATGTGCATCCGAACCCTATTTTGGACCAGGTACTACTGTACAAACTTGATTTGTAAATTTAAATTTGAAGTGTTGATTTTTATGAGTTCACTTGGTTTATTTGATGGTTTTTTGACTGATTTTACCCACAAAGTCATCAATTCAGACCAGCTACTTCTGGTTGGGAGTTGATTTTTCCCACATAATTACATAAAAGTCAGACTATTTACTAAATGGTTACAAAAAAACTGAATTTTCCCACAAAACAAGTGATTTTTTAACACAAAAGATCTGACTTGTTTGGCACAAAATATCTGACTTTATGCAGTACACAGTCACTGTACTAGGTTTTAAGAAAATGGGAGGGAAGAAAAGAGAGGGAAGAAAAGAGAGGGAAGGATTAAGTGTGTAATCCAAAATTTAAACTTTTGCAAATCTCGATTGATTCAAGCAAATAGTACAGCTGGGCATTACTTTATGAATATAAAGCCTTTTTCTTATTTTCTGTGCTTCACCCTTGATGTTGCAACCTTAGCGGAACGGAGGGAGTATAAGTTAATCTTTCTTAACATCTTCTTAGGTTAACCAAACCCCCATAAGTATTACCAAATTACCCCTAGGGTATTCTATACCCAATCTCCAATAATACTCTCTAATTCACAATTACACAAACTAATTACACCTTTTCAGCACACACTAACACACTAAACCCTAACACACACACACACGCACTAACCCTAATACCCCACACACACGGCTGCTGCCACACACACATACATACTCACGCAGAACACACACACACACTGCAGAAACACACGCACACACACTGTACACACCACACACACACTTACACACACATACACACGGCTGGACACACACACACACACAACACACACATTCTGCACACACAACAGACACACACGCGGTACACACACATGCGGTACACACAACACACAACACCCATTACAACCTAATATCTCACATAAACCTTAGCATGCATTAACAACAAAATAAACAAATCCCAAACCCTAATCTTAATCTTAAAGGACTTAAGGTTTCTTAGGGTTTTCAAATCTTAAAATCAAAACAACGAAGAATTGATATTACCTTAGCTTGGACCTCGAACAGCCCAACAATGGAGTCCTCCTCCTTCTTCTTCCTCCTTCTCCTAAGTCGACTTCTCCCTCTGCTCTCTCCTTCTGCCGCTCCCTCTCCCTGTCTGCTCTCTCTCTCTCTCTCTCTCTCTATTTCTAATCGACTGTCCCTCTCTCTCTCTAGGGTTAGAAAACAATGAGGCTCTAGGGTTTATAAAGGGTATTTATAAATGGTTTCCTAAACCTAAACCCAAATAACCCAAGTCCAAGTCCAATCAGGAAAACCCAATTTAGGTAACCCAATTTTAAATAACTAAGCCCATTAATCCTAATCCATCTAGGAAAGGTAAACCCAATTAATTAATCAAATAACCTAAATAATCAATTTAGAAAATAATAATTACTAAATAAATGAAATAAATATTAGGGTTATTACATTCTTACCCCTTAAAAGAAGTTTAGTCCTCTAAACTTTCATAATCCGATGAAGCAACTAATCTTATCATATCAATCTACAATAAACACCAGTGTTCTAAAAGACCCCGCCTAGGCGCTGGGCCCCTCTCCAACGCCTAGTTCTAAGCCCCGCCTAGGTCGCGACTAATCCCAACTAATTCTGACTAGTCCCCGCCTAGGCGCTAGGCCCGACTCCGCCGCCTAGCATCCGCCTAGCGCTTTTTAGAACCTTGCTAAACACTCCAAGAATGACACTGAGGTCAAAGCTAAGGCTCAAATCAAACTCATCCTCATACATCCTAAACTCCCAAAGATATAAAGCCAAAGCTCTGATACCAACTGTAACGACCCCAAATTTCCACATCAATAATAATAATAATTCTCTAATATAAATAATAATTCAAAATCAAATAACGGTAAATAAAACCCAATAAAATCTTTAAAGTCTTACAAACTCTCAAATAACTTAAATAACCGACTAAAGAGTCTAAAATGCAATAAACTAAAACGATCATTGAACTCCTTATGAAGTGCTCCCGAATCGAAACACATTCTTCCTATTTGAAATCTGGAAGAAAAGAAGATGAAAGGGTGAGCGAACAATGTCCAGTAAGTTCATATACAGCCCCTCCGGTTACTAAGGAGGAGTTGACCTGAAGGAATATCAAACGATACAAATTCCAAATAACAATCGAAGACATAACAAAGTATAAATTCGAAATCATTATTTACCAAAATCTCAAACCAAATGTCTTTCAAAATCTCAACGGTTTAACAAACTGAGTTGACAAATATTTTGGAGTTTCAAATGATGACGAAATCGATTCAAACTGACCCGAATGATTAACTTAATTAAAACCGTCTCATATCAGTTTTAACTAACTAACTAACCACTCACATATTTATAGGAAATTCAAAAGACTGATAAGTTGAACAAAACTAACTCGAATGCTCTAATTATCTACGACCGTCCCATACCAGTTGTAGATAATCAAACCATTCACAGACATCATGGTCACATAAGTGGTCCACTGACCTTATCAAACCAAAATCCCATAACGGGAACAAAATGACTCCGCAGAGTCCTAAACAGTGTATCCGGAACACCCCACCACTAATTTGAAGCGGTATACTAAGTTTGCCCGAAGGCCAAATATCAATTATACCCCGCCGAAGCAGGTTGTCTAACTTAGCGATCGATGATGGAACACAAAATCATATCATATCAAAACTCATTTTTATACAGAATACGAACATTCACAATAACAATAAAATTCCGTATTTATGAAACCAAAAGAACGATTTAGCAAACGAACATCAAAAGATTAGCAAATAACGGTAAACGAGGGAGTCAAAATAAATATTGACGCGAGGTCAGCTTTTACGTATCAAAGGAACGTACATCGCCAAGAAATATGCGGAAGCCTAAATAAGGAAACGGAACGGAAATCAATTAATTTAAATGATGTCTAATCCCTTACCTCAGCGTTGCTTAGTACTTCCAACAATGCTTCACGCGCATGAATCTACAATCATTGCAAAAAGGGTTTCTTAGGGCACATGTAATACCTAATTACCTAACCCGAACATTCTTTAATCTTTCTTATTAACCTATAAGTTAATCTTTCTTAACATATTCTTAGGTTAACCAAACCCCCATACGTATTACCAAATTACCCCTAGGGTTTTCTATACTCAATCTCCAATAATACTCTCAAATTCACAATTACACACACTAATTACACCTTTTCTAGCACACACTAACACACTAAACCCTAACACACACACACACGCACTAACCCTAACACCCCCACACACGGCTGCTGCCACACACACACACGCAAAATTACATACACACTGCAGAAACACACGCACACACACTATACACACCACACACACCAGTCGTCACTTACACACACATACACATGGCTGGACACACACACATACACAACACAACACACACATTCTGCACACACAACAGACACACACACACGGTACACACAACACACAACACACATTACAACCTAATATCTCACATAAACCTTAGCATGCATTAACACCAAAATAAACAAATCCCAAACCCTAATCTTAATCTTAAAGGACCTAGGGTTTCTTAGGGTTTTCAATTCTTAAAATCAAAACAATGAAGAATTGATATTACCTTAGCTCGGACCTCGAACATCCCAACAATGGAGTCCTCCTCCTTCTTCTTCCTCCTTCTCCTAAGTCGGCTTCTCCCTCTGTTCTCTCCTTCTGCCGCTCCCTCTCCCTGTCCGCTCTCTCTCTCACTATTTCTAATCAGCTGCCCCTCTCTCTAGGGTTAGAAAACAATGAGGCTCTAGGGTTTATAAAGGGTATTTATAAATGGTTTCTTAAACCTAAACCCAAATAACCCAAGTCCAAGCCCAATCAGGAAAACCCAATTTAGGTAACCCAATTTTAAATAACTAAGCCCATTAATCCTAATCCATCTAGGAAAGGTAAACCCAATTAATTAATCAAATAACCTAAATAATCAATTTAGAAAATAATAATTACTAAATAAATGAAATAAATATTAGGGTTATTAAATTCTTACCCCATTAAAAGAAGTTTAGTCCTCTAAACTTTCATAATTCGATGAAGCAACTAATTTTATCATATCAATCTACACTAAACACTCCAAGAATGACACTGAGGTCAAACCTAAGGCTCAAATCAAACTCATCCTCATACATCCTAAACTTCCAAAGATCTAAAGCCAAAGCTCTGATACCAACTGTAACGACCCCAAATTTCAACAACAATAATAATAATAATTCTCTAATATAAATAATAATTCAAAACCAAATAACGGTAACTAAAATCCAATAAAATCTTTAAAGTCTTACAAACTCTCAAATAACTGAAATAATTGAATAAAGAGTCTAAAATGCAATAAACTAAAACGATCCTTGAACTCCTTATGAAGTGCTCCCGAACCGAATCACATTCTTCCTATTTAAAATTTGGAAGAAAAGAAGATGAAATGGTGAGCGAACAATGCCGAGAAAGTTCATATACAGCCCCTCCGGTTACTAAGGAGGAGTTGACATGAAGGAATATCAAACGATACAAATTCCAAATAACAATCGAAGACATAACAAAGTACAAATTTGAAATCATTATTTACCAAAATCTCAAATCAAATGTCTTTCAAAATCTCAACGGTTTCACGAACTGAGTTGACAAATATTTTGGAGTTTCAAATGATGACGAAATCGATTCAAACTGACCCGAATATTTACTTAATTAAAACCGTCCCATACCAGTTTTAACTAACTAAACCACTCACAGATTTCTAGAAAATTCAAAGGACTAATAAGCTAAACAAAACTAACTCGAATGCTCTAATTATCTACGATCGTCCCATACCAACTGTAGATAATCAAATCATTCACAGACATCATGATCACATAAGTGGTCCACTGATCTTATCAAACCAAAATCCCATAAAGGGAACAAAATGACTCCGCAGAGTCCTAAACAGTGTATCCGAAACACCCCACCACTAACTTGAAGCGGTGTACTAAGTTTGCCCGAAGGCCAAATATCAAATATACCCCGCCGAAGCAGGTTGTCTAACTTAGCGATCATTGATGGAACACAAAATCATATCATATCAAAACTCATTTTTATACAGATTACGAACTTTCACAATAAAAATAAAATTCCGTATTTACGAAACCAAAAGAACGATTTAGCAAACGAACAGCAAAAGATTAGCAAATAACGGTAAACGAGGGAGTCAAAACAAATACTGACGCGAGGTCAGCTTTTACGTATCAAAGGAACGTACATCGCCAAGAAATATGCGGAAGCCTAAATAAGGAAACAGAACGGAAATCAATTAACTTAAATGATGTATAATCCCTTACCTCAGCGTTGCTTAGTACTTCCAACAATGCTTCACGCGCACGAATCTACAATCATTGCAAAAAGGGTTTCTTAGGGCACAAGTAATGCCTAATTACCTAACCCGAACATTCTTTAATCTTTCTTATTAACCTATAAGTTAATCTTTCTTAACATCTTCTTAGGTTAACCAAACCCCCATAAGTATTATCAAATTACCCCTAGGGTTTTCTATACTCAATCTCCAATAATACTCTCTAATTCACAATTACACACACTAATTACACCTTTTCCAGCACACACTAACACACTAAACCCTAACACACATACGCACTAACCCTAACACCCCACACACAGCTGCTGCTGCCACACACACACACACGCAGAACACACACACACACTGTAGAAACACATGCACACACACTATACACACCACACACACACACACACCAGCCGTCACTTACACACACAAACACACGGCTGGACACACACACACACACAACACTCACATTCCGCACACACAACAGACACACACACACGGTACACACAACACAACCTAATATCTCACATAAACCTTAGCATGCATTAACACCAAAATAAACAAATCCCAAACCCTAATCTTAATCTTAAAGGACCTAGGGTTTCTTAGGGTTTTCAAATCTTAAAATCAAATCAACGAATAATTGATATTACCTTAGCTTGGACCTCGAACACCCCAACAATGGAGTCCTCCTCCTTCTTCTTCCTCCTTCTCCTAAGTCGGCTTCTCCCTCTGTTCTCTCCTTCTGCCGCTCCCTCTCCCTGTTCGCTCTCTCTCTCTGTTTCTAATCGGCTGCCCCTCTCTCTCTTTCTAGGGTTAGAAAACAATGAGGCTCTAGGGTTTATAAAGGGTATTTATAAATGGTTTCCTAAACCTAAACCCAAATAACCCAAGTCCAAGCCCAATCAGGAAAACCCAATTTAGGTAACCCTATTTTAAATAACTAAGCCCATTAATCCTAATCCATCTAGGTGGCGGGGATGGTAGGGGTGGGCCAGAGATGTTGAAGGAGATAATGGGAATGGGATGTTGTTATAGATCTGGGTGGGAGGGAGAGGGCTGCTTTTTTTTTAAACACTTTTTTTTAAACTATTTTTTTCACTACTCATACACACTCACACACACATGCACGTACAGAAGCGCCTAGGAGATAAATCCTAGAAAGAGAAAGCCTTCCCTCTAACTTCTGGGGGAATTGAACCCATGACCTCCAGGTTGGAAGCCATGAGCTCAAGCCAGCAGGCCAAATCCCCATGTGCGGAGAGGGCTGCTTTGAAGAGAGGAGAAATGGAGATGTGGATTGTGGGAGAGAGATTGAATCTGGATGGGTTGAAGAAGATGAAGGATAGGTGGATTTTTTTTAGTTGTTCTACCCATTTTACCCTTAAAAAATTATGACATATATATGTCACATGATCATTAATCAGAAGGAATATACTCCCTCCGTCCCAATAGTAGCTTCCCATTTTGTCATTTTGGGTGTCCCGTTAATAGCTTTCACTTTCCTTTTTTGGCAAAGGAATCTTTACTATTCCCTCCACTCATTCTCTCTCCTAAATTATTTTAATACTCACAACACCATTATAATTTACTATTCCCTCCACTCATTCTCTCTCCTATTTTCAAATTACACTCACAATATTTTTTCTTTCCACCCATTTTATTAATTTGCGTGCAAGGCAAAAAACGAACAGCTTCTATTGGGACGGAGGGAGTATATAGGTAGGGAGAGGTATCTTGATTGATTGAATGAAACAAAAAATAGTTGGATTACTTTGGCTTGCATGAACAAAATTTATTTAAGTATCAAATCCAAAGTTGCTTTATAATTTGGGTACTAATTTTGCATTTTTGCCTTAAATTTTAAATTTTTGAGGGGGAAAAAGGAAGAGAGAGAAAGAGGAAAGAGAACGAGAGGAGAAAAGAGGATTTCGAACGGCACTAGCGTTTTTTTGCTCAAACGCTCCATCGAACTGAAAATTAGACAACAAAAATAATATACGCTCAAAACAATGTAAAATATTGAAAACACTATGTAAAAATACTAAAAAAAACTTTAGTACAAAAAAATATTTTTATATAGTGATTAAAATATTTTTACGTTGTGTTGAGCGCACTTTATATTTGTTTTTCTAATTTTCATTTCGCTAGAACACTGAATCAAAAAAGTGATATAGCGATTCCACGTCCGAAAGAAGAAGAAAAGCGCATAAACTAAAAACGCTTAGCGCGCTCTCGAGGCTGAGCGCACTTGGCTGAGCGCTTAGTGCTGGAGGCTGGTACTAACTGTTATGTACGTACGCACGAAAGTGAAGGTGGGCGAGGGGTATTTTGTTTCAACGAAAATTTTAAGTACTCTTTGGTAGATTCGAAAAATGTATGTCTTTATTAATTATTTTCATTCGAGCAAAACACTTACTCCCTCCGTCCCGCAAAACTTTATTCCTTTATTATTGAGAACGGAAAATAAGGAATAATGTTATTAAAGTAGGTGTTGTGAGTGGGAGGAGAGAGAATGTGTGGAGAGAATAGTAAATTTGAAAAGTGTTGTGAGTATGACAAGTGGGTCCCATGAATAAAGAAGTATTAAAAAATTTCCTTTTTAGGAAAGTGGGACTTTAAAGTGGGACGCCCAAAATAGTAAAAGGGGTAATGTTTTATGGAACAGAGGGAGTATTGATTAAAGTCTCTAAATTGAAAATAATCATTAATTTTTTTTTGGGACAAATGGGTACCTTATTCTAAAAATCTTGTAAATGATGCTCTTTTTTTTTTTTTTTAGCAGATCTTGTAAATTATATTGGGAGTAGAATGATTAATGATTTAATCATTCTTTCAAAAAAAATTAAAAAAAAAATGATTTAATCGTTTTCTGGGAAAATTTGGTAAAACGTGCAAACCGAAATCCGAGGGGAGCGCTAACCCACAAGCCGGTGCCAAAAATACGTGCGGTTTTAATAATATGCCCATGGAAATAGAATAATCCATTCCCAACCCGATCTTTGCGTATGTATATATCTCTCCCCCAACCAACGAACCATCCGACACTCTCCAGCATACTCGTCTTCCCCTTTCTCTTGCCAACCTTAATTGTACTGTAAGCCTCTCTCTCTCTCTCTCTCTCTCTCTCTCTCTCACTCTGCATTTACATACAGATTTCTGTTTATATATATCTGCGCATGTGTTTATATGTGTGAAAACTGATTTCAATCAATCTGCTAATTCCGAGCTCCTTTCCTGAAACTTTTAGCAGTGACGATACGGAGAAATGGTGATGTTTGAGGTTAAGCGTGTGGAATCTTCTCCGATTGATGGCCAGAAGCCTGGAACATCCGGACTCCGAAAGAAGGTGATGGATTCTGAATTTTATTTCCTGAAATCGAATTCGAAACCGTTTCCGTTTTGTTTCAATTACTGTTGATTTTTTTCTGTTTTCAGCTTTCATTTGTCCGCTGTTTAATTTTGTTTGATTTATCGGAATTTATGTCTTGCTGCTGTTGTTTGTATGTTTGATGATTGGTTCTAAGCTGGATCTGTTCTTTGCACACTTTTAGTTGGATTGAGTTGTGAGATTTGTTTGTTTTAAGAACATTTGTTGATTTTAGCTCGTAGATCTATGGATTATTTGCTTGACTATTTGGATGTTGTTTTAATCATTTATGGTAGATCGTAAGGAATAGTATATGAATCAGGGAGTATGTTTATATGATTTGTACACCAAGAGCTCATTTGGTAGCCTGATAGGATTAACCCGTATTAATTGTGAAAAATTATTAATCCAGGGATTAATAGTACCACCATTTTTTTGGGATAAATATGAAGGGGATAAGAAGTGATAAGAGGCCTTATCCGGGTTGTTAGGATTATTACTCCGATTGCATTTAATCTACCAAACATCAAGATTATTGGACTAATAATCCTATCCGATCCTAAGAAGGGCTACCAAACGGCCCCCAAATGTTTTGGTACTGCGATGTTAATTTGTTGTTGTGATATTGAGCTTGTTTTTTTCAGGTGAAATGCAGTTTGTTTCCTTATTCTTTCTTATTGAATGCTAATTGGCCTTGGAAGTTTTTTAGCATTTTGTAGACTACCTTTGTTTTATACTTGCTAGTACTGATCTCCTGACACAATTTTCATGCCGTAATACATGTTAAGTAATGCTCACTCAGTCCGGGAATGATGTCCCCACTTTTTTTTTTGTTACTTTAAATGAACTTTGAGCAATAATTTAGGTTAATTCAATTATCCTAATTAAAATCTAAAATTATTATTGATATTTTTCTTAATGCCGTATCAATTTTTATTTCTATTTTGGATTTTCATTATGATAATTACATTATTCTAAATTTATTGTTCAAAGTTCATTCAAAGTAACAAAAAAAAAGTAGGAACATCATTCTGGGATGGAGGGACTAATTTTAGTCATTATTGATGATTCGTTGGATATTTAAATAGTCTAATCCCACCTCCCATTGAATAGCATATTTTGGCTTTTCAGTATCAACATGGATATTTCCTAAAGAATATTTGATGTGGATGTATTTTGCTTTTTCATTACTACAAAATATGCGGCTTATTGGAATTGTCATGTACAGTATGCAGTTTAGAATTTTATGAAGGTTATAGTCTCACTAGTGTAATAGATTTCAGTTATTGGTCTAAAGAATGATAAAATTTACTTTGAAATGTCAAAGTGAGACTCTATTTATGGGGCAAAAGGAGTGGTGGTTAAGCAGATGTTTGATGAACAATGCAAACCCTTGAAAGAGTACATTTTGAATGCTTGAAGAGTGTTTGGCCAATCAATATAATGCTTGGGTTAGCCTTCTTCTAGCTCCAGAGAATTTTAAGCAGCCAACACTATGTATTGACTTTTTTACTCCTGATTACTACGCCCTCTCTTCCATGTAAGTTTTTATGTTCCAGAGAATTTTAAGCAGCCAACACAAGAAAATGTTAGAAACACTACATTATTTTATGATCTTTCATTTGAAGAGACCTTTACTTCAATGTTCATGCCTACAATCTCCATATTTTTTTAACTTTTACCCTCCACCATCTCATAAAAAACATCTTAGGCACGCTCAAGCATTTTTATAATTATTAACTACTCCAAGGATACTTGTATATTTCTAGATTTTGGTCCATCCGTTTGATTGTAAAATAAGGAGTATAGTGGAATATCTGATTGAAAACATAAGTGCTCTTGATTACATTTTCTTCCATGAAATATGCTTTTCTACGATAAGGCATGTTATATTTTTGTGCTTATTATGTAAGTCCATAAGAATCCCAGTTCTGAATTCCTTGATTACATATACTCTAATATGATGATGTGTTGAAATTTTCAGGTGAAGGTATTTACCCAGCCTCATTACTTGCACAATTTCGTTCAGTCAACATTTAATGCTCTTTCGGCAGACAAAGTCAGAGGTAGGTAGCATGTTACTTTTTTTTTTTTTTTACTATTTTAACATGAGCATGATGTTAAGTTGTGTATCGAGTATTTTTTACTTGGACGAGAATTGTAGCCTAATAAACTTGCTTATATAGCATTTTATGGAACATAATTGTTGCCATTATTATGACCACTCATTTTTGTTTCTTCAGAAATCTGAAGCCTTATTTTCATGTGTGCAGGTGCTACTCTAGTGGTCTCGGGTGATGGCCGCTATTTTTCAAAGGACGCAGTCCAGGTGCTTAACTATCACTGTTTTACAATCAGGATACATATAATGCTGTGATTTTATGCACGAGTGGTTACTACTTAAACCTTGCATCTTGTAACAATTTTAAAATGCATTTTTCATCATCGTTTACAATCCAGATCCAAGAAATTTTGAAGTAAATTTCTATCAATTTTTTTTGAAGTAATATTCAAAAAAGAAAGCAACCAAGATAAATTGCTTAATTGCGGATGCTTACCAAATGGATAGTTAGGAGCTAGGGGAAGAGTCCGTGAAGGTTAGAGAGTCCTCTATGCTCCTTTGGCTTAGTATATGGTAAGAAAATTGGATTTTTTCTACATCCTACTGTAAGAGGCGTTAGTGATAACCCAAGGATGTAAGCATTGGAGGGGGGTGGGACAGGTCTAAAATCTCAACTTTACAATATCGGTGCAAAGATATTGCCTCTATCTCCAAGTTGATGGCACATCTTAGTATCACGGAAATAGAAACATATGAGAACCAATAGGAATTACGAGTGACGAGGTTTATTGAGATAGACTGCTACCATGTTCACATTCACACTTACGTACTTCATATGGCCCCAATACACCAACTGAATTCAAAGTAATCTACTTAACCCTCCCGCCTCCTCTCCATGACACTTTATGAGTCGTGACATTGGATACATGATACATCTATATAATTGACTGTGTTTTTATACTTAGTGCTGGTCATGTTATCTCTGTTGTGTTTGAGTAGGCGAGTGCAACAAATAGGGTAGATTATGCTGGCATTTCAATTTTTTTTGATGGGCCCCTGATATTTTGAGTAAATCTTCTGCCAGCTTTATGTTAAGTGATAAAATGTGATCCTGTTTCATTGTAGTAATTCGTGAAATCTAAAATGTGAAGTGTCATGTGCATATAAATAGAGCGTTGGGCTTGGAAAGGGAATTTGGAATTGTGGTTGATCTAAAGGAGGCATGTTTCTTTCCTGGCAAAGAAACTTACAATCCTTTTACTCAACCACCACTTTAATGTGTTACTTTACATGGAAGCTTCAAGGAAGAATGTTTTTGCTTGATTTCTGCCACATAAGCTGTATCTTTTGCTCATGGCTTAGCTTGATTAAGTCCCACAGTTTGAATTTTATTGACTTGCATTAATGAACAAGTTCCTGCTGTTACTGTTACGTTCAATAATTTTTATTGGCCTTGTCATAGTCTACTATCTACCTGACGGTCCTTTTGCAATTGGCAGATTATAATAAAAATGTCTGCTGCAAATGGTGTAAGACGTGTTTGGGTCGGTCAAAACAGCCTGCTATCAACTCCTGCCGTATCTGCTGTTATACGTGAAAGAGTTGGAGCTGATGTAAGTTGATCTTTTCATATTATTACCTGGGTCTAATAATTTCTGTTGCTACAGTTTCGTATGGATAGCTTTGTTCAACATAACTAACTTATTGTGGCCCAAAAAGTAATCTAAACTACCCTGCACTTTTACTTTTCTATTCAGGGATCGAAGGCAACTGGAGCATTTATACTGACAGCAAGTCACAATCCAGGCGGTCCCAATGAGGTAGGTAGCAGTTCTATTTGCCAAATTCTTCATAATAGGATTTAGGAAATTGTTCAATTGCCAATTTCTCTTTGGGCACCTCAGCTTGTTTTTCATTCTTAATTCATTTTATCATTGTCCATGATATCTTTTTCTACATGGTGTTCATAGAATAATGAATTCCACTTTCACTTTGAAGATAGCTTTTGCTATCAATCACGGCTAACAGCTGGATCTATTATTTTGACTTGTTCATCCACGTTGACTTGTGTCGTTAACCTGTGTCCCTTCCACCTTAAGTACTTAATCATTTAGGACACGCTTGCTGATTGTTTTGTGGTAGTTTTATATTTAGCCTTTCATGGGTTTCCTGGAATATTATATTTCTATTCCCAAGTGCCAAACACCAAAATAAATCTCGCTTCTGTGTTTTACAGGATTTTGGAATTAAATACAATATGGAAAATGGTGGACCTGCACCTGAAGGAATTACTGATAAGATCTATGAGAACACGAAAACCATAAAGGAATACTTCATTGCAGAAGGCCTACCTGATGTATGATTTTGAGGCTCTATGTATTTATGTATATAGTTAATGCTTAGTATCCTTGACAAAGACATCTGATGATACTTGATTTTGTTCAGGTGGATATCTCTGCAATAGGTGTAACTAGCTTTACTGGTCCTGAAGGTCAATTCGATGTTGATGTTTTTGATTCAGCTAGTGACTATGTGAAACTCATGAAGTATGCCCTATCACTCTTCCTTCTTTTAAATTTTGAGAGTATTCTGAAAAATATTGACCCAGATGAGACTTGTATTAGATTTTGGTTTGCATTTGATGACCTAGTTTCTTTTCCTATTGATGTTCAATTCAATGTCTGCCTTTCGGAATGCCAAGTGATTGTGATGGCCTTCGGGTATTACTACTTTCAGGGCTTTATGTATCTTTCTTGCAGTGATTTTGAATTGTTTTCTCAATCTACTAGTCTGTGTTCTGTTAGGTTGGGTTAAAGATTGTCTTTAGCTGTTACATAATGTCAGCCTTTCAAGAGATCCTTTGATACAACACGAATTCGACATCCCTCTAACAATTTTGGTATGCTTATTGCTTTCCAGGTCAATCTTCGATTTCCAGTCCATCCAGAAATTGCTTGCATCTCCAAAGTTTTCGTTTTGGTGCGTGATAAATTATTTCCTTGCAGTTTACTTGTTTTCTGTTTTTTACTTTTTAGTTTAGTGTCGTTTTTTTTTTTTTTGCTTTATTTTTCACTGCCCTTTTATTTCTGTTATTTACCCTTTTCCTTTTGGATCTTTTGGATGTTAAATTTATGATGTCATTTCATAGTTATGATGCCCTTCATGGAGTTGCTGGAGCTTATGCTAAACGTATATTTGTTGAAGAGCTTGGTGCAAAAGAAAGCTCATTGCTTAACTGTGTTCCAAAGGTCTGTATGTGTTTGCTTCTATTATAGAGTATAGTTTATTCAGCTGAGTAATTGTTGTTTCCCTCTCATTCTTTGCATTTACCCATACAACTCTCGTGTAATCAGGAAGACTTTGGTGGAGGGCATCCAGATCCCAACCTAACCTATGCCAAAGAATTAGTAGCACGAATGGGACTGGGCAAGTCAGCAGAAAGTGACCCACCAGAATTTGGTGCTGCTGCTGATGGTGATGCTGATCGGAACATGGTCCTCGGTAAAAGGTAACATCATCCACTTTTTTTGTAAATAGTTATCGTTTTCCATAGCCTGCTGCTCCTAACTTCTTTTTATAATATCAGGTTTTTTGTTACTCCTTCGGATTCTGTTGCTATCATTGCTGCGAATGCGGTCCAATCCATACCTTACTTTTCTTCTGGTCTAAAGGGTGTTGCCAGGTTATTTAACCTCTCTTAGAATCTTTTGAGTAGCTTGTTCTCATGTATATTAGACCCCCCCTGACTATGCCATGGTATCCAAGAAAATTTCTGGCCTGGTGTGCATGCATGTATATATATATATATATATATATATATATATATATATATATATATATATATATATATATATTTTTTATGTAGTGATCATCTCTCTTTTAAGCGTTGATTGCTATTTCATGTCAGCATGCTTCTATAGACTATCCATCTTGTTAGTATCTATTATATTTTCTTGACTTCAATCTTATGCATCACTTTATTCCTGTAGGAGCATGCCTACGTCAGCTGCTCTTGATGTTGTGGCTAAGCACCTAAACTTAAAGTTCTTTGAGGTACTCTATTGCATAAACTGTAAACTTTCAACTATAGGTGTCTACTGCACTTTTTGAGCATATTTTCTTTATCCTTATGATGCCAGGTTCCCACCGGCTGGAAATTCTTTGGTAACTTGATGGATGCTGGAATGTGTTCAGTTTGTGGTGAAGAAAGTTTTGGAACTGGTAAACCTTTTGTTGTTAATATCCAACAATTCAAACCAAGAAGAAAGCCGAAACCACGTGTTCCAATTGTTCATAAAAGAATTATTATGTCAAATTAATTTGTGAAAGTTAATATCTGGTGATAGGATCTGACCATATACGTGAGAAAGATGGAATCTGGGCTGTTTTGGCTTGGTTGTCCATCATCGCCTATAAGAACAAAAACAACCTTAGTGGCGAGAAGCTTGTGACAGTTGAAGACATTGTTCGCCAGCATTGGGCTACCTTTGGACGCCACTATTACACCCGATACGATTATGAGGTATGTATCTCATGATTATTATTATAAGCCCTTCAAATCTCATCAAAAACCATTTATTTCTCAAACTGTTTTTCCTTGAAGAATGTTGACGCAGGCGCTGCAAAGGAGCTAATGGCACACTTGGTCAATTTGCAATCTTCCATTAGTGAAGTTAACAAGTATGCATCTTCTCTCGTCAATAACTGTTTCCTTCAAGTTTCATATGCATTCTTATATCAAGCTAAGCATGAACTGATTGCCATCATGTTTTATTTCATGTTTTTGTTGTTATTTGCATAGTACGTTACAAAAGAACTAGCGCAATTGATCTTAAGTGTCTGCAATTGTATTATGTTTTTGCTTGATTTGGGGTTTGGAGCTATGAAATAGCTGTTTTGCGTTGGAAATAGAATCTGTAATATTAGACATGAATGGTTCTGCCGGCTTGCATATTTTGTGTGGTGCAAGAAAGTAACCGGGAGAACACCATGCCACATGGCTTTAGCTGATGTGGTGGGTATGGTTTGTGAAAATTAACCTTTACTTTAAGTATATAGATATGCTACTAAATGGATAGGACCCATCGACATGGCTAATATCTAAACAAATTCTCTCTCCAGTAGCATTACATACACTGAAAAGTCCAGTTCCCTTGATGTATCCTGTGTCATTTGTTTGATGATGAGAGACTCTCCTTTGTAAGTTAGCATGTTTTGGATTATAGTGTCATTTCTTGCTTCTTTGCTGTGGTTAGCTGTTGCGAGAGGTATTGCATTTATTTGGTGGAGCTTGCCAATTCTTCTCGAGTATTCCTACTCTGGGGCGCACTCTCTACTGGCTGAGTGACTACTATCCTGCTCTGATATATGATGTCTATTGTAAGGATGATGCGATGCTCGTATCTTCTTGAGATTGCACCAAAATCAATTTTTTATTTTTTTTTAAGGAAATGGGACTATATTTTTAGGACAAACCAAAGAGCAAACAGTGGCTATTTTATTTGGGACAGAGAGAGTGCATAAAAGTGAAAAGATACGTATGCAAGAGTTGTTAGAGGTTCTCTTGATGTTGATAAAAGTACATTGTTATCAAAATAGCATCAGGAATCAATTTGGATTACGTGTCAGCAAAGACTCCTGGTACTGATGCTCATATTGTTTAATGGATACCTGTTACCAGAATAAAGTTCATGTTTGGACTAACCCAGTACCCACAATCTCACACTTCCTTTGTTCCACGTAAAGAGTCCATGTTTTAAAGTCAAAACTTAATTATGTTCTTGTATGCCTTTGTATGTTTTATGATTTATATTATAGTTATATAATACACTAGAAAACTACCATAATTTGAATATGAAAGAAAAAAATTTGATTTTTTAATAGCTCAATTATTGAAAGTTGGCTCGTTCTGTGAACCAACCCAAAATAGAATAGGTGAGTCCAAATGTGGAACGTAGGGAGTATGATATAGACGAAGTCACTCGGCCTTCTTTGCTCTTGCTGTTATGTTACATGTTTTTCCTCTGTTGTTGTACCTTGTGTGTGTGGACCGTGCACTTTTCCAGGGGCTACATGTTTATTTGTTTTGATGGAGTTAGAACTTTAGGATCTTCATCCATCTTGAAACCGATCCAGACCTTAAAACATCATGAGTTATATTGATAAATGCCAAAATTTTCTCCTTGAATCTTGATAAATCCTAAATCTTTCTTCAAGATGGATTTTTTTTTTTTTACATTTTGTAGAGGCCGGAGTGGAGGGCAAAAATTCATGTGGATGATGGAGGTTGATTTTCTTTTTTTTTTTTTTCCTAGATATTAGATACTCCCTCCGTCCCGCCCGAAGATTCACCTTTTACCCAAATGGGTGTCCCGGTAGAAGCTTCACCTTTCCTAAAATGGAAAAGATTTATTAATATTCTATTATATCCACTAACTTTTCTCTCTCACACATTTAAATTATGGGTCCTACTTGTCATATCCACTCACTTCTTCCCTCTCACAACCCTTCTCCCACTCTCATTATTTTTTGAATATATATATTGCTTTCTTAATTTGCGTGCTTCACCAAAATGGTGAAGCATGAACCGAGACGGAGGGAGAGTATATTCTTTTATTATCACTTTTTTTTTCTTCTCTTCTTTTCCTTCTTTAAATTTTATCCTATTTATTCCTTTAACTTGCTTTTATTTTCTTTCATCCTTTCTTTCACGATGACACATATGAGGATTCGTGTTAGCCGAGCCCAAACTATTTCGGGACTAAGGCTTTGTTGTTGTTGTCAGGGATAGTTCCTCATACAAATGCACAACCGTGGTTGTGAGGCAACATGACTATTCCACAAGGGATGTGTAAAATTAATTTCCTTGTGTCGAGAACTAGGATGGTGACTAAACTTGTTCCCTGCATTTTTCCCTTCAGTTTCCTGCTTATTTTACTATGTCTTATAGCATCTAGCTAAAGTTGATTAATAAAACCTGTGATGCTGGTACCCGTCAATTTTGCCAAAGTATCCGTCTTCCCAGGACACGGGTGGGGCTATTTAACACTACATTTGGTGTAATATCTAAAAATTTGGACAATCCAACACTCGGATTCATACCCGTGTCAGACACTCCTACCCGAGTTCGAGCATCATAGAATAAAACAAAAAACCTATTGATATAGATGGGTATCATGCCATTTAAAACTAAGAAATACTCCCTGTCCTTTAAAAGGAGTCACACTTGCCATTTCCGTCCGTCCCAAAAAAAGAGCATTTATTTCTAGTGTAGCTTCATGAAGGTACTAGCAAGTACATGTACATCCTTAATGAGAGTTCCATTGTACTGCGATACTCTTTATTTGGGACGGAGTAGCAGTAACATAGTCACACCCAATGTAGATAAAAAATTAGAAATGGGGTCAAGTCAGACCAGTCTTATTACAAAAAAGAGCATTTATTTCTAGTGTAGCTTCATGAAGGTACTAGCAAGTACATGTACATCCTTAAAGAGAGTTCCATTGTACTGCGATACTCTTTTTTTGGGACGGAGTAGCAGTAACATAGTCACACTCAATGTAGATAACAAATCAGAAATGAGGTCAAGTCAGACTAGTCTTTTCAATACTATGATGAGGAAGTCAGTACAAGGAAATACTGCTTACTATCATCTTGTAGAAAAACTATAAACATGGTAAAAGCTTTTTATAGTTTCATGTTTCATTATAGATAATTGACAAACAAGAGTTTTGTGTTATGATTTAGGGTTTATTCCAATTTGGGGGTGACCGTTGGATAGTGTCGTTGGCAATTGAAATTCAGTTACTTAGTGGCGTCGTTTTGAATAAGTTGCACGACGTCGTTTTAGTTCCTTGGCATGCGTCGTCGTTTCAAGTAGAATTGGTTATTCACGTGTTTGAGTTTGTTATTTTTGTTTGTCTTGTAGCTAAATGGAGATATAATCTCACATGGCTATGGCTGGAATCATTATGAATGAAATTAACCAATTTCCTTGCCTCTTCTCTCTCCTCTAATTCTCTCTCTCTTCTAATTCTCTCTCTAAAACTGTCATTTCTATCTTCTCTTTCTCCTTTAATCTCAATTCCTCTGTTCTCTCTCTCAATCCCATTAATTTTCACCAATTATTTGTAACTGGATTTTAATTCGTAAACCCAGTTCATAACAAATTGGTATCAGAGCTTTCTCGATCGAGATAAGCTTCTCCTGAATAATCATGGTGAAAACTCGTTACGATGTTCTGGAAAACAACTTCAAAGCATGTGATGAAAGGATCAATGATTTGGTGAATGGGCATAATCGATTGGAGGAAACCATTAACATCAACAAGCAAGAGCTGAAGAGTGATATAGATGGGATGCGTCTGGTGATTGAGGAAATTAAAAGCATGATGATAGGGCAACAGAAGGGGAGCAATGACAAAGGTAAAATAACAGACCCAGAAGGATCTAGCCAAGCTGCTCATAAATCTTCATCAATATTGGGAGCAGGTCCTGGAGGGGATCCCAAATCTAAGACTCAAATTCCGAAGCAAGGAGACTTGGATGATGATGATTATGAGGGATTTTATGAAGAGGAATGGCTGGATAAGGAGGATAAGAAGAAGGAAACACCAGTGAAGGATAGGGGAGTAGCTGAGAGCTATAAGAAGCATTTGAAGCTCAAATTTCCCAAGTTTAATGGTAGTGATTATAGAGGATGGGCTAGGAAGTGCAATAAGTTTTTTAAATACAGATCCGTGCCTGAGGAAGACAAGGTGGAGCTGGCTACTATGCATTTAGAAGGTGATGCTGAATTTTGGTATCAAAATTACATGGAGGAACTGTAAGGGTTGAGCTGGAAAAGGTTTGTTCAGATGATTGCCAAGAGGTTTGGTCCTCAAATTCATGAGAACATTGAAGGGGAATTCTCTAAGCTGCAACAGGAAGGGACTGTCAAGGAGTATTTGGGAAGATTTGAGCAACTCAGAGCATTAATGAAGGTAGAAAATCCTTGTTTAAAAGAGAGGTATTATACTAACATCTTTGTTAAAGGTCTGAATGAAGAGATTGGGTATAGAGTTTATGTTCAATTTCCAACTTCATTATCCCAAGCCATTAGTATTGCTTTAATTGAGGAAGCACACATAGACTTTGCCGATAAGAAACAAAAAATTCGGAACTATAAAACTGACCCCTACCACTGCAAATTCCAGTAATTACAAAGCCAACCCAAATGGAACTTCCAAAACCAAATGGAACTTCCAAAACACAGTTCAGTCCCAAATCCCTTCAAACCAACTCTTCATCTGTGAACCAAAATTCTAAACCCACTTTTCCCATCAAACAACTATCACAAGCTGAAATGCAAGCAAGGAGAGATAAGGGTCTTTGTTACAATTGTGATGAGCCATATAAGTTTGGACATAGGTGTAAGAGCAGACAGATTTTCATGTTAAATGTGAAAGAGGATGATAATGAAGTATGGCATGACACATTGGATGGAGAAGAAAGCATGGAGAACATTGATGTGAGTGAGAAGGAGGTGGACATGAACATTTCTCTCAATGCTCTGACTGGGAGTTCTGGGCTACAAACAATCAAATTGGAAGGGTGGTTTAAAAAGAAGAGATTCACTATACTGATTGATAGTGGCAGCACTCATGATTTCTTGGATTTAAATGCAGCCAAGAGGTTGGGTTGTGTGGTAGAAAGTGGACCTGAAGCTTTGGTCACAATTGCAGATGGGGGAAAAGTAGCTTGTCAAGGTAAATGCAAGGGGTTTGATGGGTGATCTGAGGAAACAATTCTAAACTGACATGAGGGTCTTAAACTTGGGAGGTTGTGATGCTGTGCTAGGCATTCAATGGCTCAAAACTGTTAGCCCAGTTACATTTGATTTCAAGGGAATGACTCTTAGTTTCAAACACAAAGAAGAAGTTGTCTGTCTTAAAGGAATGAAGGAGTCAGTAGTAGTCAAATCAATCTCTATGATGTCATTAGAGAAGGAGATCTGAAGCATTACCGTGTGGTGTGGTATTACAAGCGTATTCATTGGAAGCGAGCCCGAGAGGAAGGCGAGTAAGGATATGCGAAATTTGTTAGATGAATATGAAGAAATTTTTGCAGAACCAACATAATTGCCTCCTACCAGGTTTTTGGATCATGGAATTCCATTAAAAGAAGGGAGTTTACCAGTGAATAAGAGACCTTATAGATGCCCTCATTTCCAGAAAGCTGAAATTGAAAGATTGGTGGCAGAAATGTTGAAAAGTGGAATTATTTAGCACAGCTTTAGCCCATTTGCTTCTCCTGTGCTCTTGGTCAAAAAGAAAGATGGTAGTTGGAGGATGTGTATTGATTTTAGGGAGTTGAACAACTTGACCATTAAGGACAAGTTCCCTATACCTGTTATTGATGAATTGTTGGATGAATTACATGGGTCCAAGTTCTATACCAAGCTGGATTTAAGATCAGGTTAACATCAAATCAGGGTGAAGGAAGAAGATATTCCTAAAACTGCTTTTAGGACTCATCATGGCCATTATGAATTCAAAGTTATGCCATTTGGATTAACCAATGCACCAGCTACCTTCCAAGCATTGATGAATCAGGTATTTGCGAGTTACATGAGGAAATATCTTTTGGTTTTCTTTGATGATATTTTGATTTATAGTTCCAATTGGGAAGATCATTTGGAGCATCTGATGTTGGTATTGGCTACACTCAAGGAACACCAATTGTTTGTCAAGAAAAGTAAGTGCACTTTTGGTCAAACTCAGGTTGAATACCTTGGTCATATTGTGAATGGTTCAAGAGTCTCCACTGACCCTAGCAAAATTAAATGCATGATTAAGTGGCCTACTCCTACATCTGTGAAGGGGCTGAGAGGATTTTTGGGGCAAACAGGGTATTATCGAAAATTCATTCGACACTATGGCCTCATTAGTAAACCACTAACTAAATTGCTGCAAAAAGGAGGTTTTAAATGGGACAAGGAAGCAGACAAGGCTTTCTCTAATCTGAAGCATGCTATGTGTAGTGCCCCAGTGTTGGCCATGCTTGATTTTTCTAAAGAATTCATTGTGGAAATTGATGCTTGCTACAATGGGATTGGAGCAGTTTTGATGCAAGGTGGGAGACCAATAGCATTCCTCAGTAAAGCACTTTTCCCTAAACACTTGGGCCTCTCTACTTATGAAAATGAATTTCTGGCTATCATACTAGCAGTGGAAAAGTGGAGACATTACTTATGTGGCCATACCTTTCAAATTAAAACTGATCATGAAAGCTTGAAGCACTTAATGGAGCAGAAAGTCTCAAGCAGCTTGCAACAGAGGTGGATCTCTAAATTGTTGGGGTTTGACTATACCATCGGTTATAAGAAAGGGGTGGGGAACAGAGTGGCAGATGCTCTATCTCGACAGCATGAAGAAGTCAGAAACATCCAATGCAATGCCATATCCATAGTGCAACCTGAGTGGGTAGGTGAAGTGATGAAGAGTATGGAAGGAGATGAAGAATTACAGAAGGTGATGGAGAGTATGATTATCTGTCCTACAAATTCTGAAGGATTCATTCTTCAGAATGGGGTTCTAAGGAAAGATGGGAGGATTTATGTGGGGTGTAACACTGATTTGAGGCAGCGAATTATTGCAGAACTACACTCATCACCATTAGGGGGTCATTCAGGTATCCAAGGAACTTTTAAAAGGGTGTCTCAATATTTTTTCTGGCCTACCATGAGAAATGATGTGAAGAAATGGGTGGAACCTTGTGATATTTGCCAACAGAATAAGACTGAGAATGTTCATTCACCTGGGCTATTACAACCTCTTCCAATACCTAATCAACCTTGGGCAGATATTGCAATGGATTTTGTAGAAGGTCTTCCAAATTCTGGCCAATGGGACACTATATTGGTGATTGTAGACAGGCTGACCAAATATGGTCATTTCATACCCTTGAAACATCCCTTTACAGCCTATCAGGTAGCTAAGGTGTTCTTTGATCAGGTGTACAGGTTACATGGGCTACCAGTTACGATAACATCAGACAGGGATAAAGTCTTTCTGAGTCAATTTTGGCAAGAATTGTTTCATCTCATGGGTACAACATTGCACTTGAGCACTGCATACCACCCTCAGACTGATGGGTAAATCGAAAAACTCAACAGGTGCTTAGAACAATATTTGAGGGTGACATGTGGTCTGAAACCTAATCAATGGGCTCAATGGCTACCCTTGGCAGAATGGTGGTACAATAGCAACTATCACACTGCCTTGAGGGCAACTCCTTTCGAAGCCCTTTATGGCTACCCACCCCCTCAATCTCTATTTCAACATGAGCAATATACCAAAGTAGATGCTGTGCATGATTTTATGAAGGAAAGAGATAATCAAATAAAGCTGCTGAAGGAGGTCTTAGTAGAAGCACAAGCACGCATGAAGCAGAATACGGATAAAAATAGAAGTGAAAGAGAATTTCAAGTGGGTGAGTGGGTGTACCTCAAATTGCAGCCTTACAGGCAGACTTCACTTGCATTGAGGAGGAACATGAAGCTATCCCAGAAGTATTTTGGTCCCTACCAAATTCTGAGCAAGATAGGGAAGGTGGCCTACAGATTGGACACATGTCCTTTGCGAAGATACATCCCGTTTTTCATGTGTCCCTGCTGAAAAAGAGGAAGGGTGATGCTCCCATTAATGCTGTTCCATTTCCGACTACAGACGAGGTTGGAAATAAAGCTGCTGAAGGAGGTCTTAGTAGAAGCACAAGCACGCATGAAGCAGAATACGGATAAAAATAGAAGTGAAAGAGAATTTCAAGTGGGTGAGTGGGTGTACCTCAAATTGCAGCCTTACAGGCAGACTTCACTTGCATTGAGGAGGAACATGAAGCTATCCCAGAAGTATTTTGGTCCCTACCAAATTCTGAGCAAGATAGGGAAGGTGGCCTACAGATTGGACCTGCCTGTCACTGCCAAGATACATCCCGTTTTTCATGTGTCACTGCTGAAAAAGAGGAAGGGTGATGCTCCCATTAATGCTGTTCCATTTCCGACTACAGACGAGGTTGGAACATGCTTGGTTGAACCTCTGGCAATCTTGGATCGAAGACTCATCAAGAAAAATGGTCGCCTAGCAGTCCAAGTTTTGATTCAATGGACCAATGCCTTACCAGAAGACGCGACATGGGAAGATTGGCCAGTAATAGCTGCCAATTTCCCCAATTTCAATCCTTGAGACAAGGATTTTCTGAAGCGGTAGGGACTGTTATGATTTAGGGTTTATTCCAATTTGGGGGTGATCGTTGGATAGTGTCGTTGGCAATTGAAATTCAGTTACTTAGTGGCGTCGTTTTGAATAAGTTGCACGACGTCGTTTTAGTTCCTTGGCATGCGTCGTCGTTTTAAGTAGAATTGGTTATTCACGTGTTTGAGTTTGTTATTTTCGTTTGTCTTGTAGCTAAATGGAGATATAATCTCACATGGCCATGGCTGGAATCATTATGAATGAAATTAACCAATTTCCTTACCTCTTCTCTCTCCTCTAATTCTCTCTCTCTCTTCTAATTCTCTCTCTAAAACTGTCATTTCTATCTTCTCTTTCTCCTTTAATCTCAATTCCTCTGTTCTCTCTCTCAATCCCATTAATTCTCACCAATTATTTGTAACTGGATTTTAATTCGTAAACCCAGTTCATAACATTTTGGTTCTTTTTACAAACGTTATGGACCCGAACCTAGAAATTTCCGCACTTCCTCTTCTTTCTGTAAGCAAGTTGCAGCACAAGACTGCTAGAAGAAACTTTGGTTTGAACACCCCCCCCCCCCCACTGGCATTATATATCATGTTTGTTTTTCTGCTTAATTTCAATACTGAACTTCTGAAACATTGCCAAAGTAAAATTGGCATATTCTTACTTTAAAACCCTAAAAACAGTTGAAATTGCTTTAATTATTCTTGTTATGTCTATTTGTATAGGATTGTGAAGGGAATTCGATCGGATGTGGTAAATGTTGCCAGTGCAGATGAATTTGAATACAAAGATCCCGTTGATGGTTCCATCTCAAAGCATCAAGGAATCCGCTATCTGTTTGAAGATGGCTCTCGACTAGTCAGTGATCTTCTTCCTTACTTTTTGACACTAGTTTACAATCAGTCTTCTTACATTGTGTTTCTTGGTTTTATACCTTTGTATTTTCTTGATCAATAATACTGAACATCACACACCCATTAATCATGAAACTGAGACGCAATTGACAAGGCATCCATCATGTTAGCAAGGCCCCATTAAATGCATCAATCCCATGGCAACATTCTGAGTGCCATGCCAATCGTGCCCCATTTTCATGATTCATGGGTGCGATGTATAGTATTCACTCCGTCCCAAAATGAATGTCTATTAAAAAACTTGTCCCAAAATGAATGTCTATTAACTAAAAAATTTCGTCCCTGAATGACTTTTTACCAATTTTTCGCTACTCATGTGATTGTAAAGCTAAAAGTTTACAACGTGGATAACAAGAATATTTATGCATCTTTGCCATTAAATTTTGTAAGAAGTTAACATTTTCAGAAAGTCTCTTGAATGAAAACCAGACTTCATTTAGGGACGGAGAGGTAGTATTACTCTTTCTTGATCAAAATTTAAAAATGGAAAATCTTGGTTATCAAAAAATGAAACACCTCCCCCTCCCTGTCCCCCTGGTTTATGGTTCAAGATTGGATATTTCTAAAGTTTTTAATCTGCATTTTAGGTGTTCCGTCTCTCTGGAACTGGATCTGAGGGTGCTACCATTCGTCTCTACATTGAGCAATACGAGAAAGATCCATCTAAGATTGGAAGAGATTCTCAAGATGCTCTAGCTCCTCTGGTAAAGCCTTGGATAAACTTTTCTTACCAGTTTTCATTTTTTTGAATTTCTAATCTTGAAGCCTTTCATGGATTCTGACACAGGTGGAGGTTGCTCTGAAGCTGTCTAAGATGCAAGAATTCACAGGCCGATCCGCCCCCACTGTAATTACATAAACATTACATACTGCTATTGCTGCTGGTAACCACATAACGTAATGTCATTTTAATTAAATAAAGTTACTAGTTAGGGCTTGTATTATCGAGTACTCGCAACTGTGCTCTTCTGTTGTTTCCATGCCTATTATTAGACCTTCTTTTCGAGTGTACTTTCTTAATGAACCCTTGCTTTTCTTTCCCACCTATTTGGATGAATTGATGTTTAAAGTTTTGAGGCCCAGACCAGAGTAATATTCACTCCACATCCTTATTTTACAACCTTCAACTATATTATGTGTGTCTACATATATTTATGGAGTACATGAATTTTGACACATGTGCAAGGACAATTTCATTTTCTCTGTCCGCTTCATTTTGACTATTCAAATATTTAACAACATATTTTTGTTTTAACATATTTAATTTTCACCATCAACCTTAATGATGTTTATTTATTAACTCATTACTTTCTCTTCTTCCTTAGATTGGTTGATTCTCATCTCCCCTTTCCCCCTTCTCCTCTCTTGATTTCAATTGATTCTAATATAATAATCTGGAAGTACGACTATTTTTTTTTGGAACAAAATGGCAAAAGTGAACATATTTATGAGACTTGGAGGGAGAGTCTAGTGGAATATAAGCAAACCAACCTTTTTTACCTCTGCCTTTAGATCACAACGGGATGTCATTTTACCTAATATATATACTCCCTCCGACCCCCGTGAATACAAACTTATTTTCTTTTTGGTCCGTCCCACGTTAATACAAACTGCCCAAAATGAAAATAAATTTATTATTTTATATTTACCCTACCCCACCCACTCATTCTCTCTCTTCATTTCCTACCACACAATTTATTCAACCAACTCCACTCATTCTCTCTCTTCATTTTCTACCACACATTTTCATTATCTTAATAATACTTCTTAATTATTGTGCCCAAGAAATTGGTTTGTAATCACATGGGACGGAGGGAGTATATACTAGTAAAAGCCCGTGTTCAAGAACACGTGTTTTTTTTTTAAATTAAAAAAAAATATTGTTTTTTTTATTTTTTTAATTAATTTTTTTTTTTTAAGGGCAAAATGGAAAAGGGACAACTTATTGAGGGCAAAATGGGAAATTCGACAGATGGAACTGTTCATTGTACTGTTTATCCCCTTTGCCATTTATACTATATATATATATATATATATATATAGACACGTTTTTTTTTTTTTTTTTTAATTAAGCTCGTGTTCGAGACACGTTTTTTTTTTTTTTTTTAATTAATTTTTTTAAGAATGACAAATGGGAAAGGAACAAATGTATGAGAACAAAATGAAAAATTTGATACTTGATACTGTTCATTCAACTGTTGTAGCAAGGACACATTGCCATTTATATTATTGATATTAATGAAATCTAAACTTGAAATGGCTGCCACCTGTTGGTAGAATAATCCACATCTTGAACTTTTCCATTTCCCCTATTGCCCCCATTACCATTTCCTTCCACGAAAGCATAATACCTCAAGAAAAAAGCCACAGAGCAAGAACATCCCACTCCAAAACAAACATCAAAATACACAATCCACCCGCCATTTTCAATAAAATCGCAGCATCGTCCTCCCTAACGTAAGACTTCAGCGCCCCCAAGAAATTCGAAGTCGTCGTGAAAATCAGAACTGAAACAGAGCCCTGGAAAATTGCTGTCAGAACGGTGGCTACCATGTGGGCGGCGTACCACTTGTTTGATCCGGCGAGCGGCCGTGCGGCACGGCAATTGCTCCGGCGATGGTGAGGATGTGGAGGAGGATGAAGAAAGCACCGGGTAAAGAAGGAAAGAGACGGAGGGAGAGGGTGAGGAAGATGCAGCTTGAGGCGGCGCCTAAAAGGATGTAATTGGAAAGGAGAAAGATTTTGTGGGTTTTTGTGTGAGATTGTTCATTGTTGCTGTTGCCATTGATAGAGAAACCCATAATTTATCTTTAACAGGAAATAATTGGAGAAAATCAGATGGGTATTCAATTGAGAGAAGAAATGGTTGACTTGATGAAAGGGCAAAATGGGAAAGGAATAAAAGTATGAGGGCAAAATGAGAATTTCCATGCGTGCAACTGTTCAAACAACTGTAGCTCACCCTCTCTCATTTATACTATAGATATATATATATATATTCGACGGATGGAAGCATTCATTGTACCGTTTATCCCTTTGCCATTTATACTATATATATATATATATATATATATATATATATATATATATATATATATATATATATATATATATATATATATATATATATATATAGAATGTATCCTATACACGGACCCGTCCGTACGGATTTTGTGAAAAATAAAAGCAATAGTCTCTCTCTCTCTCTCTCTCTCTCTCTCTCAAATACACCTCTCTTAGTTTCTCTTTCTATGGCCCTGCTCTTTCTTCTTTCTTCTCTTCTTTCTTCACCTTCATTAACCCAAAAGCAAGCATTTAGGATTTTGAAATGAGATTCTTATAATTTTCAGTGCCTCTTCTTTCTTCACTGATAAAACTTGATTTATTTGATTCAGCTTCTGGGTTTCAACTATTGATAATGATTTCTTCTATTTACCGCTATTCATTCTTTAGACCATTGTTGATAACCAAGAAAATTTAAGAACAAAAAAGAAAAAGAAAATTGTTGCTCGCTCTTCCCTAAAATGCAAATTTAACAAAAACCCAATTGAAGAAAGAAAAGGTGTTTAAAAACCCAGATTTCAGTTTGGTCAAACAAGGGAAAAAATATGAAGACACAAATGCGATTCGAATAGCAAGAAAAGCAGTATTTTGACAAGTTAACTGAAATTTTTACAAAGCCCAATTGAAGAAAGCAAGAAAATACCATGACCCAGGACTTCGATTTGTCGGCTTTTTAAAAAAATCAAGCTTCGAATTTCAATTTGGCCGGTTGTACAATAAGAAAAAAATTATGTTGAAATGTTGAGATACACATCGAATAAAATGAAGAAAAATCAAGAAATACTTTGGAGAGAAGCGAAATTTGTTTGAACACAAAAAAGAGAGAATCCAATTTTGCCTTTGATTATGCTCTTGATTATTGTTGGAAGAAAGCAATAGCAGAAGAAAGAAAATGAGGAGGGAGGGGGCTTTGTGGGTGATTTTGTGAATCTTGACAAGGTGAGGATGTGGGTTTATAAGAATCTCATTTCAAAAATAAAAGCAATAGTCTCTCTCTCTCTCTCTCTCTCAAATACACCTCTCTTAGAACTCTTCATCGTTTTCGAGGGGTGAGAAATCAAGGACTAGTGAAGAAAGAAGAGGCACTGGAAATTATAAGAATCTCATTTCACAAAATCCGTACGGATGGGTCCGTATAGGATACATATACAAATTCTGTATATATATATATATATATATATATATATATATATATATATATATATATATATATATATATTTCTATTTTCATGAGATTTGAAATTTCTGAGCACATGTAAAATGGGTCGCGCCATTAGACTAGATCTTGATCTCGTTCTGATACTCTTTTTGAACGGAATAAAAGTGATGGACCTAACCCAACAGGTTGCCCCTTGTCCAAGTTAGCTCAAAGGTCTATCAAACAAAGTGTCTATCAAGCAGCCCCAATTCTACTAATTCATCAATGGATATCAGTCAACCAAGCTCATTTTCCGATCTTCCTTGTTCCCGACCTATCTTCGTCCGATGTACGATCCACTCCTTATGCAATCTCTGCTTAGCCAACATACGAATTCAGGTCGACCTGTATCATTTAGGCGATCTCGACTAAGCAACACGTGCGTCTACCCACGTCGTTATTTGTAACTGCCTCCTATATTCTCATAGACAGTTACGCCAACGTTATACCCGTGATGTGAGGGATTCGTATTCATCCCGTGTCACCATTATATATACCATGCCGGAGGGTGTTAGCCGGATACCATCCCGACAAGTTGTTTGTTCGTGGTTTCAGATCCTAGCAGTTGGAATATAGCCTATTGATGGACTAAGGCTGATCCGAAACGATTCCTGCATCATCAGTTTGGTTCCATCCCGGGAAACGAAAAGTACTAGACCTTTAAACATTACAAGCTTACAAACATAGTGTCTGATGGGCATACTGCTACTGGCTTGAGTGATCCAGTCAATGAGAACGCCGGTGGAAACCACCTAGGTACAGACGTTTGTGATGGGAACCACACTTCAAACCTTCCTCCCCCTCCACCGGGATACCCCACAAGAAGACCCACATGGTCCAACAGTGTGGTAGATGGAGTAGGAATTCAAGACAGTGGAGGGAGAAAAGGCCTATGGTCACCCAAGGAGGTGGCCAGCAAACTAAGAAGCTCTAAACGGGTCGAACAGCTGCAAGAGTTATAGCTGTTCCCTCAACTACTCACCCTAGTAGGAGGGATATGTTGTTGGAGCGAGCATAAGTGTTGCAGAGTTTGCTCGAAGTGCATAATGAGTTGCTCGATCTGCCTGAGTCCGCTAAGAAGGACTACCGTAGGTCACAGATGGTAGCTTCATTGGTAACCTCCCATCGATGTGACAACGGGGCTCCTATTCCTTCAGGAGGGGAAAGAAGGAACGACAGGCCTCGCCTGACCCATAATTCAATTGATAAATCTTTGGAGACTTAAGAGATAGGCTCAATAGCCAACGAGAGCAGGAAGCTGACTCGAGACAGAGGATACATCTCGAGGCTGATCGTATTCGAGGTAGGTCACCTCCAAGAGGAGGTCGATCACCCCCTAGGAGGGACATAAGAGAAAGAACCCCTCCAAGGGATGAGAGGGAAAGGTCGCCATCACGGAGGCATCACCTTAGAGAGGAACGGAGAACATCCAATTCCGTATCTCACCAAAGAGGCAACCTAGATGTTAGGGAGTTGTTGAACCTGAAGAAAAGTCTAGACGATATGGAGGCAGATCGGCATGCGACAGGCGGGAAGGGCGAACGTAACGATAGTACTCTTTGACCCTTAGCCCAAAGTATGCTAGACAGAGGCCCGCCTGAAGATGGTTTCAAATTGCCCGTGCTGGAAAAATACGTTGGCTCGACCAATGCACTAAATCACATGCAACATTTTGAGGCCACCATGTGCTTGGTATCCTCAAAGGACGACGTGCTCTGTGAAGCACTAACCAACATATTTACAGGTGCCGCCCTGACTTAGTTTCATGGCTTGGCAACATGATGCATACCTCATGGAGATACATGAGGAGAAAGTTTTTAGAATGGTTCTCAACTGCTGGGGCTCGTAAGAAAACGGTCACCAACCTGAATAACATTACTCAAGGAAAGACAGAGAGCCCCATGAGCTACTTTACTTGGTTCTAGGAGTTAGTCGACCAGATAGAGGAGGACCTAACTGATAGAGAGGTTATTAACTGCTTTAGAAATGGGGTGTCCCCACCTGACTTTTTCTACGAGTTACAAGTCAGACGAGCGACCATGAGGAAAGACCTATTTGAAAGGGCCAATGATGTGGCTATTTTTGAGGAACGAAAGGAGAGAAAAAAAAGGAGAGAAGCTCCAAGAATGTTGAGGCTAAGAGTCGACCAAAGGGGTGGCGGCTAGAAGTGATAAGAACAATAAAGGGAACAAAACTAGGGAGACTGAGAGAGTCCCTGAAAGCTTTACTCCCCTCATAGTTAATAGGACGAGATAATGAACACAGTTGATTTGGCTCCTCCCGTTCCAATGAATCCTCAGAACAAGTTCAAGCGAGATAATGGTAAGTATTGTGAGTACCGCAAGGACACGGGCCATAGTATAGAGAATTTCATGAGTTTGAAGACGATCATCCAAAAGTGGGTGAACGAAGGCAGACTTGATAGAATTCTAGAGGGATGCCCAAGCCAAGGCAACCTAGACTGACACTGGGAGTGATCGCTGAGGAGAGAGCGTGCAAGGATATTCTATACTACACGACTTTCCTAGAAATGGGCCTCACGGATGTCAGATTGTCACCTTACTCAGGTCGACTAGAAGGCTTCACCAACCACATAGTCGACTTTCCTAGAAATGGGCCTCACGGATGTCAGATTGTCACCTTACTGAGGTCGACTAGAAGGCTTCACCAACCACAGATTCGATGCCAAGGGACAGATCGAGCTCGAGGTGGATGTCGGGTAGTAACCTTTGAGGACCACGACCAAGGTAACTTTTGTGGTCATTGATGTACTAAGTGATTAACATGTTATATTGGTAATTCCTGGACATGTCGCGTTAGGAATGATCCCCTCAATTCCCCATCAGAGGGTCAAATTCCCCACCCCCTTGGAGTTAGATGTGTATTGGAAACAGCCAGAGAATACCTTGACCATGTTTTAAGGTCCAAAATGAAGAGAGAGCTCGAAGTCGAAACTCCAGAGGCCAATTGGAAATTTTCTAAGTCTGTCACTACAACTTCAAGGCTGGCCCCAATCCGGTGTGTCGGAGCAGAAATGAAACCGATGCAGTATGAGGCGACCTATCCCTCACATGACATAGTCATGATTGAGGCGACACGTCCCTCAGACAGCACATGAAATGCAAATGATAAAGTTTTGATTGACCAAGTCGTCATTGGGGGACTATGTCTCTCAATCAACCAAAACTCATGGGCCACTAGTAATGCAATGGCTACTGATCTAGATGGCATGATTGAAGCGGAGGCTCCACACCTGGGGCAGAAGAAAGGAAGAGAGTTAGGGAAATCATTATTAAAACCTTACAGTTCAGGGATAGCCCGGAGCTAGAACCAATGGACGAGTTGGAAGAAGTAGAAACCAACTCGGCCTACCCCGAGCAAAAAATCAAGTTAGGTGGATAACTATCACCTGAGGAAAGGACCGAGATAGTCGCTCTGTTGAGAGAAAGTTTGGATGTCTTTGCATGGAGAGTCGAAGACATGAAAGGAATTAAAGAGAAGGTCATGGTACACAGGCTCGAGGTCAACCCCATAATGAAATTCAAGAGCCAAAAACTGAGAATCTTTGCCCGTGATAAGGAAGTCACCATTAAGCAGGAGGTCGACAAGCTACTTAGTGCGGGCATTATCAAGAAAGCATCTTACACCACCTGGCTAGTAAACGTGGTAATGGTCAAGAAAGCTAATGGAAAGTGGAGAATGTGTGTTGACTTCACTGATCTGAATGTGGCTTGCCCAAAGGATAGCTATCCCTTGCCTCGTATAAACAAGTTGATCGACTCTATTGCTGGTCATGCCACCCTGAGCTTCTTGGATGCTTATTCAGGTTACCATTAGATCAGAATGCATGAGGATGACATTGAAAAGACAGCTTTCCATGCAGCAGGAGGAGTGTATTGTTTTACAAAGATGCCATTTGGGCTGAAGAATGCTGGGGCGACCTACCAACGAATGGTGAACAAAGTCTTTGCTAGTCAAATTGGCTGAAACATGGAGGCTTACATCGAAGAAATGGTCATCAAAACCAAGCCAGGACTTAATGTAGTCGACCTAAAGGAAACGTTCACCAATTTACGTGCAAACGACATGAAGTTGAACCCCAGCAAGTGTATGTTTGAAGTGGCCGCAAGAAAATTTTTAGGCTTCATGGTGTCACAGAGAGGCATAGAGGCCAACCCAGAAAAGTTCAAAGCTTTGATCAAAATGCAGGAGCCCACTTGCATCAAAGAAGTCCCAACACCTAAACGGTCGAGTTGCTGCTTTGGGTCGTTTCATAGCCAAGTCAGCTGAGAGATCTCTCCCTTCTTTAAAACCTCGCGGGGGACGAAAGCCTTTGAGTGGACGAATGCTCATCGTCGTTCCAAAAACTCAAGGACTATCTCGTTTCTCCCCACTACTCAGTAGCCCGGTCCAAGGGGAAAGTTTATACGCGTATTGTCAGTTGGAGATCGTGCAATTGCTGCGATATTGGTTCGAGAAGATAGTGGCGTCCAAAAGCCAGTCTATTACGTGAGTAAGGCCTTGTCCGACGTAGAAGGACGGTATTTTAATGTAGAGAAGGTATCTTATGCTTTGGTGATAGATACGAGAAAACTGCGGGCGTATTTTTCTGCTCATCCTATAGTCGTGCTAACCAATGCACCCTTGAAGAAGATACTACACAAGCCAGAAATCTCAGGTCGATTACTCAATTGGGCGATAGAGTTGATTGAGTTCGACATTGAGTATCGACCTCGAAAGACACTGCAGCAAAACCTCTAGTAGACTTCTTGGTCGAGCTAACGTTTACCAAGGAAGATGACTCATAGGCACCTCGACGGAAGGTTTCTAAAGGGAAGGAGCCAACAAGTCAGCAGTTAGTTAGTTTGCCTGCTGACTGCTTGAGGGTCTATTCAGACGGATCTGCAACAAAAAAAAGTTAGTGGGTGTAAGTACCCAAATCTGGCTCATGCCTTCCGGTTAAGTTTTTCGGCAAATTCCCCGAACTTTGCTAAAGTTCAGGGGAAATTTGGGAACTTTTTCAAACCTTCTGAGGGGCGAAGGACTTGTTAGGAATTAAAATTCCACGTAGTCCCTCGCTGGAAAAGACCTTCTTGAAGGCCACCTTGCATGGTTCTAGAAATAGGCTGACTCATTAATGGATAAGACCGCACGGCTTCATTAGCTGAGGGTTACAACCACACAACTTCATTAGCCATCACCAGACTGCCTATAAATAGAGGCCTCCTCTATTCATTTTAAAAAAAAATTGGAAGCACTGTTACTCTGCCAAAATACATCCACGAAATTCCAGAAAGCTGAGAGCTCCCAAAATCACATCCCTCCTCTTCAAAACCTCTCCAAAGTTGATCCTTCCTTAGGCAATCTTCAAGGGAGATAGAGGGACACCACCATTGGTAACCTCTCCTCCTCCTCTCTTTAAAATATACTTGTCATACTTGCTATATTGATTTTTGCTATTTATATTGTCATCTACTTGCTTGGTATTTGATCTATTGTTATAAAAATCAAATCTTTAGTCATGTAGATCATAATACCCCCATTCCCCTATCACATGGGATTCATGGAATATCCATCCCAAGGATGAACATTAAGACCTCAAATGGCTTGTTCTAGGGTGGATCTCTCACATGATGATGTGAAAATAGCATCCTTTGCATATAAAAATGTCATCTTTTTCATTAAAAATGTCATCTTTATTCATGAATGTCATTCCCCCTTCCCATAGACCTTGCTTCCAAGGATTGTCCACCTAAAAGGTTCATAAAGGACATAGGAAAGCCATAAAGGTCCTCCCTTTATATTCCTAGTCCTAGCTTGCATCATGTTCATTACATATGTTAGTGTAAAAATGTCATCTTTACTTTAAAATGCATTCCCCATGTCCCTCATGGTTGGATCACTCTCCAAGGATTGTCTAGTGACCTTCTTAAGGCACAAAAAGGCATAGGATGAGTATAAAGATCCAATCTTTATACCCCTCCCCTAGTCCCCTTTGGTACTTGAGGCATCTCTTGGAGTGTAATGGTGTAAAGGTCCTATCTTTACATCATTTCCTCCACATAAAGATGCCATAGACGGATATCCCTTTAGAAAAGGATGAGCTTGAGCCCCTACATCTCCGATCATCACTTGAGACGAGCATAAATGTCCCGACTAAGCTCAAATTGTCTCAAGATGTAGGATTGATGGGCAAAGGTCATTCCTTTCTAAAGAGTCTCATCCTTGGACTATAAAAAAGGTGTCCCTATTTTGATCACATGTGACCCAAGGTCTCATAATGATGATCATAAGTCCAAGATGAGAACGGGATCAAAGTCCCAAACATATCAAAATCCAAGGAATCCCGAGCGATAACCAACTCATGGTTTATACGTCCGGAAGACCACTTAGTACATTCCCTCCTTTTTCAAAAAACACATCCCACACACGAAAACACAAAGGCAAGCATGAAAATCGGATCTTGGAAGACTTGCTTCGGCAAGGCTCCTTGGGTGAACGTCGATCCGTTCTTCCCAAGGGGTAACTTAACCTCTGGACCCAAATCCTTTTTTTCAAAGTTTTGAGGAAATCAAAATGGCATGGCGACTCTGTTTTTCAATTTAAATCGAATGTCTTCAAACTTATGTGAGGAGGTGATCCCCTTACACGAGAAAGCGGTTCCAAACAACAAAAAAATGAAGAGCCGCGATCTTGGGCACACCACATATTCACAGTGGGGCAGGAATAGTCTTGGCCAAACAACCAGCATACGAAATAATGCAAGTTCTATGCATGGTAAGTAATACAAAGTGCTGGATTGACGAGATCAAAGCCTATATCCAGACAGGCGAGCTGCCTGATGACGAGCAAAGAGCTAGAATGATCAAGAAGAAGTCCCTTAGATTCACGATCCATGGAGAAGCTTTATTCAGGAGTTCCTTCGTCAAACCACTTCTAAGGTGTGTGCATCCTCATGAAGTCCCAAACCTTTTGTTCGAAGTACACAGCGGAATATGTGGCGGACACCCGGGAGCCAGAACATTGGTAGACAATATAATTACATTGGGATACTACTGGCCGCACTTATGTGAAGATGCTCGAGAGTTCGTACAGAAATGTGATAAATGTCAGAGATATGCCAACCTACCAAAGCTACCAACCACTGAGTAAACTCCTTTGATTGCTGCTTGGTTGTTCGACATGTGGGGGGTAGATTTAATCAGATCCTTCCCACCCGCCCGTGGAAATTTTAAGTATTTGATCGTGGCTATTGACTACTTCACCAAATTGATTAAAGCAAAGACTCTGGCTAAGATAACAGAGGAAAATGCCATCACCTTCATCCACAATTACATTTGGTGTCATTTTGGGGTGCCACATTCAATCGTATTTGACAACAGGCTACAATTTTCAACAGCTTTCGAGACAGAAATGAACTGGTTAGGGGTTAAGCATTAGAAGTCTTCAGTCGCCTATCCCCAAGGTAACGAGAAAGCAGGGACAGCTAACAAGTTAGTTTTGACGACTTTAAGTAAAAACCTAGATGGGCGAGCAGGAAGATGGTTGGACGAACTCCCCTTTGATTTAAGGGCAATCTGTACAACCACCCGGGGGCCTACTGGGGAAACCCCATTTGCTCTTACCTTCTGGTCGGAGGCCATGGCATGGCCGAGCTACAGATTCCTACAACAAGGGTTGCACTGTTTGATCAAAATCATAATGACTCCAACAGGTTGATCGACTTAGACCTGCTCGAGAAAAGGCAGATGATGACTCAGCTCAGAATGGTCAACTACAAATAGAAAACCAAGGGGTACCACGACAAAAAGGTCAAGAAAAGGTCATTCAACGTTGGAGACTACATCTTGAGGAAAGTTGAAGTGAAAGGGCGCAAATTCGAGCAAAACAAGTTGTCACCAAATTGGGAAGGTCATTACGTTATCACAAGGGTAGTCAAAGAGGGGACCTACATGATTGGCAATCCTGTAGGAAATGAGCTAAAACATTCTTGGCATGCTAGCCATTTGATTAGATATTATTTCTGAAGTTCATTCTCTATGTAACGAGCTACGTCTTCAATAAAAAGTGTTTACCCCCCCCCCCAAGAAGTTCTACTCGCATTACTGCCTTATGATTGCAATATATTTAATTCAGATCCGACTCTTAATCGATCTCAAACCTCTAACAGATTCGACTAAAGCCTTAGTCAATCTCGTTCTTAAACAGATTCAACTAAAGCCTTAGTCAATCTAGTTCTTAAACAACTTCGACTAAAGCCTTAGTCAATGTCGTTCTTAAACAGGTTCGACTAAAGCCTTAGTCAAGCTCGTTCTTAAACAGATTCGACTAAAGCCTTAGTCAATCTTGTTATCAAAGTTGGTCCGACCAAGACTTAGGTCGATCTCTTTCTCATGCTAGTTCAACGATAAAGTAAAAAATACTTGTTTCAAAGACAAAGGAATAAAGTCAGCTAATATATGAAAAGTTAGCCTCCCAGAAGTAGGCCAAGACTAACATGATACACAGAGTTATAAAGTTAAAAGCCTCCCAAACTGGGCCAAGGCATGACAATCAAAAAATAAACAAAAAATAAACAAAAGTTGTTTGGTACTTGTTCATTACAAAAGATAAAAGTAAAAAGATCAGTCTTGCTGGTCCTGATGCTCGACTTCCTTAAAAACCTGGTCCTGGGTGACCTCCCTTTCTTCATCAGCCTCATCAGCCTCAGTGAGCTCTTGAATGATATAATTAAAGTTCCTCGGCTTAACAGCGCGGGCGGCCCAAGGCTTAAGCCCGTCCTCAGCATCTTGTTTGGCTATGACGGCCAAGTCGTTGGCATTGTAGGGGACAAGGGAGTTGCCTCCACGGGCTTGCTTGTGATAGCGGTCCTCGAAATCCCATTGGGCTAACTTGTCAACACTTATATCGAAAGAGGGATCCACTATTGCCCGAACTGCCATGTGCTGGCGACAACGTCATCTCTAGCTCGAGATACTATGATGATGTAACATTCATCACTAGATTTGAACTGCTCAACAACAGCCTTCTTCCTGGCCTTAGCCTCCTCCTCCCACTTGAGCTTGGCCGCCTGGTGGTCCACATACATCTGTTCAATCCAACCATTGCGATCTTGAAACAGACTAGACAACTGCTCAAGTTGCCCCTCCATCTTAACCTTCTCTTGCTTGGCTAGGGCGACCACCTCCTCCAGAGCCGCTTTGGTCGGAGCCCAGGAATCTACCTGCGTTTGAAGAGGAGCGAGCTGCTCCTTAGCAATCTTTAGGGCGACTAAGGCTTCATCCCTCTCCTTCTCCGCATTAAAGTGAGCGGTTTGGAGGGACATGCATGGGGAGTCATCATCCCTCAGTTTCTGCATCAGCTTGGCAGCCTCCCTAGCCTTCCTAGAGTAGTTGGGTGAAGTGATCTGCTCCTTCTCCAACAAAGCCCTCCAGCTGCACTTTGCCTATTCAGTAAAGGCCAAAGACTGCAAAACAAAAACAAGGCGATCAGAATAGTATCAAACAAAGTAAATGGAAAGAAAAAGAAAGGGTTAAAGTAATACCTCGGAAGATAGGAGGTTGGACTTGTCACTATACTCCTCATGAGTAAGTCCCTACTCAGCAAACTAGGCGAGTAGGTCCCTATCAGCTGCCCGTTTCACAATAACTTGTCCCAATCCCATTTCGGGATACTGGTGACTTAGAGAGTTGACTCATGTGAGGGGAGTGTGTCGCTCAACTTCTCCGCAAAAGTTTGTACTTCGGTAGGGGGAGCTTGTTGGGGAGGATGGATGGAAGCGGAGCCCGCAGCCCTGGAGGTGCCAGCTTTCTCAGAAGCTACTTCAACATGGGACCTCTTCTTGATCCGGTTAAGGGGGAGGTCATCCTCAGAATCATCTAGCTCGGGCTCCAGGTCGATCACCCTGTAGGGAGGTTCCTACTCCATTGGTTCAAGTGGTTTCTCGGAGGCCGACCCCTGCCCAGTCTACATACTAGCATCGTTTTCCGACCTAAGGGCCTCGACCTGAGCCTGCGGCTCAATGGGCTCCACCTACCCAGATCCATCAATGGGGATCATCCCCACACCTTCCTTGGGAAGCAAGTTGTCCCTAGCAATGGCCTCATCATCTCTACTAGCTCGGGCGTTGGCCTTCCCATGCTCCTTCCTGTTCCTCCTACGATCACCTAGATCGACGATTCTCTCCATATGGGCTTCTTGAGGTCAGCGTATGAACAGGCGAGTAAGAAATTAAAGCAAGAAGTAAGATGGGACAAGTACTTAACCGCCATAATTAAAGTGACTCTTGCAGTGACCAGACTTCTTTTTGCAATAGTGGGGTGTCTCGAACCTCTCCCTCTCATGGATAACCCAATCTCGATACCTAAGGCTTCTAATTATGGGTACCAGAGGGGCCACTTAACCATCTCCTTCCATCATCATCCCTGCCTGGATGTAATAGTCTTTGTTCTACTCCAGGGTGTCCCAACTTACTGTGCTCCTTCAAGCCACCAATGTCAACCTACGAGCGAGTTCATCACTCCACTCTGGGACCCAGTAATCCTCCTCCTTCATCGATTCAGAATCTTACTCGGGCAAGGGGAACTCCATCCCTTCCTACTCTCTACCAAGATCAGTTGGCTATTCCACCCTGAGACCTTGTTGGGCAAATTGATAAATAGTTTTGGGGCTTTGGCTTTGGTCGGGGTGCTGATTCCCCAGGTTTTGTCATTCATAAATACCTTTAAAAAATTCTAAAAACAAACATGCAAGGATCGTACCCTACGAACCTGCATACCATGGCAAAAGCCACCAATACCCTGACCGTATTAGCTCCGAGCTGCATGTGGACCGCGGTCATACACTCGAGGAATTCACAGATGAAGGGGTCCAAAGGAAGTCTCAAGCCGGCCTCAAACTAGCCATAATAGAAAGCCACTTTTGTCATGCTAAGGGCCCAATGCGACCAAGACTGTACCTTCCTCTGCCTCTCCGTAAAGTGGGTTTGCTGGAAGTCTTTTCTTGAGGCACCTCGAAGTGATCATGGAGGATTCGAATGCCAGAATCAGCATTATTCTTGCCAATAGCGGGCTTGGGGGCCACATAGCCCCTCTCATTGCGATCTGGGACAACCTTCGAGCAAAAATTATCCACGATGTTGCCAAAGGATGGGCTTGACGAGGTAGAGTCCGCAGATTGTTGGTCGTTGGCCGCCATTTATACAGAAGACATAGAAACATGGGAATCAAACCTAGCAGATGAAAAGTCCGAACTATCTAAGGGCGACCTAGATTCCCCTGAGAAAGCTAACCTCTCATGAGGAAAAGGTGGTTTATTGGACTTGATATTGAAGTTGATTAGGTGGTTAATCAACTTGTTAAAGAGATAGAAACGGATAATTCGTAGATCGTCCGCATCCCAATCTCCTATACCCTCACCTGTTGGGAAACATATTTAACCATAAAACAAGCTCCACCTATCTAGGATGGTAATACAATTCTCTAAATCCAATTCCTTCCATGGACCCTCAAGTCATTCGTAAATCCTAAGGTTCATACAGTTATAACCATACCTAATGTAACGACCCGAGCCTGAAGCCCGACCCGCTACGCAGGCACCACAGACTGGCCCACTAAGCATCTCCTCAATTGGGTCAATCACAGCCCATCACAGGCCTCCAAAAGTCCAATGGATGATTTGATACTTAATAGTAGTGTATGGGCCTTCTATATATCACACTAAATTTCCACATATTTCCGATGTGGGATGGGGGGATATCACAATCTCCCCCACTTATCCCCCACTCAAACGGCAAGGTCAATCAATACCCAGATCGTACTCCCGGGCTAGCTCGCAAGCCTTAAGGCCGGGGTTTTGCTCTGATACCATTTGTAACGACTCGAGCTCAAAACCCGACCCGCTACGTAGGCATCACACACTGGCCCACTAAGCACCTCCTCAATTGGGTCAACCACAGCCCATCACAGGCCTCCAAAAGTCCAATGAATGATTTGATGCTTAATAGTAGTGTATGTGCCTTCTATATATCACACTAAATTTCCACATATTTCCGATGTGGGATGGGAGATATCACACCTAACCCCTAACTCGAAATATGGAGATAACCTAAGCATTAATTTTGATTTTTTTGAAGAAATTATTTAGTCGTCAGTGTCAGTATAAATGGGAGTATATATATATATATCGGTCCCATCTCAATTTAAAAAAAAAAATCTTCGAAGTACGAAAATTAAGGAGAAAAATATAATATTAAGTTGTTGTGTCTTGTGAGTATGAATAGTAGGGTAGGGATTATTAGTGGGGCATATAATAGTAAATAATAAATGGTTAATTGATGTGAGTATAAGGGTTAATTGATGAGAGTATATCAAGTGAGTCTCGTTAAATAAAAATATTTAAAATTTCTATTTTAAATTTTGTAATTTCTAATGGACAGAAGAGTACATATATATTATTTCTTTCCCATAACAAATGTTACAAATTAAAATTGAATTTGCTGAAAAAAAAATAAGTATATTTACAGTGGAGTAGGTGTTTAAAATTAAAATTGAATTTGCTGAAAAAAAAATAAGTATATTTACAGTGGAGTAGTTGTTTATGAGTATTAAGGCTCCGTTTGTTTAGCGTAAAACATTTTTCGGAAAATGATTTCCTGCAAAATGTTTTCCGAAAAATGAAAATGTTTTCTGAAAAATGAGATAAACATGTTTAGCGTAAAACATTTTCTCAATTTTTCGGTGCGAAACAAACACCGAAAAATGGGAAAAATGTTTTCCGAAAAATATTTCCCCCCAAACAAATGAAGCCTAAGAGTTAAGTAGAAGAGAGAGAGAGAGAGAGAGAGGGGGGGTAGCAGGAATGTAGCCTGAAAATGAAAAGGGGGGAGGCCAAATATAAGCTAAAATACAATCGTATCATTCGATTAAATTAGCCTCTATGATTTTTTTTTTTTAGGATAAATAAAAAATGAAAGTATAGCGAGTTTTTTTTTTTTAAAAGGTGGAAGTATATGAAATTAAAAATGAACTATATAATTGTTAACAAACCTGCTATATATCTAAATATTTATGTAAGACACACAAACATTTTACTGATTAAATATGCTTTATAATCATTAGTATAATGAAAAAATAATGTTCAATAAAATACAATAATCAATCAATAAATCATCGAAAATTCAATAACATATTGACGCTTGATGATATTTATTTGATTAAAAAATATATATCTTAATATTGGTAAATCTAATATTAATTTTAACTATTTTCTTTAATTTCTTAATCATCTTTTAAGCAAGCTTCCTATTTTTTTCATGTTTTGAAAATAATCATTCTTACTGGCATTAATATGCAATTTTCATGTGGATTTACAAGTTGTAATAGGAAAATGAATTATTAATTCTTTTAAAAATTATAATATAATCCTTGTTAAAATATATCCCGTCCGTTCCATATTCATAGGGATATATTTTGTATTAATTATATATATGGTTTAATATTGTAAATTGATTAGGTTTCAGTATATATTTTCTAGTCTTTAGGATCAAGTTTGGTAGATTGATTAGGACTCATGTAACCTTATTTAAGTAAATTCTAAATGATGAATTCATCACGGAAATAATTCTTTTATGGTATCACAAGACCTAGTGTAAGTACCCAAATCCGGATAGTCAAAATTCGTTAAAAGTTAATCGGAATTCGTTAACTGGCCCGTTCCAGGTTAACCGAAACCCGTTAAGCTCCCCGTTCTCAAGCCAACAAGACGTCCCGGAACTGCCCAGTGCATCCCAACGCGAAGCGTACTCAACACACGTTTTCACACGTAAAAGTACAGCTTCTCCTAAAAAACGCACTTTCCGGTACTTTCCAGGGGGGTTTCGGACATTTTCCGGATAGTTATTTAAAAAACGGACAAAACCGGGAATAATGGCACAAAAAACCATGCCCTGGTGAGTCACAGGGGCACGTGGCACGCATGCCACAGCCCTCCGATCAACATCAACCAGATTTCAGAGTGAAAAGACCAAAATACCCTTGGGATGCTGTCACAGTCCGTCCGGACTGTTTTTCAGGCAAAACAGAATTGCCAGTCAGCCCTCCCATTTTCCAAAGTTTCACAAAATCCCCTGAAATTCAGGTTAAGTCCGTCCGGACTTTTTTGCAAATTTCTCCTATAAATACAGAGGGCTGTCAAACATTTGAAAAAAAGAAAAAACTTATCCATTTTCACAAATAGCCACGGCCCAAACCCTTTTCACCCTCTCTCGAGCTCCGTTTTGCCTCGATTTGCGTGAAAACTTCGTATTTCAATCAAATACAAACCAAACAACCTCGAAACACCGTTCCAAACACTAAATCGTATCCTGTATACGCCTCCCGAGCCAAAAGAGTCAACCCCTAGCCACAGGTAACACTCTTTCTCCCTAAACACTTGTTCCGTCTCGATTTACGCGCCAGTCGCTACAACCGTTTCGATCGAACGTTGTTGAAATGTAGACGTCACCGTCAACGGGGTCCGATACGTTTTAGTCCCAGATCCTCTTCTCTTCCCGTAAGAGAAGTAATCTCGGGTTAAAACGGCGTTCCGGCCCCGTTTCTTTACTTTTAATGTCATTTACAATTTTGGATCGTTTGATCCGTTGAACGTCTTTTACTTTACGCAACTTTATAGTATGAACCGTTTGGTTCGTGATAGTCATTTAACGGTCCGGATCGTTTGATCCATTGAATGCTATTTACTTAACGCACCTTTAAAATCCGGGTCATTTGATTCCATTGACACTGCACTTTAAATACTGTCATTTACAAGTCCGAGCCGTTTGGCTCGTGATAGTATTTACTTATCAAAGTCCGAGTCGCAAAACGATTTGTTGATCGCATATCATTTAATGCTTTTTTCCCGTAAAATCGCTAACAATGTAATGTCGGGTTCAAAACCGGAGTTCGACATTCGAACTCTCTTTCAAAACGCGCAAAGTGACGTTTGACATCCAAACGATCATCTTTAAAAATCAAAACCCGACGTTTGACATTCAAACGCTCTTTTCTTAAAAGTCAACATTTGACACTTAAGAAAAATCAAAACGCGTCATTCGCACCTCTTTTCCTAAAACTCTAAAACCGACGTTTGTCATTCAAACGGTCGCCTTTTCCAAAAGAATCATAAAATCAACGTTTGACATTCAAACCAAGATTAAGTTTGTCATTCAAGCCCCCATTTTCAAAATGCAAACACACACACACACACACACACATTTTCGAGAAAGGTAGAAAGACTCGTCATACGAGGTGTTTCAGGTGATCTCAAAATACTCTTCCCGAAATGTAACGTGACCTCCGAACCTAACAATCTCTGGTACTCAAAAAGCCTTTTTGTCACGTTTTTGTTACCAATAAAAACGACATCCCTTTTCAAAGCATTTTTCAAAGTTTTTTCTACCAATAAAAAGGACACCCTTTTCACTAAAGCCGTTTTTCAACGTTTGGGCTCAAAATACAAAACCGCGTGGAGACTCCTCTCCTTCCCGAAAGCGAGGTCTCAAACACCCAACCCGCGAAAGACAACCGCGTTCGCCCCGCGCGAATCCCGGGTAATTTCAGTTGGTGACTCCGCTGGGGACAAGGATACTTTTTCAAAACGGCCGCCGTTTTTCAAAAAGCCTTCCGCGGGTCAAACTTTCGTTTACCATTCCTCGTTTTTGTGTGCGTGTGTTGCTCTAAACCTCGAACGGTTTTTTCAAAAAGGTGTTGCATTATCGTTTCTTTTAAAATCATAACATGTTCGTGCATTCCCGTTCATACTTGATTTTTGTGTTACATTTTGAACTGCGCATAAAATTCTTTAAGACACATCCTGAAAACCTCTGTTTTACTCAGAAAAGGAATTTAGTGACCGCACACTACTTGCACTGCTGCCTCGGTACACCGCACTTCACGTGCACTTGCTGCCTCTGTACACTGCACACTACGACCCGTAACCCGGGATGACCGTTGAGTTGCAGCTCGGTTGGTCTGCCAGAACCTTTCGAGCGCGCACGGGGTCATCCCAAACAGCCCATCCTCGCCAGTGTAAGCCATGCACTCTTTATGTCACACTTCGTCCAAGACCCCGGTTGGTCTGCCAATCTGCTTCCAAGTGCCGTTTCCGACACTTGGAAGCAGACTGGAAAGAAACCTTGAGCATCGCAATGATGCGGGCACGTAAACCCCCTGTATCCGATCGGAGATTTGTCAGCATCCTTCAATCCTACTCTCTGGCCCCGCCAGGCGAGGAAATCTTCGTGATAAAGGTCAACAAGCATCGTCACACTCGTGATGAATGTATGGCAGTCGTATAGGATGTCCTCCACGAGGAATTGCCTGCCGAGCCCCTCTTCTCAAGCGAAGGGCATGATGTTTTTCTAGCAGCTCCAGCATCGCAGCAGGACGCGAGACGTCCTTATGTCTGGGTTGAGCCGTCAGACGACAACGAATCAGGACTCTCCGGAGTCGAGGACGCGGCAGATCCGCGGGAAGATCCCTACATACATATGCTCAGTTTCGAGGACGACACCAGTTTCGATGATGTCACATACGACGAGGGCTCCAATACCATGGAAATTGTCAAGCTCAACATCCCGTACAGGCAGTTATCCGGCGAATGGAAGCAACTGGTTGACACGACAAAGAACCCCTCTGATCAAGTGACCGACGACGACTTCGTCAACATTATCTTTTCCAGATATCCCGATGATACCAAGGATCCGATCCTTATTATCAGATTCTGCAATGCCAAAGTTACCCTCGACGACTGCCTACTCATGGTAAACGAGGCCCTGGCCAATTGAGCTCAGAGCTCATCATCACTGTAACGACCCCGAATTTCCATAATTTAAATAATCCATAAACATGAATAATAAAATATCCCAAAACGGATCCACAAGGTAACTTAGTTCAAACCATTACATCAATGCGGAATATTCGAATGTAACGGCTAAGTACAATTACTAGAACTAATAAAAGTCTTGAAATTCGGAATCATTAAATAACTAATATATTCTACTTAAATGCTTCGCCTCCTCCTGATGGCGATTCTCCTTCTTCTCTATTCCGATCCTGGGAAAAAAGAAATGAAGGAATGAGCGAACAATGCCCAGTAAGTTCATACGTGGTCCCTTCGGTTCAATGAAGAGACAACTGGAATGAACGGAATCCAAAGAAGTATATTCAAGGATAGGTTAAGTTCAAACATGTATATATATAGTAAGCAAGGAAAGTGTGGCAACTACACATTTAGTTATACTTTTAACACTTCCGTCAATTCCATAGGATATACCCTACATTGAGTACTCCCAACATTTTCATCACTTCCGTCAATTTCATAGGATATACCCTACATTGAGTACTCCCAATATCGATCACCTACATTGATGTCGACTGTGAATAAAATATAGACCAGTATGTAACACATATCATACCAGTCCAATATCAATTCATATAACCTTGACATGCATGTACATTCATACAAGTCATAATCCATTCACAGGTAACATGCATCATTTCATGTTATCTACTAATACTTGACAAGCATGCATCATTTCATACAAGTCATAATATATGGTGCATTCGTAGGTACATGAACACACATAGCAATTTTCAATACTTGAGATATTCCATGAACAAGATCACATCATAGAATAAGGAATTTCCAATGACGATACATTTCGCAAGGATATTTTAGAAAAGTACTATCAGCCACAGATAGCATTCATGTTTTGAAAAGACTCGATGGAGTTTTCAAACGAAATTGATACACAAAGTGTTTAGGAACGTAATTCCTTACCTTAGCTTTGCTTTCCGTCCTTAAGCAACGCCTTTACGCGAAATCTACAATCACGTAATAACATAACTTAGGCACAAGAAATTGCTTATTACTTCTTATGTACCTATACTTTCTTTCTTTAGTTAACCTATGAGTTACTCTTAGACTCACCTTAACTGGTTAACTAACTTTCTAATTTTTAGGAACTTTCCTAATTTAGCAGTTTCTTAATTTAGAAACTTTCTTCTTATAAATCTTTTCTCAAGAGGACACTTAGTTTCCTTCCTTTCAATGGGAGTCTAATTCCTTGATAACTTCCTAATTACGGTCCCTCTTCTCTTTTTGGGTAACCTTCTTTAATTAGAAAGTTTCCTTCTTTGGAAGCTTTCAATTTCGAATCCTACTATTTTAGGAATCTAAGTCTTTTAGTATTCTTTTTAATACTAAAGTGTTATTTTTCTTCTTTCTCTTTTATATAACTTCTTTAAAGTCTTTGGTCTTCCCTTAAATTTCAAAAGGTTCCTTTAGGTTTTCTTAATTTCAATAAAGTCCTTTAACTTTCCAAATTTTATAAATTAGTCCCTCAACTTTTGAAAAATTACAAAACAGTCCCTCAACTTTTGAAAAATTACAAAATAGTCCCTCAACTTTTGAAAAATTACAAAAGAGTCCCTCAACTTTTGAAAAATTACAAAACATTCCCTCGACTTTTGAAAAATTACAAAACAGTCCCTAAGAAACTTTGGACTTTTCAGTTTAGTCCCTTAGTTAACTGTTCAGTGAATAACTTAACTGAAAATCAGAATTTAATCCCTTCAGCTTTGTAAACCTTTCAGTTTGGTCCCTTTTCAGTTTAAAAACTAACTGTTCTTATACAAACTAACTAAAATTCTAACACCCAAGTGGAGACAACCCCAAATCCTCCTTAGATCAATTCGGCCGAAACCCCAGGTTGATTCCCAAAAATTATTTTGTTCCTCTTTTTATTTTTTTAAACATTAAACATTCATTTAATTTATATATTCTTAATCAAACACTTTTAATCATATTAATTCTGTTAGATTTAAATTCAAATCAAGATGAACTAGGGTTATGATTACTTCATTATAACCTTCAATTCCCCATTATTCAAACCCTTAATTTATACATTAAACACTAAGATTAAACCATTAAAACTCTAAGAATGATTAAGCCTAGAATTAAAATAGTTCTAAGATTTCAAAAATTCATATCTAATTCAATTTAATTCCGAATTGAATGAAATAAAAACTAGGGTTTAGGGTATCATCTTACCTTAATTTTGATGAAGAATTATTGGCCAAAAAGACCACAATTCGGCTGCCACTCCTCCTCCAAGACTCGGCCGCCGCCCCTCCTCTCCTAGGGTTTTTAAATTTTTCTTTTCTTTGATTAATGAATGATTATGGAAAATTTAATTAGGAGGTTTATCATATATAGCTAGGCTTTCATCTCCTTGGGCCCCTTTAACCTCCTAAGCCCACAACTTAGCCCACTTGATTTAAATCATTCATTTGGTCCATTCAATTTAAATCTAAGTCCAAACTAAATAATGAGTATTATTTTATTTATTATTCTAGTTAAAATAATACTAAAAAAATTTCAAAATTTTTGGGTCTTTACATTCTTACCCCCTTAAAAGAGTTTGGTCCTCCAAACTAAACGTACCTTAATTTTCGAAGAGATCGGGATACATTTCCCGCATTTCACTTTCGAGCTCCCATGTCGCCTCGCGTTCTGTGTGGTTGCTCCATTGCATCTTCACGTACGGGATAACTCGTCTTCACAGATTCTGGTCCTTCCGATCCACAATCTTAATCGGTTTCTCGTCGTAACTCAAGTCCGTTCGAAGCCTTAGCTGCTTGTATTCAATTACGTGACTTGCATCTGCCATATACTTTCTTAACATGGATACGTGAAATACATTGTGTACCCCAGCGAGTACAGGTGGTAAAGCTAATCGATACGCCACCTTTCCAACCTTATCCAAGATCTCAATTGGTCCTACGTACCTTGGACTCAACTTTCCTTTTATACCAAATCTCATGACACCTTTGGTTGGTGAGATCTTCGAAAATACATGATCTCCCACTTGAAATTCTAAGTCGCGTCGTCGGTTGTCTGCGTACGATTTCTGCCTACTTTGCGCCGTTAACAACCATTTGCGAATTTGTTGTACCTTGTCCGCGGTTACTTGAACAATTTCTGGTCCAGTTAACTTCCTTTCACCTACTTCATCCCAGCAGGTAGGTGATCTACATTTGCGTCCATACAGTGCCTCATACGGAGCCATACCAATACTAGCGTGAAGGCTATTATTATACGCAAACTCCACTAGTGGTAGATGTTCGTCCCATGTGCCTTGCCAATCTAACGATGTATCCTTTAGCATGTCTTCCAAAGTCTGGATTGTCCTTTCTGACTGTCCATCCGTTTGCAGGTGGAAAGCTGTACTCATTGTCAACTCCGTCCCCAATGCCTGTTGCAAACTTTTCCAGACCTTCGACGTAAACCTAGCATCTCGGTCAGACACTATCGAAACTGGAATTCCATGTAGCCTTACAATTTCATCAACATATAACTTAGCCAACTTCTCTAGCGAGTCTGTCACCTTGATCGCTAAGAAGTGAGCCGACTTGGTCAATCGATCCACTATGACCCATATAGCATTCATTCCTCTTAGTGTCTTTGGCAATCCAACTACCAAATCCATTACAATATGTTCCCATTTCCATTCTGGGATAGGTAACGACTGTAGTAGTCCCACAGGCTTCTGATGCTCACTCTTCACTTGTTGACACACCAAACATTTTGCCACGAATTCTGCCACGTCGCCTTTCATACCGTTCCACCAAAATGATTCTTTCAGGTCTCGATACATCTTCGTACTTCCCAGATGTACGGAGAATTTCAAACAATGAGCCTCCCTTAAGATTTTCCTTTTTAGCTCATCACTACTTGGTACCCATATCCTTGACTGATACCTTAAGATTTCATCTTCGCCCATACGAAGGTCTTTGCCTTGTCCTTTGCCCATGAGGAAATCCCTTTCCTCATCCAATCCTTGTGCTTCTTTAATCCTAATCAAAAGTGCAGGCTGCACGCCCAATCGCGCTAAATATCCACTAACGCGTACTTTTAAACCGGTAATTTCAATCTTGTTCCATACTCTTACCCCCTTAGAAATCAACATTGCCAAGGTTCCATGGTATCAGCCACCTTATTGGCCTTCCCTGGGTGATACAAAATGGTACAATCATAATCTTTAAGTAATTCTAACCATCTCCTTTGCCTCATATTAAGTTCCTTTTGGGTGGAAATATACTTAAGACTCTTATGATCCATATAAATCTGACAAGTCGTTCCGTACAAGTAATGTCTCCAAATCTTTAATGCAACACCACTGCTGCTAACCAAAATCATGAGTCGGGTAATTCTTCTCACGGTTTTTTCAATTTCCTTGACGCGTAGGCTATAACCTTATCATTTTGCATCAATACGCAGCCTAATCCTTTAAGCGAAGTATCACTATAGATTACAAATCCGTCTGATCCAGATGGTAACGTAAAAACTGGTGCAGACACTAATATTTGATTCAGTTCCTGAAAATTCTTTTCACATTCTTCTGACCAAACGAACCTTGCTCCTTTCTGCGTTAGCCTAATTTCCGGTCCTGATAACTTAGAGAATCATTTAACGAATCTCCTATAGTAACCAGCCAACCCCAAGGCACTTCTTATTTCACTAATTGTGGTTGGTCTTTCCCAATTCACTATAGCTTCTAGTTTTGTTGGATCCACTGCAACTTCATCCTTAGATATCACACGTCCTAAGAATACCACTTTCTCTAGTCAAAATTCGCACTTCTTGAATTTAGCATACAATTGTTGTTCTTTCAGAATTTGCAGCACTAATCTCAAGTGCTCTTCATGCTTTCCCTTGGTCTCTGTATATATCAAAACCTCCTTAATGAATACAATCACACCTTTATCCGATAGTTCTTGTAACTGTTCCTTCAGTTCTTTAAGTTAAGTCAACGCTATTCTGACGGTGCCTTAGATATTAGTGCGGTTTCTGGTGCCAAATCTATAGAGAATTCCACTTCTCTTTCTGGCAGTATTCTAGGAAATTATTCTGGGAACACATCCTTGAAATCTCTGATCACTGAAAGAGGTTCTATACGCACTTCTTTCTTATCCCTCTCACTAATATTGGCTAAAAACTTTCACATCCTTTTCTTAACATCATTCGGGCTTTCATCTCCGAAATAAAGTTCACTTGGGGTCTAGGATTCGATTCTTGGTCATAAAACTCTTCTCCAGATGGTAATCTGAAATACACTTCCTTCTTAAAGCCATTTTTCTTGGCATGGTAAGCAGCTAACCAATCTATCCCCAAAGATAATATCAAATTCATTCATTCCTAACTCGATAAGGTCAACCTCGAGTTCTCTTTCTCCTATTTTCAAAGGACAACACTTATATGCATATGAAATAGGAATTGACTCTCTCGTCTGAGAATCTATGACTAGAGGTAATCCTAACGCCTCAGGTTCCAAGTTCATTCTCTTTGCCTAATAAGCACTAATAATTGAATGCGTAGCACCATAATCAAACAATGCATACACATCACTAGAATAGAGTTGAATTGTATCTTCAACAAAATCATTTGTGGCTCTTGTGTCCTTGAAAATCATGGTAACACTCGTCCACAACCACTACCGGTTCTTTTATCATCTTTTTCTCCTTGAGCAATTTTAGCTTCCTTTGGTTCTTGGTACTTCCACTGCGAATGTCTCAACTTGTCACAATTGTAACATTTCTTTTCCTTGTACTAGCATTCATCAGTCTTGTGCTTCCTCTCGCACACTTGACATTTCCCAGTAGTTCCTCGCCCTTGGGCATCAATTTTTTTCCATCCGCGGTTATCGAATTTCTTATTCAGGTACTTGCTTGCCGTACCTTCTTTCCACGGTTCTTATCCGTAGCTTTCCTTTTGTTATTGGTCCCATCTTGGTCCCAGCTTCCAGGGTAACCCTTGGTTCCACTTGATTCCTTGATAAGTATCAATAACTATAATATTTAGTTTAACTAACTCACTACATATATATACGTAGTCGTCTTGCTAGTTAATACTTTACGGTTCCGTCTCAAAAGACTAACTTCGATTTTATATTTTCATCTCAGCAGACTGTAATTAAATTATTTTTTTTTCGTCTTAACATACTATAATTAACTTTCTTATCTCCGTCTCAACAGACTTAGATTTTAACTTTTGAAGATTTTCCCTTTTTAAAACACTTTAATAGTTCTTCTTGTTAACCCACGAGTTATTCTTAACTCCTTGGTTTGGTTAACTAAGCTTTCTATTTTAGGCAACTTTCCTAAAATAGTAATTTCTACACTCTCTATTTTAGGTACTTTCCTAAAATAGTAACTTTCTAAACATTCTACTTTAGGCATTCTCCTAAAATAGTAACTTCTATACTTTCTATTTTATACTTTTCTATTTTAGGTACTTTCCTAAAATAGGAACCTTTATTCTTTCTATTTTAGGTACTTTCCTAAAATAGTAACTTTCTAAATTTAGTAACTTCCTAAATTCAGTAACCTTCCCCCTTCGGACATTATAGTTAGGGAAAGTATAACTTCTTATAAGTTATTACTTAGCTAGTTATCTCATTGAAGTCCGTCTCAAAAGATTTTAACTTTTTCCTTTCAATCGTTGTTTTATTAGATCCTTGGTCGTTTCAAATAACCACTTATCAACTACCGGTCGTTTCACTAGACCCAAACTTAATTACACTTGACCGTTTCAATAGGCCGTTCATCCTTTCACATTGGTCATTTCAGCAGACCAATCATGGTTCTCACTTGGCCATTTCAATCAGCCAATGAGTAGTTAGTTCGCTTAGAACTAACTACTCATTTTCTCTACTCATAAATAATTCGACGTCCCACTTTTTAATCGTGAAACAACACCTTCCTAGATCTTCCCCTAGGTCTTTCACTAGGTACCTTTTGGTGTCTTTTTAGAACCTCTTGGTCTTCCTCTAGACCTTCTTACTGTCTCTAACTCTTGATCATCATCTTCAATTACAATTAGAGTAGCTTCACTACTCCCAATCTCTTCAGCTTGTACCTCAATTATCTCACCTTAGAAACATTATTCTTTATTACCTCGATAACTGCCTCGTCTTTTTCTATAGGTACCTTTGACTCTTCTAGGTCATAGTACCAGCCAAAACTCAAAGAATATCTCCTGATCATCTCCTAGAATCAAGACAGATCATCATTAGTATATCTTCAATACATAATATTTATATACTTAAAGTAAATATGCTTTAATCTTCCAAAGCAACGAGTAAGTTATTCCTTTAACTTTTCCACTAGTCTACTTAGCTCTATAATTGCAACTTAGAGCTAACTTTCAACTCTGGGGTCCATTCCTCAAAAGTCAATTCTATCAACTCCCAGGTACTTAGATCTAACACTTCCCATGAGACCTAAAACCGGAGCTCTGATACCAACTGTAACGACCCCGAATTTCCATAATTTAAATAATCCATAAACATGAATAATAAAATATCCCAAAACGGATCCACAAGGTAACTTAGTTCAAACCATTACATCAATGCGGAATATTCGAATGTAACGGCTAAGTACAATTACTAGAACTAATAAAAGTCTTGAAATTCGGAATCATTAAATAACTAATATATTCTACTTAAATGCTTCGCCTCCTCCTGATGGCGATTCTCCTTCTTCTCTATTCCGATCCTGGGAAAAAAGAAATGAAGGAATGAGCGAACAATGCCCAGTAAGTTCATACGTGGTCCCTTCGGTTCAATGAAGAGACAACTGGAATGAACGGAATCCAAAGAAGTATATTCAAGGATAGGTTAAGTTCAAACATGTATATATATAGTAAGCAAGGAAAGTGTGGCAACTACACATTTAGTTATACTTTTAACACTTCCGTCAATTCCATAGGATATACCCTACATTGAGTACTCCCAACATTTTCATCGCTTCCGTCAATTTCATAGGATATACCCTACATTGAGTACTCCCAATATCGATCACCTACATTGATGTCGACTGTGTATAAAATATAGACCAGTATGTAACACATATCATACCAGTCCAATATCAATTCATATAACCTTGACATGCATGTACATTCATACAAGTCATAATCCATTCACAGGTAACATGCATCATTTCATGATATCTACTAATACTTGACAAGCATGCATCATTTCATACAAGTCATAATATATGGTGCATTCATAGGTACATGAACACACATAGCAATTTTCAATACTTGAGATATTCCATGAACAAGATCACATCATAGAATAAGGAATTTCCAATGACGATACATTTCGCAAGGATATTTTAGAAAAGTACTATCAGCCACAGATAGCATTCATGTTTTGAAAAGACTCGATGGAGTTTTCAAACGAAATTGATACACAAAGTGTTTAGGAACGTAATTCCTTACCTTAGCTTTGCTTTCCGTCCTTAAGCAACGCCTTTACGCGAAATCTACAATCACGTAATAACATAACTTAGGCACAAGAAATTGCTTATTACTTCTTATGTACCTATACTTTCTTTCTTTAGTTAACCTATGAGTTACTCTTAGACTCACCTTAACTGGTTAACTAACTTTCTAATTTTTAGGAACTTTCCTAATTTAGCAGTTTCTTAATTTAGAAACTTTCTTCTTATAAATCTTTCCTCAAGAGGACACTTAGTTTCCTTTCTTTCAATGGGAGTCTAATTCCTTGACAACTTCCTAATTACGGTCCCTCTTCTCTTTTTGGGTAACCTTCTTTAATTAGAAAATTTCCTTCTTTGGAAGCTTTCAATTTCGAATCCTACTATTTTAGGAATCTAAGTCTTTTAGTATTCTTTTTAATACTAAAGTGTTATTTTTCTTCTTTCTCTTTAATATAACTTCTTTAAAGTCTTTGGTCTTCCCTTAAATTTCGAAAGGTTCCTTTAGGTTTTCTTAATTTCAATAAAGTCCTTTAACTTTCCAAATTTTACAAATTAGTCCCTCAACTTTTGAAAAATTACAAAATAGTCCCTCAACTTTTGAAAAATTACAAAACAGTCCCTCAACTTTTGAAAAATTACAAAACAGTCCCTCGACTTTTGAAAAATTACAAAACAGTCCCTAAGAAACTTTGGACTTTTCAGTTTAGTCCCTTAGTTAACTGTTCAGTGAATAACTTAACTGGAAATCAAAATTTAATCCCTTCAGCTTTGTAAACCTTTCAGTTTGGTCCCTTTTCAGTTTAAAAACTAACTGTTCTTATACAAACTAACTAAAATTCTAACACCCAAGTGGAGACAACCCCAAATCCTCCTTAGATCAATTCGGCCGAAAATCAATTCGGCCGAAACCCCAGGTTGATTCCCAAAAATTATTTTGTTCCTCTTTTTATTTTTTTAAACATTAAACATTCATTTAATTTATATATTCTTAATCAAACACTTTTAATCATATTAATTGTGTTAGATTTAAATTCAAATCAAGATGAACTAGGGTTATGATTACTTCATTATAACCTTCAATTTCCCATTATTCAAACCCTTAATTTATACATTAAACACTAAGATTAAACCATTAAAACTCTAAGAATGATTAAGCCTAGAATTAAAATAGTTCTAAGATTTTAAAAATTCATATCTAATTCAATTTAATTCCGAATTGAATGAAATAAAAACTAGGGTTTAGGGTATCATCTTACCTTGATCTTGATGAAGAATTATTGGCCAAAAAGACCAAAATCCGGCTGCCACTCCTCCTCCAAGACTTGGCCGCCGCCCCTCCTCTCCTAGGGTTTTTAAATTTTTCTTTTCTTTGATTAATGAATGATTATGGAAAATTTAATTAGGAGGTTTATCATATATAGCTAGGCTTTCACCTCCTTGGGCCCCTTTAACCTCCTAAGCCCACAACTTAGCCCACTTGATTTAAATCATTCATTTGGTCCATTCAATTTAAATCTATGTCCAAACTAAATAATGAGTATTATTTTATTTATTATTCTAATTAAAATAATACTAAAAAAATTTCAAAATTTTCGGGTCTTTACAATCACTTCCGACTACCAGCCCCAGTGGTAACCGGCCCGTGCCGTCAGTCAAGCTTACAGCCACAAGCGCCGCCAAGGCCAAGGGCATCAGCAAAGGAGACAAAGCTCCTCACCCTGCCACGAATCAGATCAACCTCGGGAACGCTTCCAGTAGCTACCCTGAAAACATCTGTAAGAGTCTTCCCCGCAAGATAGATCCAGCTTCCGACGAAAGGAATGATCACCTCAGCATCAACATGCTCAAGTTCGATCCTGCTCCCAGTCGTCACGGCCACGTATTCGTGCATCCCGCCAAAGAACCGCTAGCTTTGATAGACTTGGCGATCCAGCGAGATCACGAGACTATCAAAATCGCAGAATTTAACACCCCCGTGGGTTCAATCAAACAGATATGGGCAAACTTCTTAGTGACCGAGATCAAGGAGGGCCGCATGGAATGTCCCAGCCCGACTTCCTTCGTCAACATAATCCAAGTGTTTCCGCCATTCGGGGACTTGGATGTGATTATAGTTCTAGACACCAGTCAGACGGCGCGCACCTACGGAGACTGTTTAGCTCTCGCAAGGAAAGCCCTCATGGAACTAGCAGCTCAAGAGAACCGTCTCTGGGACGAGAACCAAGCTCAGAAGACTCACAGGGACCGGGCCCTTAAAGCATCACAAGTAGCTTCAGACAGAAAGCTAGAGGCCACTCTAGACCAGTTCGACCTCAAGGGTTTTGCTCACGGCAACTTCTTGGACTACCATCTTTTCTCATCCAACCCCCTCTGGCAAGGGAGAGCGGTCAACGGTCCCGACGACCTAGGAGATGGAATGGCACAACATAAGGAATACCTAGCCAAATAGCATGAAGGGTACAAGCGCTTATCTCCCCGAAAAAAGCAAGTTCTCTGTGAAAGCGACGACGAAGACGATGAAACCATTCTCTTCCAAGCCGGTCATGAGGTCAACAAAACCGGAATTCCAAGGGTCCTGGGAGGATGGGGACGGATCATTTCCGCTCTCAAGCTAAAAGGCCAACTGAAGGAGGAAGGTCTATTCAAAAATAAAAGAAAGATGGAAATACATCTCCAGCAACTACTCAGGGAGATTCCACAGATTGCGGCATTCGTTTACAGAAACGATCAACTGGGACAGCAGCCAGTTACATGGGCAGATGTTCGGGAAGCCGTGTACTCACCTTCCGACATACCCGCCACTCAGATAAAGCAGAAGAGAAAGCTCTCCCCGATGGAAGTTTATCTAGACTGCCGCATACAGTTCAAGGAAGCACTGGCTATTCCCACGTGGGAAGAAACACAGACACTAACTCTCGACGTAGGCTCTACTGCAAGAGAATTGATCTGGGCTAAAAGTGGAGGAAAATTAGCAAACCATGAATATCGCCAAACCCAACTCCAGAATGCCCTAAGCATGCTCAGCAAGAAGGAAAGAAGTGCGGTATACCGTGAAGAGATCAAGGAATTGTTTGCTTGAACCAAGAACTCTCTAACCTCCCCCGGAGGGTCAGCAATGCACAGTTCAGTTCTGGCAACCACTGCTGCGCACTGACATTTGAGCAGTTGCGACAAACCATAGAGTCCCTCCCCGCGGAGGCACCTAAGCCAGTATCCTGGGACAGAATCCGAAAAGCTGCTGAAGCTCCCGAGAATGCATCTACAGTCAACGAATTGAGAGAAGACATATGGCCCTATGCTTCGAGGAATCCCCTCTCGACTATGGCTCGGCTCGTAGCGACTGCTCGAAGGGACCAAGCCTCGACAAGCCGCGTCCCCGACCCGATCGGGTCAAATCCATTCATTACCACCTAAGTCCACTAAAAAGACAACGGAGCGAGAACCGTAACCCGGCCTGCCCGAAGACACAAGTTCCGTGAAAGAGGATCCGATCTCACTAAACCTCAGCACTGTGCGAACATTTCCCCTGGTCCCCGCTCACATCTTTATATCCTCACAAGCTCAAGCTAGAGGAAAGTCTAGCTCGCACCATGGTCCCCGTGACGCAACCTGCACGAAGTAATTCAGATGATCGGCAACATCCACTACGGCAACATCATCACCTTCACAGATTTGGACCTGCCAAAATTTAAGGCTGATCACAATGAGCCGCTCTACATCACAGTTCAGCTTGAACGAGCGTCGCCTTGCCCGTGTGTTGGTAGACGGAGGCTCCGGAATGAATGTCTTGCCCGCCAAGATGATGGACCTGCTTGACACCAAGCCCACAGATCTGAAGCCTTCAGTCCACACTATCAAGGCCTATGACTCCACTTCCCTCACAGTTCTCGGGGTTGTTACTCTAAATATCTGGTTCGGCAAGCGGATGATCCCCACCGAATTCCAAGTGTTGGATATTCCTATCACTTTCACAACCATCCTGGGGCGACCCTGGCTGCATCAAATGAATGGCGTGGCATCCACCCTTCACCAGTGTATCAAGTTCATGCAAGGCAACGAGCTGACCACAGTCTACGGCGACAGCATCACCACCGAGGGGACCAGCACCAATGGCATTCCAGTGTTAGAAATCAAGCATAATGACGACATGGCATTAACCGGATTCACACTGGAGACCTCCAAGATCCAAATATACAACGTGGACCTTCCATTGTTTTGGGACAAAATCCCTCCCGCCATGAAGATGATGAAACTCATGAACTTCATCCCAGGACTGGGGCTCGGCAAAAGGTTACAAGGCCAACACCAAGTCATCGAAGTCAAGGACCACACTACAGTCCAGGGGCTCGGTTATGTGCCAACACCAGCTGATATCAAAGAAAACAAAAGGCTCGCTCGCACCAAGGCAGCAGCCCACAAAAGGGGAACCTCCAACGGCACACCCAACCTCCAACCTTACAGTTTCGACCTCACTCATTACTTCATCAAGGGAACCGACAGCAGAACTGAGGGGACCGACAAAGGAACCGGCAGCAGAACTGAGGGGACTGACAAGGGAACCGACAGCAGAACTGAAGGGACCGACAAGGGAACGGACAGCAGAACTGAGGGGACCGAAAGTGGAACTGATGAAGATGAGAAAGAAGAAGGGAAAGTCAGCACAGAGACTACAGAAAGGATGGAAAAACTAGCACGGGACCTCAAGCATTTCAGAGGACTCAAGGCTAATCCGATAAGGGGAGCGTTCCTCGACATCACAACTCTACCTGGACCAATTGCCACCATTCCAAAGATGAGTACACATTCAAAGGAATCCTGCACATGGAAGAGCAACTCGAGACACTCTTCACGGGAAACAGACTGTTCGGGCCCGCCGAGGCCACATTCGAGACAAGAACTCCAAAGCGAAGGAACCAGAATTCATAGAAGACGCTCTCAGCTGGACCCGCTCTACAGAGTCTTTTTGAAGAAGTCATGGAGGTGCCAAACCTGATTGACCTGGGCTCCAAAAACAGCATGATCGCCACGATCGGGACAGCAGAAGCCAAGCCTCTCGACCCCCGAACCCTCATCAAGCATCCAATAATGCCACTGAAAAACGGGGTAACTTTCACCGGACCAAGGGCAAGCCAGACAGAAATGGAAGACAAGCTGGGCCTGCACCCACATCTCCCTAAACCCGGTCTCAAACCCTCTCGAGCCGCCTCCTTGTTAAAGTCCAGCCCTTCCGAGTCGTCCCACGGCCTTACGCCGGAAGACTATGATAATTTAGCCAATAATGTATTTCCGTTCGCATTTAATGAAAAGTCTGACCTTCGGAGTATCCCCTCATCGCCACTTTAACAACTGATAAGTTAACAAACAACTTAAAAGACATTAATAATGACTCACTTGATAAATAAGCAGACACATTAAATGAACAATACATTAAAGAAGTTCTCAAGCGTGTAGTAGACCAAGAGGACAATCGGGCCCAAACTGCCGAAGAGGTTATGACTAAAGTGAACCTGGGGTCATTGCAAGAGCCTAAAGAGACACAAGTGGGCAGTTTCTTCGCCGATGCAGAAAAAGAAGCCCTGATAAATCTGCTCAAAGAGTAATTGAGTACCCGACCTGGCTCTCCAATATTGTGACGGTCACCAAGGCCATTGGAAAGGTCACATGCTGTGTGGATTTTCGAGATCTCAACAAGGCCAGCCCTAAAGATGATTTCCCACTGCCCAACATCGACATGCTGGTCGACACCACAGCAAACTTCGAAGTAAAGTCCTTCGTGGATGGGTTTGCCGGATATAATCAGATCAAAATGTCCGAGGAAGATCAAGCCAAGACTGCTTTCACCACTCCGTGGGGGACATACTGCTACACGGTCATGCCGTCCGGTTTGAAGAATGCTGGGGCTACTTACAATCGGGCTACAACAGCCCTCTTCCATGACATGATTCACAAAGAAATCAAAGTGTATGTCGATGACATGATCATCCACTCCAGAGGATCAGACATGCAACACATGATAGATTTGAGAAAGTTCTTCAACAGACTCAAAAAGCACTCCATGAGATTGAACCCTACAAAGTGCACCTTCGGCGTCAAGCGAGGCAAAGTACTGGGGTACATGGTTACATAAAGGGGTATCGAAGCCGATCCCAAGAAAATCAAGGCCATCATCGACATGAAGCCACCTCAGACACTGACAGAAGTGAAAAGTTTTATGGGAAGAATTCAAGATATCGGGCCGCTTCATCAACCGCTTGACATCTCTCGCGAGCCAATGTTCAAGCCGATGAAGAAGAATGCCGACATCAAATGGGACTCCGAGTGCGAGATGCCTTTCGAGAAAATCAAGACATACTTGGTGAATCCCCCAATTCTGTGCCCGCCACATGAAGACAAGCCACTCCTCCTGTACCTGACAGTGATAGACACGTCAATTGGAGCAATGCTGGCACAAGAACAGAAAGATTCCAAAGTTGAGCATGCAATCTACTTCCTAAGACGAAAGCTTCAAGGAAGTGAACTCAGCTACTCAGCATTAGAGAAAACTTGTACCGCCTTGGTATGGGTAGTCGGGAAACTGAAACACTACATGCAGTCACATTCAGTGCTCCTGGTCTCCAAGATGGACCCCGTTCGATATCTCTTCGACAAGCCATCCCTGTCAATGAGACTAGCCAAGTGGTCATTATTCCTGGCTGAGTTCGACATCAAGTACATGATCAAAAAATCAACAAAGGGCAGAGTAATGGCAGATCAGCTGGCAGACTTCCCAAGCAGTGAACCCAAGGGTCCTGATCCACAGTTTCCGGATGACGAGATCTTTTCACTTGATAGCGCAAACCGTTGGCAACTCTTCTTCGATGGGGCAGCCAACAAGAAGGGAAATGGTATTGGAATGCTCCTGGTCGATCCTAAAGACGAGCACACTCCCATAGCCATCAAACTGAATTTTGAAACAACCAATAATGCAGCAGAGTATGAAGCTTGCGCAGCCGGCCTAGAAGCCGCTCTTGAACGCAACATCTCAGAACTGGAAGTATACGGAGACTCAGCATTGATCATTAATCAAGTGTCCAACAAATGGAAGACGATAGATTCTGGCCTCTAGAAGTACCACACCTACATGGAGGAGCTCATTACTCAGTTCAAGGACATCTCTTTCCATTATTTGCCAAGAGACAGGAATCACTTCGCAGACGCCCTGGCTACCCTAGCATCTCTTGTTGAAATTCTCGAGGAGAAATCAGTAAAACCCCTCAGAATAGGCAGACGGGAAACACCCGCTTATTGCTGTGAGATTGAAGTTAAAAATGAACCGATCGACGAACCCTGATACAATCAAATCTACCAGTACCTCCAAAACGGAGAAGCTTCCTTCACAAATGAAAATGGAAAATATAAAGAAGGGATCAAAGCCAAAAACATGATGGCACTAAAATGCCTGGCATCACATTTCGTCATTCTGGGGGTATGTTGTACAAGAAGCGCCACCAAGGGCCACTCCTTCGGTGTGAAAATAAAGAAAAATCCAGCGAGCTAATGAATGAAGTTCACAACGGAACCTGCGGTCCGCACATGAACGCCAGAGCATTGATACAGATCATCCTCCGTATGGGATACTATTGGATATCAATGGAAACAGACTGCATCCAGTTCGTCAGAAGCTACGACAAATGTCAACGGTTCTCCAACCTCAATCACATCCCTCCTCACGAACTCTATTGCATGACTACGCCATGGCCTTTCGCCACATGGGGAATCGACGTCATCGGCAAAATCACTTCGCCAGGGAGCAATGGTCACGAGTTTATATTAGTCGCAGTTGACTATTTCACCAAATGGGTAGAAGCCAGATCATACAAGGTACTGAATTATAAGAAAGTGGCCGAGTTCATCAAAGAGAACATCATGTGCAGATACGGAGTTCCCAACGAGATCATATCCGACAATGGGACCCACTTCAAAGGAGATTGTGACCAACTGTTGACCGAGTTCAGAGTTACACGCCACAAGTCTTCTCCCTACAGACCTCAAACTAATGGTGCAGTAGAGGCAGCAAACAAGACTCTCGCAATGATAATCAGAAAAAATGACCGTCAGAGGTCGGGATTGGCCCGAGAAGCTACATCTAGCCCTCTGGGGATACAGAACATCAGTCAGAACCGCCACAGGGGAGACTCCTTTCGTACTTACATACGGAATGGAAGCAATGTTACCCGTGGAATTGGAAATTCCATCCCTCCAAGTCCTCTTGGGAAATTGGATGAATGAAGTCGAATGGCTTCAGAGTCGTCACGAAGAACTTTCTCTACTCGACGAGCACAGATTGAAAGCCATGGAGCATACTCGTGCCTACCAAAGCAGAATGGCCCGAGCATTTGATAAGAAAGTCAAGGTCCGAGACATCAGAGAAGGCAACTTGGTGCTAAAGGAAAAGCCTCCTACACAGACCAATCCCCTCGGAAAGTGGGAGCCTACCTGGACAGGCCTGTTCGTGGTATAAAGAATCTTCTCCGGAGGAGCCATGAAGTTAGCAGATTTGGACGGGAACCCTTTTGTTAACCCCGTGAACGGAAGCAAGCTCCGCAGATACTTTGTTTGAGGAAGAGCACGAGTCAACTCTCATTCCCCATACACCACCCCTCAGTAAAGTTAAAGTGCTAAAAGAGTAATACTCAACTGGATACATTCTCGATAATGATCCAGGTAAAAAACAGGGTCGCAATTCTTTTGTCTTTGTTTTCCTCAAATATCACCTAAAGTGTCGAACTACGGTGACCTGAGCCCCTTAGTCCAATTGTAAAAGGGGAACGTAGGCAGCCATCATTGGTTCGGTCTCAAAAACAAAAAAAAAACAAGTAAGCATCAATCGCTTGTGTTTTGAAAAACTCTTAAAATTTAGCCTACAAATTCATAACGGTTAAAACAATCTTTGATGAGTTCAAGCACGGTCAACTCTTGACTCGCTACACGCTAGCAAAACTACAATAAAACATTAATCAATTAATGTGTCTGCAATGACACTGGGTGGATACTTCGGACAGCAAGGTCAACCTAGTCCCCTGTACTTGGTCCTTCATCCTTCTTTCCCTTCCTTTTTTCCACGATGAGTATTCTTCACCTTCACAGGGAATATTCCCGTAGTCCTTCTACCTGGCTTAGGGACCCTTCTCGACGCCTCCGTCAAGCCTGCAGCTGCCAACGCATCTCTTTCCCTAGCTCTATCTTGAGCTGCCTCTCTCCGAGTCATCATGACCGTGCTTTTATCGGCCGCCCGACTAGCATTGGCCTCATAATTAGCCATGTCGTCCCCAGTACGATTCTGAGGGTTAGCCATCGCTTCGGCTATCCTCAAAGTCGAGCCGTCAGGGTAATCAAGACCCAACAGCTCCCCCCGTCTCCACAAAATGGCCATCTGTGTCTCCCCCATACACTCTTCATACCAGTTCAAATACTGCATAGACAGAACAATGCCCCCTCTCCGGTGAAAGAGAACCCTGGAAGGAAAGGACGTGTATTGCCACAACCGCGTGAGAAGCAATAGCGTCGAAGGATCTTCCATCGGAAGAGATCCCACCTCAAAGGTAGCAGCATGATCAAACCCGTCAACGGCACCTGCTCCAGTCCGTACTGCCACAGCACCAAGGATGGAATGTAGAAAGGAGTCTGGGACAACCCCGGTACTCTGACAACCAAAAGACCCTCCTGAGCGGTCCGACAAGTTTGTAGCTTCCAATGAGGAACCCACCATCGCAAGTGATGCGCGCGGAGTCTGGCCATCCAGAGCTCCAGTTCAGCCTGATCGCCCCCTATTACAAGAGGACGTCGAGAAAAGGACCAAGGGTCACAAGACACTGGCACCTCGGGCACCATCTGCAATCGCTCCCTCAACTACATAGTGAGCATAGCGGGACTCCCTCCCCACATGTATCGGCTGTCGGTCGCCATCCGACCTATGCCCAGGAACGTCTTACCTAGGATCAAAGGCACGATGTCTCCCCCGTTCCGGCACTGTCTCACTAGGTCTAGTACACTGTGATGGCATACACCCAGGGACGTGAATGTGAATAAAGTAGCAATTGCGCACAGAGCAAAAGCGTCCCACGCAAAAATGCTCCCCTCAACACCGGCAAATTTATCAGGCAGCCCTGAAATGTCAACATAATATGTGTTCACTATTAGCATCACGTATTCTTCTTCAGCCGAGATACCAATCAAAGACACCAACTTCTCAACGGTGGCCGTGCCACCCATCAAAGGAAGAACAAGCTGTTCCGTCTCAGGACCTCCTAGTATGGCCCAGAAATCTTCAAACGTGGGCGTAATATCGTTGTACGAAAAGCTGTACACGTGCCTCCGTACGTCCCAGAAGCGAGCCGCAGCTCTCAAAAGATCCCAATCCGGCATGAGCTCCTTCAAAGCCCAAACCGATTTCATCCCGTAACAACCTTCGAAAAAAACCCTTGCTTTGCCTCGTGTGGTGCCGTACCCACGACTGGAAATTGTCCAAGTATTGCTCTTGCATCTGAGATGATAGCCTAGGAAATGGAGCCATGAAAAGAGCAAAGAAAACCTTCAAGAATTTAAGAGAGAAATTCAGTTGTTTGATCCAAATCAAGCGTGCTGTTTTCACAATTGCAAAAAATTGGACCGCAATTTAAAACAATCTGGAAATTGAATCCCAGTCTGGTCGAACTGTTTTTCAAGTTGACTGGGTCAACTCTGCAGCCAGCTGCCTCAATTTGGAAACATTTCCAAACCATATCCTGTTCAAGCCTCATTTAAACTACGTGCATCCATAGTTTAAATCAACCACTGCCAACACCACTTCCGCCCCGGGCTCGTGCAACAGTGCAATTAATTAAATAACAGTGCATATAGACATAAATTTTGACCAGTTCAAATTTTAGGCATGTCTCGTTATTATTTATTTTTGATCAACCTACTTGCTTATTTGCCAAAATAAAAGAAGGTAATCACTAAATAAATGTGCAAAATACAAGGTTCTGCCTCAAAGGCCTTTTCAAGAACAAGTCAAATTGTTTGGACAATACACACATTTTTTCTAAAAATAAATCAAGAAAGAGGACTACTCAGAGTCCTGCTCGTCATCCGAGCACTCGAAATACTGCCCCGCAGCAGCCGGATCCACCGAAGACAGGTAATCTCCAAATTCCTCAAGGCGGGAATACGAGAAAGGCCGCCTCCGTGCATGTGTCCCCGAGAACTCTCCCTGTTCGTGCCCCGAGAACGAAGAGTGACGAGCTCCGAACCCTGCCGTCTCACCGGAGAACTGGCCGAACCCCTGGGTAAAGTCTGCCCCACCAGCCGTGGAGGCAGATGAGTCTCTCGCTGCAGACGGCCTAGATGGCATCGGCTCATACACAGCCGCACTCCTTCGGAAATTACACCGCAGGAACTCCACGAGTCTCCTAGCATAGTTGGCCCACCCATCCAAACGTCTCATGGCCTAGTTGTACGTATGGCCAGACACCTGCAAATAAGGAAAGCCGTCAAAAGACAAACAAATAGCACAGATGCATCATTTGCAGAATGCTACTATCAAGTATAGAAAATCAAAGCCCCTCATACGCCAGCCGAGCGCGAGGGAGCGTGTAGTCCCAGGGATATGCAGAGCCCTCCCCCTCCCTGTGCAGCACATGCGGGCTCCTCAGCCTCGTCCTCACAAAGATGTCATAGTCGGCACCCTCTATGATGAACTCAGTATAGAACACGCCCTGTCTGTACCGCTCCAGATCCTCCATCGGCATCAGCAAAGGATACTGCATGTGTGGAGGCGGGTCCATCGAAACCAAAGGAAGGGACCCCGAACCATGCCGATAGGTCACCCTCTCCCCACAAGTACATCGCGTCACAATGAAGCACCACCAGCAGCTTCCGCCGACGTGTGACCTCCCTAGCAGCCTGGACCACAAAAACATTAATCTGGTTCCACCAAGTCAGCTGGATCCGCCCGGAAAACTCTCGACTCATGGCCAGAGACACCTCCTCGTAAGTCAGCCGAGTACCCTCCTTCGACGTCGCCAGCTTCTTCGCCGCCTTCTGCCAAATCAACATGGCAGGAAATAAGGACGCATACTTCTCCTTGATCTCCCACCTCTGCGGGTGGAACACCTCCATAAACCACACATGTCAAACACATGGAAAGTTATGTCATCTACAAAGTAGATACATACGAGTACAAAATGAGACAAGGAAGAGAAAAAGATGGAAACTTACATCCAAAGCGAACACAAAGCAGCATAAGGTATTCTCCTCTCCCCGCAAGAACCTATCCAAAGCATGGTAGAGCTTGGCCAGTCCAGCCTCCCCCCATGCAAACCCTCTCACGGCATCTAGATTAGTCAGCGAGCCGAGCAGAGGAAAGTTACATGACATGTCAGCAGTGGGAAACAGGGTAGCTGATAAAGCAAACCATAGGAACCCTCGAGCCAGACGCTCTGCGGTCATCCTCGGGAACCCCTCCAAATACTCCCCAATACCCCTCCTCAGATGAGCCTCCATTGGCCCGTACCGAATACCTAAGTCCCTGGCATCGATAATATCAAAACCCAGCAGCTCTGACAACTACTCCGGGGTATAGCCATCCACCCACACGAGTGTGTTGCCCCAGAATAGCAACCCCGTGATCGCCGCAAAGTCAGTGGGAGTCACAGTCGCCTCCCCCCACCAGAAGTGAAACGTGTGGGTCGTGTCCCACCAGTACTCGCTCAGAGCGACATGCAGAACCCTCGCCCTCTGCGTCAAAGCCACCGCGGCTACTGCGCTGATAAATCCAGCCAAATCGGAGTCAACCACAAACTGCTGTGGACTCCTCTCTCCGTCCCGAGCCACGTCTGGGAGTATCTCCCACAGCGCTCTAACTGCCTCAAAGGCTCCCCTGCTCTTCAAGTTGCGAACGTTAATCGGCCCTCGCCCCTGCAGGTGAACACGGCAAAAATACGTTAATACAGAAAAGACATCAATAGAATGCACAAACGCATATCGAAATAATGAAACACAGAAATGGTTCAGTTTCAAAAAACCCGTTCATTAACGGTTTATTTTCCTAAAATATGTCCACCCAGTTGGAGTATTAACGGTCCAAAATCCCAAAAAGGTACAAACATTTCGAAAACTCCGTCGAATTCGGAACTTTCAAAACCTTTCGAAAAATCCGTCGAATTCGGAACTTTCAAAACATTTCGAAAAATCCGTCGAATTCGGACCTTTCAAAACATTTCGAAAAATCCGTCGAACTCGGAACTTTCAAAACACTTCGAAAAATCCATCGAATTCGGAACTTTCAAAACATTTCGAAAAATCCATCGAAGTCGGAACTTTCAATCATTTCGAAAAAATTACTCCGTCCCAAATTAAGCTTACTTTACTTTTGGAAAACACCTCTAGGCATGGAATTTTGCAACCAAAAATTTTATGTCATCTACCCACGATGTCAATTGAACTAAACTCTAGTCAATTTCGACAAAGGCACATAGCAAAGTCAAAAGCCCCAATTTGAGCACCAAGAACCCTAACTCATTTCTAATCAAATTCCTAAAATTTAAAGAATGCACATTCTGAAAATTAACGGAATTTAGAGGATGTTTACCTGTCTTTCGATCCCTTCCTTGGACTTGTGAGTGTCCCGAGCCGGATAAAACTCCGTCAGATCCATGGGAAGAGCGGTGGTTCGAATGGTCCTCACCAACCTCGTTCTCTCGTTGTCGGTCCTCCTATGGCGAGCCCTTGGTTCCAAACCGGCGTCCATGATGATTTTCCCTCAAAGATTCGAACAAAACTCGCGAAATGGGAAGAATTTTTCTCTCCTTTCTCTCTTTTCCTCACCTGAAAAAATGGGAAAATGTTATCAGTTTGCGTCAGCCTGTTGCTGATTTGAACCTTGTCAAATTCAGTCTTAGTCCGGCCGGACTCTTTTGCAGCTGAAAAGATTCCTTGCCACTTTGGCCCCTCAGCTTCTCACAGTTTCAATTTTACCCCTTTTGGCCCCCAAAAGTGTAAAATTTTCCCAAGTTAGACCTTTCTAACACCCCTCCTCGAGGTTAAGCCCCGTTAGTTTCTCGCTAACGTCCCGTCTCCAGACGTTAAATTTCCCGTTAGTTTTCACTAACATTTCGTCTCCAGACGTTAAATCCAAAGCCGTCTTCGGACGTTAAATCACAATTCTGTCTCCAGACGTTAAATTTCCCATTAGTTTTCACTAACGTTTCGTCTCCAGACGTTAAATCCCAAGCCGTCTTCGGACGTTAAATCACAATTCCGTCTCCCGACGTCAAAATTCCCATTGGTTTTCACCAACATTCATCTCTCCGGCCGCCAGTTGTAAGCCTGACCATCCCAATTCAGCGGCCATCAAGGTAAGCCCGCACAACAATCCCTCTTCGGCCATCTTCGTAAGTCCGAATACCTTTTCACTCCAGCGAGTGAACATTCACTTCCCTGGCAGTCATCGTAAGCCCGACCATCCTAATTCAGCGGCCATCAAGGTAAGCTCGCACAACAATCCCTCTTCGGCCATCACCGTAAGCCCGAACACTCCTCCCCAGCAGGATCCTAAGACCATCCATCTAAGAAGAAACGTCAATAAATCCCCCTAGTTCTGTTAGAACTCTGGGCGCTTTTCCCCAGCAATGTGTCAGTCTCTCCCGAGACCACATCCCGTTCCTAACCCCGTCATTAGAACGTCAATCCTTCCGTGTTGTTAATAACGCGAGTTTAACGCAACCATTCCCATCATTTCCACCCTATCCCCAGCAGATAAAACTGGGCCGTCATCATAAATCCAGCACCCAAGGCACGAACGCCTTACAAAATCAATCTCAAGGCACGAACGCCTTCATCTCAGGACCATCACATCCTCGTAACCTCGGTCTGAGGTGCCACACGCCCTCGAATGTCTCAATAATCTCGGTATGAGGCACCACACGCCCTCGAAAGTTTCAGTAACCTCGGTCTGAGGCACCACAAGCCCTTGAAAGTTTCAGAAATCTCCGTCTGAGGCGCCACACGCCCTCGAAAGTTTCAATAATCTTGGTCTGAGGTGCCACACGCCCTCGAAGTTTTTAGAAATCTAAGGTTCAGACGCCTCACAACGGTCTCGCTTAGGTCAAGGTCCCCACGCGCGGCTCCTTGCACCTACGAACTACGATCGGCTTGATTCCCGCTCGGGATACGTAGGAATCCTTTCGCTAAGGGTCCAGCCAGCTGACCTCTCAGGTCTCTTCAAGTAAGGCATCCCCCGATTTGGATCCTTATCTTTTTCAACGACCCCACTTCCTTCGAAAGTGACGTCGCTGAGGGGCTAACTGTAAGTACCCAAATCCGGATCGTCAAAATCCGTTAAAAGTTAACCAGAATCCGTTAACTGGCCCGCTTTAGGTTAACCGGAACGCGTTAAGCTCCCCGTTCTCAAGCCAACAAGACGTCCCGGAACTGCCTCATGCATCCCAACGTCGAAGCGTACTCAACACACGTTGTCACACGTAAAAGTACAACTTCTCCTGAAAAATGCACTTTTCGGCATTTTTCGGGGGCATTTCGGACGGACAGTTATTTAAAAAATGGACAAAACTGGGAATAATGGCATGAAAAACCATGCCCTGGTGAGTTACAGGGGCACGTGGCACCCATGCCACAGCCCTCTGGTCAACATCAATCAAATTTCAGAGTGAAAAGACCAAAATACCCCTGGGATGCTGTCACAGTTTGTTCGGACTCTTTTTTAGGCAAAACAGAATTGCCAGTCAGCCCTCCCATTTTCCAAAGTTTCACAAAACCCCATGAAATTCAGGTTATGTCCGTCCGGACTCTTTTGCAAATTTACCCTTTAAATACAGAGGGCTGTCAAACATTTGAAAAAAAGAAAAAACTTATCCATTTTCACAAATAGCCACGGCCCAAACCCTTTTCACCCTCTCCCGAGCCCCGTTTTGCCTCGATTTGCATGAAAACTTCGTATTTCAAACAAATACAAACCAAACAACTTTGAAACACCGTTCCAAACACTAAATCATATCCTGTATACGCCTCCCGAGCCAAAAGAGTCAACCCCGAGCCATAGGTAGCACTCTCTCTCCCTAAACACTCGTTCCGTCACGGTTTACGCGCCAGTCGCTACAACCGTTTCGGTCGAACGTTGTTGAAATGTAGGCGTCACCGTCAACGAGGTCCGATACGTTTTAGTCCCAGATCCTCTTCTCTTCCCGTAAGAGAAGTAATCTTAAAACGGCGTTCCGGCCCCGTTTCTTTACTTTTAATGTCATTTACAATTCCGGATCGTTTGATCCGTTGAACGTCTTTTACTTTACGCAACTTTATAGTCCGAACCGTTTGGTTCGTGATAGTCATTTAACGGTCCGGATCGTTTGATCCGTTGAATGCTATTTACTTAACGCACCTTTAAAATCCGGGTCGTTTGATTCCGTTGACACCGCACTTGAAATACTGTCATTTACAAGTCCGAGCCGTTTGGCTCGTGATAGTATTTACTTATCAAAGTCCGAGTCACAAAACGATTCGTTGATCGCATATCATTTAATGCTTTTTTCCCGTAAAATCGCTAACAATGTAATGCCCGGTTCAAAACCGGAGTTCGACATTCGAACTCTCTTTCAAAATGCGCAAAGTGACGTTTGGCATCCAAACGATCATCTTTAAAACTCAAAACCCGACGTTTGACATTCAAACGTTCTTTTCTTAAAAGTCAACATTTGACACTTAAGTAAAATCAAAATGCGTCATTCGCACCTCTTTTCCTAAAAACTCTAAAACCGACGTTTGTCATTCAAACGCTCACCTTTTCCAAAAGAATCATAAAATCAACGTTTCAAATTCAAACCAAGATTAAGCTTGTCATTCAAGCCCCCATTTTCAAAATGCAAACACACACACACACACACACACACACATTTTCGAGAAAGGTAGAAAGACTCATCATACGAGGCATTTCGGGTGATCTCAAAATACTCTTCCCGAAACGTAACGTGACCTCCGAATCTAACAATCTATGGTACTCAAAAAGCCTTTTTGTCACGTTTTTGCTACCAATAAAAATGACACCCCTTTTCAAAGCCTTTTCCAAAGTTTTTGCTACCAGTAGAAACGACACCCTTTTCACAAAAGCCGTTTTTCAACGTTTGGGATCAAAATAAAAAACCGCGTGGTGACTCCTCTCCTTCCCGAAAGCGAGGTCTCAAACACCCAACCCGCGAAAGACAACCGCATTCACCCCGCGTGAATCTCGGGTAATTTCACCTAGGTTTTCTTTCTTCCGCTGTGCCTAGCCTCTCGTAATATTTGTTTCTCTTTTTCCGCCGTCCCCTCCGATCCCTCTTAACAACCGCTAATGGCTTCTTCTTCCAAGATACCATTTCATCCGGCGCTGGCAGTTTAAATCACGTCACGTTGGAATTGGAAAACGTCTAGTATGCTAAATGAGCGGAACTTTTCAAGGTCCATACTCATGACGTTCGTGTGCTCCATCATATTAACTCTCCGACAAAGGGAAAAGTGAAGGAACCCTTCACCTTTTGAAGAATGGGAATTGTGGTCTACCCTCAATGCTACGGTTTTGGGTTGGATTTACACAATGATTTCCATCGAACTTCTTAATACGGTCATGGAACAGGATAGTACTACTATGGATACTTGGGATCAGTTGAGGGACATCTTCTACTACAATAAAAACTCTCGCGCGGTGATAATTGAGCAAGAGTTTTCACATACGCTCATGGAGTCTTTCACTTCGGCTTCTTTCTACTATCAACATCTCAAACAGTTGGCAGACCAATTGAAGAACGTCGGGGCCCCCGTCTCAAACCACCGCCTTGTTCTTCAAATGGTTTCGGGTCTCACCAAAGCATACAATGGAGTGGCCACCACAAACCGACCCTCTTCCTAAATTTTATCAAGCTCGGTTAATGGTTACTCTCGAGGAAGCGGGGCTCCAGAAAAAGGCGGCAATGACAGCCGGCATGTTGGCAGCCTTGGTCGCTTGAGATACTGGCCCTATTTTGTCCTCTACGGGGTCATTTTATCCATCTGGGTTGGTCGGAATTGGCCTTCGCAATTCTGGGCAGAATACTGGTACTGGAAAGAAAAATGGGAAGAGGGGTGGTAAAAATGGCAAGGCTACTACCGCGGTTCCTGGTAGCCGAGGAACAGAGGTGGCCCAGGCTTGGCAGCCAGCATGGGGCGCAGGAAGCCCACAAACAAGCGGGCAGCAGCAGGCGCATTGGGGCAGGTGGCCGTGGTCATGGGAAGTCCCTCCATGCCCATACCCGGCCAACCCTAGCCCGTCTTGGCCCAGGCCTTCTTTTCCGTCGAGGCAGCCTACTTGCAGCAGTGTACTTGGCCCATGACCTCCTCAGGCATATGAAACTTCTAGGTCTTCGTCGGCAACAGATGTTGAGGCCACAATTCACATTTCACTTGGGTTAACTCCTCCACCTCCCAACTGGTTCATGGATACCGGCGCTACGAACCATATGACTTCCTCGTCAGGTACTCTTACGCCTTATTTCGATTTAAGCACTAAACACGGTATCATAGTAGGTAATGGCAACTCTATTCCCATTAAAGGTTATGGTCATACGATATTGGATTCCCCACATCCTCCTCTTACTCTTTGTAACGTCTTGTATGCTCCTCATATTGTCAAAAACTTAGTGTCTGTTAGAAAATTCACTTCTGACAATTTCGTCACTGTAGAGTTTGACATGTTTGGTTTTTCTGTGAATGATTTCCGGATGGGAAAGCGCATAATGAGATGTGACAGTTGGGGGAACTCTATGAAATCACTTTTTCTCCGTCCGTGTCTTCGTCAGCTTTTATCAATTTATCTCCTACTTTGTGGCATGATCGGTTGGTCATCCTGGAACACCGACTGTGTATTTTGTTAGGAAAAATAAAACTATATAATGTAGGTCTTCTAGTGATAAACATATTTGTAACGCCTATACTTTGGGCAAACATGTCCGTTTTCCTTTTGAACCTTCTCAATCTACAACTTTAATGCCTTTTGATATTATTTATAGTGATGTGTGGATATCACCTGTTTTGAGTTCTGCGGGTCACATATATTATGTTTTATTTCTAGATGATTACTCAAAATTTTTGTGGTTGTTTCCCTTTGCTTATAAATCAGAAGTGTATTCTACGTTTCTTTCATTTCTTGTGTTTATTAATACTCAATTTGAGTGTAACATTAAAAGTTTTCAAAGTGATAATGGGCGTGAGTTTGATAATACACACTTTTGGAAATTTTTCACCCAAAATGGTCTCTCTTTTCGCCTATCTTGTCCATATACTTCACCATAGAACGGGACTGCTGAAAGAAAAATTAGAACCATTAATAACATGGTCCATTCCATGTTACACCATGCATCTCTTCCGCCATCTTTTTGGCATCATTTGGCATCTATGGCCACATATTTACTCAATATATTGCCAAACAAGTCTTTGTCCTATATTAATCCCCTTCAAATTCTCTATGCGAAGGATCCGTCTTATAAACATATACGTGTCTTTGGGTGTCTTTGCTATCATTTGTTTCCTTCCACCACAATAAACAAACTTCAAGTACCCTCAACACCTTGTGTTTTTCTTGGTTTTCCTTCTAATCATAGAGGTTTTAAATGTTACTGCATATCATCTCGCAAAATAATTATTAATAGGCATGTTATTTTTTACGAGAGTCAATTCCCATTTGCTTCAATGTTCAAACCATCAACATCCTTTTATATATTTCTTTATGACAGACCGTCTCACTTTCTTCTTCAACAGTGGGCTCAAAGTGACAAACTTGGTCCATCTCCTAGCCCTAATGTTTCGGCAACAGAGCCCCAACAGCAGGCTGTCCAAACAACCCATGTACCACCTCAGCCGGCCTTGCCTTAGTCTGTGTCACCTAGGCCTTCTTTTGATGGGCCGGCCCATCCTCCTTCTCCCAATCCAGTCCCTTCTGCTCTGTATCATTCACAACTAGACTCTGTCCCTCGCACTGGACCGGTTACTCACAGTCAAACATGTATTTTTAAGCCCAAAGTCCCGTTCAATCTTCACGTTTCTTTATCAAAATCTCCACTTCTTAAAGATCCAATTTCCGCTCTAAATTACCCAAATTGGAAACTTGCTATGATAGATGATTTTAATGCTTTAATTGATAATAAAACGTGGGAGTTGGTGCCCCGTCTTCTTGATACTAATGTGATCCATAATGTGGATTTTTACACAAAAGCACATGTCGGATGGCTCGTTTGAACGACACAAGGCCCGTTTAGTTTGTGATGGTAATACTCAGGGAGCTGGAATTGATTGTGGGGACACATTCAGTCCCGTGGTTAAACTGAGTACCATTCGAACAGTGTTGAGTCTCTCTCTATCTAAAAAAAGGTCTATATATCAACTTGCAGTAAAGAACGCATTTTTGCACGGGGATCAGTGAATGAACGCTCGCCCAAAAAAAATTAAAATCGTTGTATCATTTCCCCCCTTTTTTGAAAAGAGTTTCTTTTGTATTGAAAATGATACGACAAGTTTTTGAAAACTTCGGTTTTGGGAGTCGCCACGCCGTTTTTAGAGGAAAACATTGAAAAACCTATTTTAAGAGATTTTGAGTCAGGAGTGCAGTTACGTGTTTGGGAAGAACTAGAGAGTTCACCCAACACGCCTCTTTCGAGACTTTCAATCAACATTGGACAATTTTTGGACATTCAAAGTGTGTGTGCAATATGTGTCTATGTGTGAAAAATGCAATTTTGACATTTTCATTGATAATTTGGAAGCTGAGTACAACTTGTGAGCCATAAGAGGGGGCCACACCCTTTTACATATTATGATTATCATAACAAGGCAGAAGGTAAGACAATCTGCCCAGAGACTTCCCATGTCGTTCGACACAGGACCTCCTAGGCAGAGGTTGTCGCACGACATAATGTCTCTTGGTCAGATTGTCTTATTACAAAGACCAAGCATTTTCTGTAAATGAAATGACATTTATTCAACTCAGTAAAGACACTATTTGAAGGTCTAAAATTCAGTTTGGGATTGACGGGAGTGGACAAAGTCACGATAGACTTTGTCGACACGGATGTCATATGACATAGAGCCTTTGATGTCGTCTATGTCATACGGCGATCCTCTTCCATCAAATCGGTTGCACCCAAACTGAGTTTAGGCACCCAAATAGTGGCTTATGAGCCAGAAGATGCTTAGGTAGGCTTTGAGTCACAAAGGGGATAAACCTAGCAGATCTGAAGTCCAAGAATGGCATTGCAGCCTTCTAGGAGTCCCATGTCGTATGACACAGGATCTCCATGGAGACCTATGTCGCACGACATGGGGAGCCTGTTTCAGTGCCCTTCAATCTGTTTGGTTCCTCCTTTGTTCCCCAAGCAAACCAAGCATATTTATTGACTGTAGACAGTAATATAATACTATAATATGGGTATTATGGGAAGATCACATGGCTTTAGTGACCAAATGTGATAAATCACACGTTTTATGGCCACTTTGAAGTAGCCATCACTTCCCAACCCAATGTAGCTAGGCAAAGATTGAAACTTTATTGGTGTGTATGCCACCAAATGTCCAGATCTGCGGTGGGGAGAAGTGAATATTGAAGATTCACTCCTCCACCACCTTTATCATGCAAAATCCCAATTTCTACATGGTATGAGAGAAAGTATGCATGCAAGGTATATTTAAAGACTTTATTAAAAGAGGGAGAAAGGTTTAGTGGCTACCTATTGTAGTCCACAAGGTAGAATCACCAATAGTATGGTGTCTACCCCTTCAATCACCAACAAAGGAAGCTTCTTGGAGTCTTGACCTTGAAGTGTGTGTGTGTGAGGAGGGAGGTGAGTGTGTGTGTATGAGAGAGAGAGAGAGACTCTATTTGGCAAGAGTTTCCCCCTATTTTACTGATATTGCTCTCAGAATTTTATCCTCACTTTGGCTCTCTTCCTTTTGCCTCCTCTTCAAAATGATCAGCCATGCCTTCTATTTATAGGCATCCTGATGGAGCTTCTTATGTCGCACGACATAGGCAGTTAAACCGCCTTAGTGTCCCTTGTCGGACGACAGCGTACATCTTTTGGCCATAATGGGCCGAGTGGCTGGCAGGCCCAATGGATTGGTGGGCTGCTGGGATTTTTGGACTCTAATTGCTTCTTAGCAATTTGTGTAAGCCCAAATTTAATTAAATTGAATCCAAAACTTGAGTTCGGATCGGGGTACTCACAGAGCCCCTCGGCGACGTCGCTTCCACGGGAAGCGGGGTCGTCGACAAAAAAATGAGAATCCCGAGCCGGACACGAACGGCGGGGAAAGAGGTGACCAAGATGGTTAAGTGGCTGGACCTCTTATGAAGAGGATTCCTACGTATCCCGTGGGGGAATCAAGCCAAGTCGTAGTTCAGGCAAAGATGGGGTGCCAAATGAAAGGCTACGGGTTTTGTACCCGAAAGTGACTATTCAAGGGAGTCACCCCGAAGATGTGCATTTGTTGGAGTTTGACTGTTCTTAAGGGGAGTCATCCCGAAGATTGACTGTTTCGATGGGGAGTCACCCGAGGATTTGACTTTTTTTTTCATTGGGAGTCACCCGCTGGAAATGTTGACTTTCTTCTTTGGGAGTCACCCGCTGGCTGGACTGTTTTTAATGGGGAGTCACCCCGGGATTTGACTTTTTTCTTTGGGAGTCACCCGCTGGAAATGTTGACTTTTTTCTTTGGGAGTCACCCGCTAATTTGACTGTTTTGATGGGGAGTCACCCCGAAGTTTTGACTTTTTCTTTGGGAATCACCCGCGAGTTTGACTGTTTTGATGGGGAGTCACCCCGAGGATTTGACTTTTTCTTTGGGAGTCACCCCCTGGAAATGTTGACTTTTTTTCTTTGGGAGTCACCCGCTAATTTGACTGTGGAAATCTGTGCGGTCTTTCCGGACCGGGTAGTTTAAGGCCGTTCCGGGCCATTTTGACCAAGTGAGGTGGGCATTTGAACCCAAATGAAATGATGATTTTTAATGACAGGCAGTCAACGGGATTTGACCAAGTTGACCGGGGGCAAAAGAGGAAATTACCCCTTCTGGAGCATGGTTGTCGTCCGACAGGGGGGGTCTCCAAGGCAGTTTTAATTAAAACAGTGGGTCGTAAGACAGACCCTAAAAACCCCCATTGTCGCCGAGAACACAGAGAGGGAAGGAGAGAAAATTTTGAAAATTCTTCCTCCAATTTGATTCAAATCAAAGATTTTGACAATGCCTCCGCGAGCCGAATCGAGAAGGAACGTGCAACAAGTATTGTCCGAGAGACGGAAGCTTGTGGATCGGAACAAGCGAAAGAGATTCCCCGAGGGACACGGGCTCTACCCGGGTCTCGACTTTCATACTTCCACCTTGGAGCAGAAGGGGGTAAGTGCTTTAAAAGATTAACCCTTTTTTTTTTTGAAATTTGATTTCTAGGGTTTTGAGATTGAAATTGGGGGAAATCGCACCCAATGAGGAATTGCATGCTTGGCATGAAGTGCATTTGTTTTGAAAAGATTTTTCCTTTTCTGTTTTTTTCTTCTTTTTGAAAGAATTTAATGCATATGAATGCACACATTGTTGCGAGTATGGTTTTTGATACTGTCTTTGTGTTTACTGCGGACTTTGCGGACGAGGGTCCCACGAGGCTATTGCGACCATATGGGGTCTTCTTCCGAGCTCTTCGATTTCGGACAGTCTAAGGGGCGGTCTTTCTTCTTGGTCTTGGACCATTTTTCACATTGTCGGAGCTTTCGGGGATACGCCGAGGAGCGTGGAGCTTGTGCGAGCCTTTAGACGATTACGGTGGGATTCTACCCACACATTCCATACGTCTGGGGTGAGGCGACCATCACTCCATATGACTTTCGCCATCACCGGTCTACGGTTTGCGAGAGGCCGATCTTTTACGAGGATCTGGCGTGCGAGCCACGATGCTATCGAGCTTTGATCGGATTGACCCTTCGCTGAGAAGGAAATGGGGTTCCTTTGGCGGATTTGCACTGCTGCCTTGACGCATCGGTGTCGTACTTTCTCTGAGGGTGTTGCGCGTGGTTGCTAGCAGACGGTTGGCTAGAGCCTTTATGCAGGTGGGTTGTCGACACCTGTTTTGCAATGCCTCTACGACGGCATTGACTCTTCATTGGAGCCTCTTAGAGATTGGGACCAGGTGTCCACTTTTTCATGGGGAGAGGCTGGTTTGGCCCAGGTATACGGGGGCCTGGACGAGGTGAGCAGAGCGGCGTGACCTCTTTGGATTTTTACGGTGTCTTTGGAGGTATGTCCTTTGCTTTTTTCGCACATTGGCTTGTTGCACTTGACTTTTCTGTCTTCATTTCATACTATTCTTTGCACACCGAGAGTCTCTTTTCTTTGATTTCGGGTGTGGGCCTATGAGGTGTTCGGGCATTACGCCCGGTGTGCCCGAGAGGATTGCGGCGAGGAATCTGTTCCCTGCCATTCTCCGTTGGACTTTTGGAGCGAGAGAGAGCGGAAGGTGGACGGGGTGAAGCCCGTAAGACGGCTTGCTATCACGACATTATGATTGCTCGATGGCTACTCTGTCGGGTTGAGACACTTCCCAGGCACGGCCGTTATGGTGAGGACTTGATTGGTGCCGCTGCCACAGTGACCGGGACGAGGAGGCCGTTTAGTTGGCACGGAGGGCGATGCCACTGTACTTGGGGAGAGAGTGAGCGAGCGGCATGGTCTGGTGCGCGCCGTGTTCCTCGCGATCCTCCTCCGGGGATATGGCACATTCGGGCCCTGCCTGATTTGGAGCGGCTGCGGACCGGCATTGATGCCGCTGAATTTTATGAGGAGGGTGGTTACGCCTATTTTGTTTTCACCCGGTTGGTGACTCCTCAGGTCATGGCTGTTAGGAGGGAAGCGGGGATGCAGGCACCGGCGCCTCCCCGATTCTTTGAGTATGAGGCTGGGGGCATTATTCGCCGTTCCTCTTTCGACATGTTCGAGACTCATCCGCATCTGTGGCTACCCCGAGGGACCACCTCTGTGAGTAATTTCCCTTCTTTTTTATGATTCATTCCGACTTTTAACCGCTTCTTGTTTATATCAATGCTTTTGGCCTTTCTGCTTTCTTTGAACAGGTTCCAGTCAAGACGTTCAGGACGGTGGCGAAGGCGCTCACCGGTGCTGTGAAGATGCTGCGCCAGTTTCAGAGGAGCGCGGAGCATTGGAAGGGGAAGTGCAGTTCCCGGCCTGGCGATGTAGTACCTCCGAACAAGAGGCCCAGACCGACTTTTGCTCCTTCCGGTTCACAGGCGGGCAGATCTAGTCAGCAGCCCCAGCCTAATGATGACGATGGCGAGGACGATCCCTACCAGGCCCTCTATTCCACCGTGCCTGTTTGGCAGAGGTATTATGCTGAGCCCCAGCCTTGGGCGCATTATGAGGGCGATGATTCTGATGGCGAGATCCATGAGGTGCCGGAGGGTGGCGGTGATGGACAGGAGCAGAGCGGCTCCGAGGAGGAGGTGGGCAGCGTCGAGGATGACGACAGCTCCGAGGAGGGTGAGGAGGACGATTCCGAGCAGGAGTGACCAGCTGCGATCCCCTTTTGCCATGCTTCGACTCTTTTTAGGGAGAGAGGAGAAATGCATGTGCTATTTTTGTTCTTTTGGATTGTAAAACAAATATTTTATTGCTTTTGCACTTTGACAAGTACAATATTTGTTTGCTTATGTATTTTTGAGCTTATATGCACGAGTTCGTCCCAAGAAAGGCACAAAATGGTGGCTTTTGGGTGTGATTGGGTGTTTTTGCGGTTTTTGTACGCATTGGGTGACATTTATGTGTCTGTGGGTGTATCGGATGTCCCAAATCCTCTCCCGCGGGCTTTATGATTGAGGGGGAGTGTTTAGGTATGTTTTTGTGGTGTTTTGAACAGGTTTGGGTTGCTTTTTGAGCAAGCGTTGGGTCGCTTGGGGTTGCTGCAGTTGCTGCTGCTGGTGTTCCTGATGGAACTCTCCATGTCGTCCGACACAGGACTTCATGGGGCACTTATGTCGCACGACAAAGAGAGTCCTGGGGACAGTTTTCTTGATCAGCAAGCCCCAGCACTTTACAAAAGGCAGACTCGTAAACCACTCATTTCAGCAGTCACATCAGGTGTCAAACTTGCCTTTAGCCCCAAGATTTGATCTTTGGCCCAAAATGGAACATTATGACGACAGATCTAAGACCAAAGAGCGTCAATTTCATTCCGATCTCATAAATCTGACCCGCCATCATCGCGACAACAACAGGAGGATCATTGACCAACGATATGGGTTGAGATGCATCTGGGCATTGAAGGAGTGGGCGGTTGACTGGAATCTTCTCCGAGCCGCATCCAGATACTGGGATTGCGAGAGGCATGTCTTCACCCTCTCGTATAATGATCTCACACCCACCATTGAGGAGTTCCGTGCCCTGATTGGGGGAGCTGAGCTTAGGGATGTGGTCTTTCCCCGAGATCCGTGACCTTTGGCTGAGCGATTGGCCGATTTCTTGGGATTTCATCCCGAGCCGGTGACTGATCTGATTCTTGACCTGTCTTTTGTCGACTTGGCCCAGATAGCCCGATTGGCTGTGTCGCATCCGGAGCTGTTTGACCCGTCGACAGCCATGGACATTTTTATGCTGATCATGATTTCCCTGTGCGCGTGAGTACGACGGGGTGTGCTCGCTTTCTGGCTGGGAGTTGTCAGACAGATGCGGGGTTCTCGAGGCACCACATTGGCTGATGTTCGACCCGGGCAGGGAGAGAGAGATGTAGTTCCCCTTCTGCTGGCGGAGACTTATCATGGGATGGACCGACTGTCTAGAGGGTCATTGCATATGGGACGTGGCAGCCCCAGTCTCTTATCATTGTGGCTCTTTGAGCGATTGAGACTCATCTCCCCATTACCTGTTGGGCAGACTGCAGCACCTTGGGTTACGCAGCAGAGGCGAGTGGCTCCTGAGGCTTCACAGGAAGGTTGACAGAGGCAACTGGCCAGGTATACTACCACTGATATCGATCTTGGGTTCCCAGATGGAGGCTAGAGACCATGAGTGGCGAGCGGGATGACTCTGCTATAGTGAGGCTGCCGGGGTTACACGTTTCATCATTCAGCATCCCCTTACTTGTTCGAAGGCAGTATGGATACCCACAAAGTGTTGATGGGTTCGAAGAGCGAGATGGGGTCGTACCCCTTGGGTGCGGAATGAGTTTCTGCTTTATTCTTTGAGACTTGGCTAAAGCCGCTAAAAGGTATCATATGGACCAAAATTCCCTCTTGGGCTGCGATCGGGTTTACACCTCGGGTTTCGACTGAAGTTCATTTCTCAAACTCTGGCGCTTGAAGCTGATGCCGACAGACTTTTAGGAAAAAATTTATGCAAAGCCCCATGTTTTGTTAAAACAAGGGGAGATCCTTTCATCGGCAAAAGCCCCGGTTGGAAGGGATGACTCGGTAGAGTTCCGGATGATGTCCTAACGACAGTGCCAATCTGATCGGTACTGCAAAAGTGATCCTGAGGCTGATCTGAATAAGACTGAATCCATGTTGTGACGTAGCGAGGAACCCGACGCGGACCCCAAAGATGACCAAAGAAGCCCCAGTCTAAAGAAATGGCTTGACGAAGCTCCAACCTTGAAGAGTTTCAAGGCAGCCCTAATGCGAATTGTAGCCGGAGAGGGAAAAAAAACCTATCCTTTGCTCTCTTATTTTCTTCAGTCACTCAGTCCACCTTAAGAAGATGTAAAAGAAGAGAATTTATACCTGCAGGGGCATATTTTTCGAAAAGTGGGAACAAATCCCGATTTTGTGTTATTTTCTGATGGCCTTATTCGATGTAGGCACGAAAACTCGCTTTGGGTTTGACTCTTTTGAGAGAGTATAAGCGTAGAAAGGTTTGTAAAAGTGTATGGAAGCCCCTGCTGACAGAAAATCAGTGTTTAGCACTATTTTTCCTAAGATGTAGAAGAAGAAGACTTGTCAAGACATCTGAAAACTTGTTTTATTTACAATGATCACAAGATTGCTTAAAACCCTTTATTAATGTTCGGGTTATTCAACCAATAATCTTGATATGAAAAAACATTCTTATCAATCATGAGGAGAAAGTCAACCAATGTCGTGGATCAAGGTTGGTTAGGTGTGAAAGAAAGGTTTGTGTATAGGGAGGTCTTTGGTGAGACCGGATTTTTCTGGGATTGGAATATGCTTATGACCGGACCAATTATGGTTGCCTACGTTCCCTTCCATGATGAGGAGCTCAGGTCGCCGTAGTTCGGGTTCGGTCGGACTGTTTCAGGCTTTGGGAAATGGGATTTGTGGTTCCTTTAGTGAAAAGGCTCGGATGAGAAGATTGGATGATGAGGCGTGGGCCTTGGGATGATTCTTTGACCAAGTCATTTCTTGGACGACTGCTTCTGATTACTTCCTCTTTTATTAGGGGAGAAAGGATTTGCACGTGCCTACATGCTTATGAAATGCTTCTGGCTTTGCTTCGACCACCCCATTGTTATCGACAACTTTCATTCTCTGAGCTTTGATTTTGCCTGTCCGTCAAGCTTGGCGGTGCTGGGTCCTTGGCCTCATTTTTATTTATTTATTTATTTTTTTTTTTATTTCTATGTGCAACCCTGTTTTTTGCCTAGACCGCCCTATTTTTGGGATTTTCAGCCTAGCTGGGCATTACTCTTTTTGCACTAAGATTTTTTTTTTATATATATATGCAACCCTGTTTTTGCCTAGACTGTTCTTTTTTGGGATTTTCAGCCTAGCTGGGTATTACTCTTTTTTTGCACTACATTTTTTCTTTCTTTCTTTTTTTCTTTTTTTTTTTTGAAGCACACGAGGGCCAAGGCGAGCCCCGCTTGAGCTTTCTTGATACCCTTGAGGTCTAAGCCAAGCTCATAGGTTGGTGTCGACATGGGGTCAATCTTTCGAAGCTGAGTGGCCTTTTGTTGTCCTTTGACGATGTCGTCGTCATTGACTTGGTCAAGGTGAAGGTGAGGACATGGTTTGGGAAGCGTATGGCTTGATGAAGGCTTTTTTGTGGGGTAAGGAAAGTGTATGGGGAAGGCATTGGTTGACTTTCTCACCCTGATTATTCGGAATGTTAATTATTTCAAGAGATTATTTGTTGAGCAATGCAAGTGATCATATGAAATAAAACCATTTCATTAAATGTAATGTAGGCGTGCAAATAATGTCTTAAGTCTAGCAAGAAAAGAAGAAGACTCTTTTATAGAAGATTGAAGACTAATTACAATGTCCAAAGAGGACTTGATTGAAAGAGGAGAATACTAGAACCTACGAAGGTTGGTAGAGACTTTTTCCCCTAGCCTAGCTACTCTTCGTGGTTGAATTTGCCGGGGAACTTGAGCTTTCCATTTTCTCGTTAACTTCGGATTCCATTACCGCAGACCGAGGCATTGATCAGTCACGTGCCCATGATACTGGTGGAAGTGGAGGGATTTGAGGCCATGGAGCAGCTGGAGCAAGTACAAGGTGTCCAAAGAAGCGGGCCGGAAAAGTCACGGGGTGAACTTTGTTGACTGAGCATATTGATGGAAGGAAGTGAACCTGGGAGGATTGGTCTGTTCACCGTTTTCAGAGCCGAGAGGAATCCAAATCGACATCCCGTCCCGCATTCGACCTCGATCCGGCCTACACCCCGGCCGACATTCGATTCCGAGTGGATCAACACTTGCATTCGGACCCAAACCCGCCGAGGCTGCGCGACCTGCCATTTCGAGGCTGGGAAATGAACCCTGATCGGAGAGAGATTGATTAATCAACCGCCCGGAACTCTGACCCAATACTTGCTTGCTATAAGGGGGAGAGAACGGTTTTAGGTAGGGGAGAGGATAGTCTGAGGACGGACTCATGCATATGCTCCTTTTTTTATTATTATTTTTACACCTTTTTTATAAAAATGATTTTTATTGATCCTAGGAATGGTTGGAAAAGGGGGAAACCTTCTTTTTCGCATTCTACGCTATTCCTGGATTAGTGGGTTCCATCACTACGTCTATAGACCCCTTGTATTCCACCTGTATTGCACCTCCGGGACGGACAATCCCGGTAGAGGTCCTATAGGGCACGTGGAACCCACCGACCGAAAGGGAGAACGAACCTATGGGCATACGAGCCAAAACAAGTCAAACTCGGGGTTTTCAAAACCAAGTCCAAGTCAACGTCTAAACTCGGGAGGAGAGAGGGTCGAACGCACGTTTGAACGTACGAGACCACAATGACCTCTCCTCTTTTCGAGTTGGAAATCTGGCATGGCCTCTCGTCACTTGGTGGCGAAATTTCGGCATAACTCTCGTTAGTATGCGTTAAGAAATCGACATGGTCCCGTGTTGACACATGTCGAGAACGCGTCATGACTTCTCACGAAGCCAAGCCGAGAAATCGATATGTACCTACGTCGAGATATGTAGAGATCTTAACGTGTACTTACGTTGGAATTATGTCGTGATTCCGACACGAAGGGGGAGAGTATGCCAAGGTTTTCAAAGACGAAGCATGACTCGGACTTTGTGAGAAAATTTTGAAAAACCGAGTTTAAAATGTTTTGAAAAGTATTGGCCAAAAACCAACCGGTCACGGTAGAAAGTGTGTCACGGACAAGTGTTGGCTGACTCACAGGCTAGGAGGACTTTAGGCGCTCAAACGTCAGCGAAACATGTCACTTTCCGCGATGCCGTCCGTACACTCCCGGGTTCTAACTCTATGTGCGGGTAGAGTGCGAGTAGTGTGAAGGTATTTTCTAGAAAATATTTTTTTGCTTTTTGTAAAAGATTTTTTGTTTTTTTTTTTGTTTATGCAGTATGCAAAGAAAAAGCAAGAGAATGAGTCAAAGCATGACAAAAGGGGACTGCCCCAAATGTCAGAATTTACCGATGGCGTAGTCCGGCGTCATCCCGCCTGTTACGATCAACGGGAAGAGCAAATTGCAAAAGGGGAAGCCCCGGCTTCCAATAGTGTCACATACCAAAGCATGGCAAGTTGCATTTGAGCACACAAAATGACACAAATGTACACACAAGGTGAATGTCGAAATTGTCCAAGTTGATTTTGAAGAAAGTTAAACTCTCTTAAGAAAAACTTTTCTCTTTTTTAAGAAAATAGAAGAATGATACTGGTACGTGGGATTGTTAGACCACCGTTTATCCCAAGCCCCGGGTTAGGGAGCGATACAGGAAGGTTAGTGGTTTCCACCTATATACTAAGTATCGTCTTCATTTTTTTTTAGAACAAAAAGTTCTTCAATGTACCCAGCAGAGTCGCCACTGAATGAATGCTCGCCCGAAAAAATTAAAATCGTTGTATCATTTCCCCCCTTTTTTGAAAAGAGTTTCTTTTGTATTGAAAATGATACGACAAGTTTTTGAAAACTTCGGTTTTGGGAGTCGCCACGCCGTTTTTAGAGGAAAACATTGAAAAACCTATTTTAAGAGATTTTGAGTCCGGGAGTCTGGTTACGTGTTTGGGAAGAACTAGAGAGTTCACCCAACACGCCTCTTTCGAGACTTTCAATCAACATTGGACAATTTTTGGACATTCAAAGTGTGTGTGCAATATGTGTCGATGTGTGAAAAATGCAATTTTGACATTTTCATTGATAATTTGGAAGCTGAGTACAACTTGTGAGCCATAAGAGGGGGCCACACCCTTTTACATATTATGATTATCATAACAAGGCAGAAGGTAAGACAATCTGCCCAGAGACTTCCCATGTCGTCAGGCCACAGGACCTCCTAGGCAGAGGTTGTCGCACGACATAATGTCTCTTGGTCAGATTGTCTTATTACAAAGACCAAGCAGTTTCTGTAAATGAAATGACATTTATTCAACTCAGTAAAGACACTATTTGAAGGTCTAAAATTCAGTTTGGGATTGATGGGAGTGGACAAAGTCACGATAGACTTTATCGACACGGATGTCATATGACATAGAGCCTTTGATGTCGTCTATGTCATACGGCGATCCTCTTCCATCAAATCGGTTGCACCCAAACTGAGTTTAGGCACCCAAATAGTGGTTTATGAGCCAGAAGATGCTTAGGTAGGCTTTGAGTCACAAAGGGGATAAACCTAGCAGATCTGAAGTCCAAGAATGGCATTGCAGCCTTCTGGGAGTCCCATGTCGTATGACACAGGATCTCCATGGAGACCTATGTCGCACGACATGGGGAGCCTGTTTCAGTGCCCTTCAGTCTGTTTGGTTCCTCCTTTGTTCCCCAAGCAAACCAAGCATATTTATTGACTGTAGACAGTAATATAATACTCCCTCCGTCCCAGACCAAGGGTTCATCTTTCCCTTTTGGGACGTCCCAGACCAAGAGTTCATTTCCAAAAAAGGCAAGTTTTTGAATATATTAATACCCTTATCATCTTCATATATTTACAAAAAAACCATTCATTATATCCTTATACATTCTCTGTCCTATTTCCTACCACACATTTAACTACTATTCCTCCCACTCATTCTCTCTCCTATTAAATATTTTTAACTTTTACATTCTCTCTCCTATTCCCTACCACACATTTAACATTTACATTATCTCTCATATTTCCTACCACACATTTAATTACTATTCCCTATCTCACATTTAACTTTTATTCATTTTTTTAAAAATTTCTTAAGAAGCGTGAAATCCCCCCATATACCCTTGGTCTGGGACGGAGGGAGTACTATAATATGGGTATTATGGGAAGATCACATGGCTTTAGTGACCAAATGTGATAAATCACACGTTTTATAGCCACTTTGAAGTAGCCATCACTTCCTAACCCAATGTAGCTAGGCAAAGATTGAAACTTTATTGGTGTGTATGCCACCAAATGTCCAGATCTGAGGTGGGGAGAAGTGAATATTGAAGATTCACTCCTCCACCACCTTTATCATGCAAAATACCAATTTCTACATGGTATGAGAGCAAGTATGCATGCAAGGTATATTTAAAGACTTTATTAAAAGAGGGAGAAAGGTTTAGTGGCTACCTATTGTAGTCCACAAGGTAGAATCACCAATAGTATGGTGTCTACCCCTTCAATCACCAACAAAGGAAGCTTCTTGGAGTCTTGACCTTGAAGTGTGTGTGTGTGAGGAGGGAGGTGAGTGTGTGTGTATGAGAGAGAGAGAGAGAGACTCTATTTGGCAAGAGTTTCCCCCTATTTTACTGATATTGCTCTCAGAATTTTAACCTCACTTTGGCTCTCTTCCTTTTGCCTCCTCTTCAAAATGATCAGCCATGCCTTCTATTTATAGGCATCCTGATGGGGCTTCTTATGTCGCACGACATAGGCAGTTAAACCGCCTTAGTGTCCCTTGTCGGACGACAGCGTACATCTTTTGGCCATAATGGGCCGAGTGACTGGCAGGCCCAATGGATTGGTGGGCTGCTGGGATTTTTGGACTCTAATTGCTTCTTAGCAATTTGTGTAAGCCCAAATTTAATTAAATTGAATCCAAAACTTGAGTTCGGATCGGGGTACTCACTATCAGGAGACATTGTACATACATCAGCCGTTGGGGTCTCGAGACAAACGCTTTCCGAACCATGTTTGTTTACTAAAAAAGACCCTGTATGGAATTAAGCAGGCACCTCAGTCATGGTACGAGGGATCTGCAGATTTCGTGACAACCCTTAGATTTGTTCAGAGTCGGTCAGATAATTCTATGTTTATATTTCATCAGGGTAACTCCATGGCATATCTGTTGGTGTATGTTGATGCCATAATCTTGACAGCTTATTCAGATTCTTTGTGGATTTCTTTTATTTCCCATTTGAGCTCAGAAATTGCCATGAAGGATTCGGGTCCATTGAGTTATTTTTTGGGTATTGCAGTAACGCGATAGATTGGGAATTTATTCCTCTCACAACGAAAATATGCCTCGGAGATAGTAGAACGTGCGGGTATGTCTTCTTGTAAGTTGACCCTTACCTCGGTTGACACTAAGCCGAAGCTCGACATTTCTACATCTGGTCCTTTTTTTTCGGACCCACACTTTATCGTAGTTTGGCTAGGGTATTGCAATATCTGACATTTACTCGTCTGTATTTCCAATACACTGTTCAACAAATTTGTTTATTTATGCATGCACCACATGAGGCACACATGCAGGCACTTAAACAAATTATACGATATGTTTAGGGTACTATGGGATATGGTCTTTACTTATATCCGTCGTCGATCTCATCGTTGGTGTCTTATACCGATGCCGACTGGGCAGGTTGCCCGGATACCAGACGGTCTACGTCCGGTTACTGCGTATTTCTTGGTGATAATCTTATCTATTGGTCTGCCAAGAGGCAAGCAAATTTATCTCGCATTAGCGCAGAAGCTAAATACCGGGGTGTGGCTAATGTGGTTTTCAAATCATGTTGGCTACGTAATTTATTGCTAGAGTTGAAATGTCCAATTCATCATGGTACGTTAGTTTATAGGGATAATGTGAGTGTCGTTTACCTTTGAATACGGTTCAACATCAACGTACTAAACACATTGAGATGGACATTCATTTTTTCGTAACAAGGTAACAAAAGGGGAAGTCCAAGTTTTAAATGTTCCTTCTCGTCATCAGATAGCAGATATTTTTACAAAGGGTCTACCTCTAATTTTGTTTGAAGATTTTCGTGACAGTCTTAGCGTTCGTTCCCCTCCCGTTTCGACTGTGGGGGAGTGTTAGAATATATCCCGTCCTTCCATATTCTTAGGGAAATATTTTGTATTCATTATATATAATGTTTAGTATTGTAAATTCACTTTTATACATCTACCCGTATTGAAGGCAGGGTAACAGTATGCATAGGGCAACGCACCCCCCAAACAATCTTAAATTTATAGATTTGATATAAACAACACTTTATTTTTTCTCATCCTAAATGTTAGCCCTTAACACTTCCAAATAAATTCATGACAGTTCAACAAGTTAGAAACTTTGTTTTTTTTTTTTTGACAAAATAGCATCACAAAAGAGGCACCGAAACTAAACACATGCTTCAATTTATTACTCACTCACAGATCAAAAGTCCTATCTTTTTTGTTGTTAACACGAAAGTATATTAAGCAATAAAATGCCTAAAAATTGTTATTGATAATACATATAATGGTGTATCATTAACAAGTTTAAAATTGTCATTAGATTAATTAAATTAAATTTAAATTATTGCTCAAAATACCTTCGTGTTAACAGAAAAAAAGACAGGATTCTTAGTCTTAGACGAATGTATTATTAAAAATGAGGGGATCTATAAAAACTATGCAAATTGATGCCCTCTTTGTTCACATTGTCGGAATAATTTAGGTCTAATACGTCCGATAAGGTTAACCTATTTTATTTTAATAAGAAAAGAAATGGATTTTTTTCGTAAATCTTTTTTTCTAGCCAAAATCTCACAAAAAATGCATTTTTCCTCAAGCTTAGAAAAAACGTGTTTTTAGAAGACGTCGACATGTAAAGGTTTCCTTTGCCGTTGAGGATCGACTTTCCGGTCTTCTACAATCCAGCGCTTATCTCCTTCGCCGTATTTCGCCATTGTTGTAGCAGAGATCTAGAGCGAGAAAGTTGAGTGCGAGAAATGAAGATCGATGCAGAGAGAAATAAGGAGGAGAGATGGGATTGGAGTCTTCTTCTGAAGGTAGAATGATCTAGAGATTTGAAACCCTAACACTGCCTATGTGTTCGCGAATATAAAGCTTCCATGTTTCTTAATGGCGATTTGTGGCTGCTTCTAATATAAACGATACCTATGGCTCTGTTTTTGTTTCTTACATCTATGCTTTAAATCTTCACGGCTGTTGTTTTCAGTCTGAATGAAACAAATTTGAGGAGGTAGACGGCAGTTGGGCGAGTGAAGGATTAGCATTGTCAGCAGTTGTCTAAATAATTGCCAGGGTTATGGTAAATATGTACCAGTGCACATCTAAAAAAGTGCCAGTTAAAAGCTCTCTTTGTCCAGAAACTCAATGCCAGTGCATGTGTAACAAAGTACCTGTTGCAACAAAGTGCCAGTGTTAGTCTAAAAGAGTGCCAGTGTGAAGAGTGACAAGCATCCAAGGATGGGCGCGATCGCTCCATTTGTCCAGAAACTTAGTGCCAGTGCACGTGTAACAAAGTGCCAGTGCATGTGTAACAAAGTGCCAGTATTAGTGTAAAAGAGTGCCAATGTGAAGAGTGCTAGTGCATGTATATAAAAGTGCTAGTGTAAAAAGCGCCAGTGCGAGTTTAACAAAGTGCCAGTGTTAGTGTACTGGCCCTTTGTTAAATTGGCACTGGCACTTTTTACACTGGCACTTTGTTACACATGCACTGGCACTTTGTCACACTGGCACTTTGTTATACTGGCACTGGCACAAACGGGGAAAAACAAAACACGTTTTTCCTAAGTGCCAGGAAAAACGTGTTTTTCGTAATACCAACTCTTTTTTCTATTATAATTTATTTCTTTATTAAAAAAAGAAACAAAAAATAAGAAATATATTTAGTTTAAAGGGGAAAATTAGAAAGTAAGAATGACAGCTAAGGTAAGAAATCTCTATAGAACAATCCCATTTTAAATCCAAAAAATGAACCCCAAAAAAACCATTTTAGCAGATGCACACCCCCCTTAAAATACCAAAATTACAAATAAATAAATAAAACTTGTCTTATAAAAATGTCTTTGATAAACATAGATCATGAAAATTTTAGAATATCTCTGGCAACCATAAAACAACAAATATTCCAGTAACTTCACTATCTCGAAGCAAATCCTCATAACCAATCCACTGAAATCCTCTCTTATATCTGAAAGTTACTACGGACCTAAGAACCAACTAATACCTCCTATTTTTCAACAAATGGATCAAAAGTAGTGGGAACCTGAAGTTTTAACACCAAAAGAAACATCAGCCATAAGTCTTAAAGATAACAAAAAACATTCATAAATATTAAAACTTCAAACAATCTCAAAATTACTTGGATTTCATCATAGGATTATAAAAAATTATCAACCAAAACATATTAATCTAGCAAAGTGCCAATATGGGTTGCAAATATATGCAGTAGAGATAGGTTCAAGTAGGTTCAGAAACAAAAAATAATAATCTAGAACCTAAAATATCAACAATATGGGACAATATATTAAAAAATTGAAAAGGGTAAATTATATTCTCTTATCAAACAAAATATTCTCATTTTGAACTAAATATGCTACGGCGGTTGCAATCACAGATAAAGACTTTTAAATAAAACTATAAACATATTTAACCATAAATGCAATCTAGGTTCAATGCAATCTAGGTTCGTTCACATTATATTACGGTAACCGATCTAAGCCACAAAAAGCTCAACTCAAACTCTTCAAAATCACGAGCACTGCACCACTAAAACTGATTCTTCACCTTCTCATGAACTTTACTGTTTCCTTTTTTTTTTCTAACTTCTTCAAACAACAACTACTTTCTCACTCTCTCTCCTTCTCTCAATCTCTATCACACATGTATTGTAATATAGATTAGTGAATCCAACAGATTTTTTCATAGCCCAACCCCTCATTCATTCAGGCGATGTCATTGCCCCCGCATATTCATTCATGAAAACATATAATCCCATTTGACCTCTTCAATAGAAACTCCAAAGCAAAGATCTTCTTTCACTTCATCGCAAATAAAGCTCAAATCAAAATTCCTAACAAACCCATTTCATCTCTCTTATAATAGAAAATCATCAAAATCGGTTTATTTGTGCATGCACCACATGAGACACACATGCAGGCACTTAAACGGATTATACACTATGTTTAGGGTACTATGGGATATGATCTTTATTTATATCCATCATCGATCACATCGCTGGTGTCTTATACCGATGCCGACTGGGCAGGTTGCCCGAAAACCAGACGGTCTACGTCCGGTTACTGCGTATTTCTTGGTGATGATCTTATCTCTTGGTCTGCCAAGAGGCAAGTAGTTTTATCTTGCTCTAGCGCAGAAGCTAAATACCGGGGTGTGACTAATGTGGTTTTCAAATAATTTTGGCTGCGTAATTTATTTCTTGAGTTGAAATGTCCAATTCATCATGCTACGTTAGTTTATAGCGATAATGTGAGCGCCGTTTACCTTTCTAGGAATCCGGTTCAACATCAACGTACTAAAAATTGAGATTGATATTCGTTTTTTTCGTGACAAGGTAGCAAAAGGGGAAGTCCAAGTTTTAAATGTTCCTTCTCATCATTAGATAGCAGACATTATTACAAAGGGTCTACCTCTAATTTTGTTCGAAGATTTTTGTGGCAGTGTTAGCGTTCGTTTCGCTCCCTTTTGACTGTGGGAAAGTGTTAGAATATATCACGTTCTTCCATATTCTTAGGGATATATTTTATATTCATTTTATATACTCCCTCCGTCCCACCAAAACTGATACTTATTTCCTTTTTGGTCCGTCCCAGCCAAACTGATACTGCCCAAAATGGCAAAGGAATCTTCACTATTTACCCCACTCATTCTCTCTCCTATTTCACTTTTACACTCACAACATTCTCTCACCTAACTATTCATCCCACTCATTCTCTTTCCTATTTAATTTTTCATACTCACAACATTTTCTTTCACTTTTTCTCTTTCTTACTTTTCCTTGATTCGCGTGCCCAAAAAGTTGGTATCAAAATGGGTGGGACGGAGGGAGTAATGTTTAGTATTGTAAATGGATTAGGTTTCCTTATATATTTCCTAGTCTTTAGGATCAAGTTTGGTGGAATGATTAGAACTCTTGTAACCTTTCTTAAGTAAATTGTAAATGATGAATTCATCACGGAAATAGTTCTTTTAATTATTTAATTTTATTTTTTTTCAAAATTTGTTATGTTTCATTATACAATCCTTCTTTTATCTCTAACTTTTAGATATAATTTGAAATATTTCTAAAGTTTTGAGGGTTCAAAATTGCAAACATGTATGTTTTTAAAAGTTGAAGGGATCAAAATAGCATTTCTTAAAAGTTCAGGGGGATTTATTAGCCCTTTCCCCCTGAGGGCTAGATCCCTAGTGGATAAACAATTGTAAAAGAATTGTTGTTTTGAACGTGATCTCATTAAATAAAAAAGTATTACTCCCTTCCTCCCACTCTTTTTGGCCATTAGACAAAAGCTATAGGATTAAAAAAGTATAGAAAATGATTTTTCTAACTTATCATTGTACATGCATACCCTTGCTTATCATCTATTGTGAAGGTAAATGGTTTTAAAAAATTTAATTAGTTAGGGATGTAATGGGAAAGTGAGTCATTAATGTGTATTGGCTTTTGTAAATGGCGAAAAGAATGGGACATACATAAAAAAATAAAGAGTAGGTCTGCTGAGAAACGCGTTTCTCCCTAACTATGGAGAAACGCGTTTTTAATAGCCAGAAGCTATACGTTTGATAACCAGAAGAAAATTTCTGGATATCAGTCTCAAAGGGTTCTGGATATCCAGAAGCTTTGGAACGGATATCCAGAAGCCTTTGGGCGGATATCCAGAAAAAATAGATTTGAAGCCAAATCCAAGGCCAAGACCAGAAATTGCTTATTGAAGGTTTCTGGATATCCAGAAACCTTCAAATGTATATCCAGAAACCATCAAATGAATATCCAGAAACATTTTGAAAGTTTCTGGATATCATTTTGAAGGTTTCTGGATATCACTTTCATAAGCTTCTGGATATCCTTTCAAAGGGTTCTGGATATCCAGAACCTTTGAGACTGATATCCAGAAGTAACCATGGGACAAGGTCATGACCAATACAAAAAGTTTATGGATATCCTTTCAAAAGGTTCTGGATACCCGTAACCCGTTTCTCCATAACTTATGGAGAAACGCGTTTCTCCCTAGATTTTACGAAAAATAAATGTGGCTAATACAAAATAGGGCATGAAGTATATATGGGGCTAATAGGACGGACACTAACATTTTTTTTTGCCATAACAGAGTCTCAAATGAAATATCTTTGACAATTTGAGGCTTTTTAACGAAAATCGTTATAAAACTAGTTAAACATCCATGTGCCTTGCACATGATCGATAGATAAGTTAGTTTGTAGTTAATTTAATTATTAAGGGATTAAATGAAAATTCCTAAATTTAAAGGGATGAAAACTGAATCGTGGGTAGACGCACGTGTTTGCTTGGTCGAGGTCGCCTGAGTATTCGAGTTCGACCTTACTTCGTGCCTTGGATAGGCGAAGATTGTACAAGTTGATGATCATATGTCACACGAATCTAGGTCGGGACCAAGGATGGTCGGACAATGAGATTGGTCGACTGATCTATTATGTTGGACCGCTAGAGTGGTAACTGATGGGTTGGCCAATCTATTAGTCGTACCTTTGTCATTGCACAAAATGTTGGGCTCCATATGTTGGGCTAGGCCTATCACTTTTATTTCGTTTAGTGTCCCCCAACTTTCTGTGTTGACTTTTTTGACCAGGAAGTTAAAAGGAAAATTCTGTGATGACCTACGTAGTCCGATGGTAGATAGTCAACTTAGTAGATGTAGGTCGCACTCGATAATTGACTTCTAGCGATTGGACACGCTGTTTAATGCGCTGTAATTTTCATCGTAATGGGACAGTTCTGGTGATTGGAACTGCATTGGGAACCTGCGTTGAGCCTTTATTCTGGCATCTGAACGATTATGTCCCCTACCCTTTCCACTTCAGGAAAGGATTTGGAGGCATATAAAATGAAGGATTCTTTTCCTTTCCAAACTTTACAAACTTTGAGCATTCAAATAACTGTGACGATGTTGAAATTTTCCAAACTCGCGGAAAATATTCGATTTCTCGTTTCTTTGAAAACCAAATAAAAACCGGAAAAACGGAGTCGCCACGCCATTTTTGTTTTAAGGGCCAAAACTTTGAAAAATGCCCGAAGTAAGAGATTTGGGTTCGGAGGTCACGTTACACGCCGGGAAGAACGTTAGTGTTCACCCGGAATGCCTCGTAAAACGAGTCTTCCAAACATTCAAAATCATTTGTGTGTGTGTGTGTGTGTGTGTGTGTTACTTTGGACAAAATAAATTGAAACTGAGAAAAGTAAAAATTGGGAATTCTTTATTAGACTTTGGAAAGATCCCATGATTTTTGGTATGATTTTTGGATTGAGATTTGGTACTCAAAAGATTTTTGGAAGTTAAAAACCATTTCTGCCAGAGTGAAAAAGGCAGTGGACACTTGATTTTAAAATGGACTTTAGGGCTTGAAAACTCCAGAATTTGGGAAAAGTCCGAGAATGAAAAATGTTCAAAACACCTTAAATAAGGTTTCTGTAAAAGAACTTTTCATTTTGGAGATGATTTGCCAAAACCTTCTGGAAATCTCAGGTATGAGATCTGGACTTCCAGAGACTGGTGATCTGACCTTCAAAAGAAAATTTGAAAAATGGAGTTTTACTCACGTAAAAAATAAAGTAAAAATATGTCTGGAAAGCTCTGGATGTTTGCTACAAAAAGTATTTTGTAGTCAACACCAAATTCCAAGTTTATCTGTGTTCAAAAAATTAGACCATGGACAGAGGTCTTAGAAAATTGCTACTGGACAGCAACTTCTCAAGAAGGAAAACATGATTTTAAAGGGGGTTTTGCATCCATGCTTGTCCCCATTTCCCTAGGTTTTGATTAGTGATCACTTGACATTTTAGTGGTGAATCAACTATATCAAACCATCCTTGGGGTACATTAGGACTAAGCACTTCATTTGCTTGGGAAGGGGAATTTTATCCTTTGAAAAAGAGATTTGAGGTATGAAAATGATTTTTAGGGTTTTGAAAATGTGTTTTCATTGCAAGTAAGTAAGAACACTTTGAAAATAATGTTGATCCTTATAGAAGATCATCCATGGAGATGAACTTCCATGGTGATCTTCTTGGATCTAAGACAAGAAGATGAACAAACTACATTTTGGAGTTTGAAAATGCATGCATGAAGGAGTTTAGGGTAAGGAGAAGGAGGGTTTACCAATCTTCTTTGTGTTTTGAGTTTTTGGCTTGAATGTAAGAGTGTTTGAGGCTTGAATATGAGAGTGTTTGAGTGAGTGTGATTTTGGGTGAATAGTTGAGAAAAAGGTGACAATTCTAGAGAATTCTCACTGTTTTCTCTCTATTTTCGCCAAGGTGCAGTTGTGAAAAATGTTTTTTCTCTCTCTTTTTCTGAGACTGAAGGCCTCAATTTATAGCCCTCTGGAAATGACAAAACCCTCCGCACGGACAAGACGTGCAGCGTGCACTGTTCATTAATTGCAGCTGCAGGCTTTGGACACAAAGAATATTTTTCAAAAAAATCAAACTGGTTATGTTTTTCAACTTGCTAATTCGGGTTTTTTCTATTTCTTTTGCTTTTTGAGATTCTTTCTTTGGTTTATCTTTAAATGGCAATCCCTAATCTACCCTTACTTGGTTAGAAATGTTAGGAATTGTTAGGAATGTTATAACTTTCGTTAATTTTCTAACGAAAATATTAACAACTCAAATTGGAGTACTTACAATAACCAGCAAGAACAAACATCAATTTAATTTTTCGGTGCAATCAATCTTCCCTTCACGTCATTGAGTTCCACCTTTCCCTAAATCAGCAAGGTACCCTTCAATTTCCTTCTTTTAGGTTTAATTTTGAGCTTTCTCTGTTATTCCGCCATGGCTAGAACCTTCGGCTTCGAGCTAGGGGATAGGTATAGGTATAACTGTGTTAACCTTAGGATTTATAAATGACTAGAGGGGCCATGGAAAGAGCTGACCCGAGAGGAGTCTATAACTATTCTGAATAGGTAGAGCCTATTTTATGGCGAACTAGGGTTTCTAGTTGGTGAGAGTTTGGGGGATTTGGAGGTGGACGATCGACGGATCATTCACTTTCGTCTCTTCAACAAACTGATAAACCACCTCATAATTTTCTACATCAAGTCCAATAAACCCCTTTCCCTAGAGAAAGATTAGCCTTCCGTGGGGAATCTAGGTCGTCCTTAGATAGCTCGGAACATACTTCAACTAGGTCTGATTTCCCTGTTTCTATGTCTTCTGTTGATATGGCAACTCAACAAGTAACTGCTTCTACCTCGTCGAGCTCCTCCTCAGGCAACATTGTGGACAAGTTTTGCTCGATCGTGGTACCAGGTCATAATGAAAGGGGGTATGTGGCCCCCAAGCCTACAATAAGGAGAAAGAACGCCGAGTCCCACATCAAAATCCTTCACCAATTCTTTGAGGTCCCCAGAGATGACTTACACCTAACCCATTTTATTGAGAGGCAGAGGAAGGCTCAGTCTTGGATCCACTGGGGGTTGAGCAAGACACGGGTTGCCTTTTAGTATGGCCAATTCAAGGCCGGTCTACGCCTTCCTCTTGACCCTTTCAAATGCAAATTTTTGGAGTGTTTGGCCGCTGTCCCCATTCAGTTAGTTGCTAACACGGTTAAGGTGCTAGTGTGCTTTGCCATGGTGAGAAGGTTCGTGGGGTATGAGCCATGTATGCACATCTTTAGAAAGTTCTTCAAGATTGTGATGAATGGGAAGACTTTCAGAATAAGTACGCCGGCTAAAGCCAAATCCCCAAAGTTGTTCATCAATTTGCCTGACAAGGTTTCTGGATGGAATAGTCATAGGATCTTGGCAGAGAGTAGGAAGGGATGGAAATCAATGAAGTAGGAAGAGTACTGGGTCTCGGAGTGGAGTGATGAGCTTACTCGCAGATTGACATTGGTGGCTAGGAGGAGCACCATAAGATGGGCCACCCTCGAGTTGGACAAGGACTTCTTCATCCAAGCAGGGATGATGCTCGGAGGGGATGGAGAGGTAGCTCCTTTGGTCCCCATAATTAGGAGTCTTAGGTACCCTGATTGGGTAGTCATCTATGAGAGGGAATGGTTTGAAAACCAATGCCACTATTGCAAGAAGAAGATGAGCCATTGCAGAGGCCTATTCCATTTTGGCGGTTAAGTATTTAGACTTCTCTGTAATTCTTATCTTTTTGCTCGCTTGTTTGTATGTTGACTATTTCCCTTTATCTTTGCAATTCTCAGCATCGAGCGAGAAGCCCAAATGAATAGAATTGTTGACCTCGGAGATAGGAGGAGAAATAAGAAGGCCCACGGGGTAGCCAATGCTAGGAGTAGTGAAAAAGAAGCTATGGACCGCAACGACTTGCTCCCCAAAGCTGCAGTGGGGATGATCCCACTTGATGGGACTGGACAAGTAGAGCCCATTGAGCAGGAGCCCCAAGTGTAAGTATTTGGGGGTGAGGGGGAGGCTGACCTGTCGGCTGAAAATGCCTCTGACTCTGAGCCCAGACAAGAGTCAGCTAGGGAAGATCCCCATAACATCGTGGACTTGGAGCTCGATGTTGACGAGCTAGAAGAGATTGAGGTCGACCTCTTGGTTAGCTTAGGAAGAGGTCCCATGACAATCTAGGAATTGATCAATCTGTTACTTCTGGAGCAGCTGGCTCTGCCTCAAGCCATCCTCCCCCCAAGCTTCCTCCGCCAGATGCACTGAAGATGTATAGACAACTGTTGAGAGGTTGAGTGATGTCCCTTCTCTCACGGGCATCAATAGCTTAAGTTGCCAATACCTCATGCTGGGTTTGGTATAAATTGTTGTGAGAAGGGCGACAAATAGGGATATGCTGGCCCAATTTATTGGGGATGGGCTTAGCCCAAAGGAGTACATCGATAGGTCCGACCTACTCGCCTCCGAGGTACTACTTTACTCTTATTCTTCATTCTTCTTTATTCCTTACTCGATGTTGCTTTGATCGACATTTCTTTAACCACTTTTTAGGTCTCAATGTGCAGTCCCTTGCTCTGACCGAGCAAGCCAAGTGCAGCTGGAGAGCTTCTTTGGAGAAGGCACAGATCTCGGCCAACTATTCCAAAAAGGCAAGGAAGGCCGCGAGCTGAGGCAGAAGCTAAAGGACTCTGACTCCTAATGTCAAGCTCTGCAAGCCTTCCATTATAGTGCTGAGAAGGAGAGAGGTGACGCTCTGGCCACCCTGATGGTTGTTAAGGAACAACTTGTTCCTCTTCGGGCCCAAGTGGATTCATGGGCTCTGACCAAGGCTGCTTTGGAGGAAGAGGCCGCTCTGGACAAGCAGGAGAAGGTGAAGGCTGAGGGGCAGCTTGAGCAGCTGTCTGGTCTGTCCAAGATCGCACTCAAAGCATGGAGAAAATGAGTTAAGACCACCCGGCAGCTCGGTGGGAGGAAGAGGCTCTGGCCCGGGAGAAGGCTGCTTTGGAGTAATTCAAGAACAGTGATGAGTGCTACGACTTCATTGTTTCTCGAGCTAGGGATTTCTATGATGTTGGGCGCCAACACATGGCCCACCATGCTGTAGTGGATCCTTCAGTCGACTTAAGTGTTGATAAATTGGCTCAATGGGCCTCTGAAGATCGATACGATGAGCATGCACGTAATGACCACTCTCTTGTGCCTTTCAACGATAACGAACTGGCCGTCATAGCCAGGCAAGACATTGAAGATGGGCTAGAGCCTTGGATCGCCCTTGCTGTAGAGCCAAGGAACTTCAACTCCATACTCCAAGAGCTCGAGGTGGCTGATTACGCTAAAGAGGATTAAGAAGTCACTCAGGACCAAGTATTTCAAGACGTTGAGCAGCAGGAGCAACAGCAGGATGAAGATTAAGAAGATTGATCTTTTTAATTTGGTTTTGTAATGAACAAGTCCCAAGACCTTTTTATTCACTATTTTTAGTCGTTAATGCCTTGGACCGGTTTGGGAGGCATTTTAACTTTTAACATTTGTATTTTGATAAGTCCTGGCAGGCTTTTGGGGGACTTACTACTTAATGTTAGCTGACTTCTGAATTTTTTGTGTTGATCCATGTCGATCCATATTCTTTTCATCATTGTCGAGCTAGAATAAGTAAGAGATCGACCAAAGTCTTAGTCGGACCAGCTTTTAATAACGAAGCTGACTAAGGTTTTAGTCGAGCCTGCTTGAGAATGAGACTGACCTAAGTCTTCAGTCGAACCTGTTTAAGAATGATGTTGACTTTGGACTTTAGTCGAGCCTGTTTCAGAACGAGACTGACCTAAGTCTTCAGTCGAACCTGTTTATGAACGAGGTGGACTTAAGACTTTAGTCGAGCCTATTTGAGAACGAGACTGACCTAAATCTTCAGTCGAACCTATTTAAGAACGAGGTTGACTTAAAACTTTAGTCGAGCCTATTTGAGAACGAGACTGATCTAAGTCTTCAGTCAAACATGTTTAAAAACGAGGTTGACTTAAGACTTTAGTCGAGCTTGTTTGATATTTCGAGATCGACTAAGAGTCGGACCAGAATATAATATGTTGCAAGCATAACATAGTAATGTGAAAAGAACTTCTCGGGGGTAACCCCATTTAATTGATGAAGTAGGTCGTTACATGGAGAGATCAATCAAAAACAATATTTAACTAGGTGGCTAGCATGCCAAGGATGTTTCAGCTCGTCGCCACCCGGATGGCCAATCATGTAGCTCCCTTCCTTAACAACTTTTGTGACGATGTAGGGTCCTTCCCAGTTCAGAGATAACTTATTATGTTCTGCTTTCCTTCGAGTTACCTCGATCTTCCTCAAGATGTAGTCCCCCACATTGAGTGACCTCTTCTTGACCTACTTGTCGTGATATCCCTTAGTCTCTTTCTTGTAATTGCCCATTCTTAGTTGGGCAGTCATCTGTTTCTCCTCTAATAGGTCCAGGTCAATCAAAATGTTGGATTCATTTTGGTTCTGATCAAATAAATCTACCCTTGCAGTAGGAATTCGTAGCTCGGCAGGTGCCATGGCCTCCGACCCAAAAGTAAGAGCAAATGGGGTTTTCGCAGTGGGCCCCCGGGTGGTTGTGCGTACTGCCCAAAGGGCTAGGGGTAGTTCGTCCAACCATCTCCCAGGACGACCAATTAGGCCCTTAATTAGGGCTGTCAAAACCAACTTGTTAGATGCTTCTGCTTGCCCTTTATCCTGGGAGTATGCAACTGATGACTTCCAATGTTTGACACCCAATATATTCATTTCTGTTTCAAAAGCAGTCGAAAATTGTAGCCCATTGTCCGAAGCAATTGAATGTGGCACCCCAAAGCGACACCAAATGTAATCATGGATGAAGTTGATGGAGTTTTCCTCAGTTATATTTGCCAAAGGTTTAGCCTCGATCCACTTGGTGAAGTATTCAATAGCCATGATTACGTACTTACAATTTCCACGAGCGGGTGGGAAGGGTCCGATCCAATCTACCCCCTACTTATCGAACGGCCAAGCTGTAATCACAGGTGTTTGCTAGGTGGCTGGGAGCCTTGGTAGGTCGACGTATTTTTGGCACTTGTCAAATTTCTGCACAAATTCATGAGCGTCTTCACGTAGATGAGGCCAGTAATATCCCAACGTAAGTATCTTATCTGCCAAAGTTCTGGCCCTCGGTTGTCCACCACATATTCCACTGTGTACCTCGAGCAAGAGTTGAGAGACCTCCATAGGATGAACACATCTTAACAACGGTTTGATGAAGGAACTTTTGAATAATGTATCCCCATGTATAGTGAACCTAGGGGCTTTTTTCCTTAACCTTGTAGCTTTCTGTTTATCATCTAGTAGCTCGCCCGTTTTGATGTAGGCACTTATCTCATCAATCCAACACTTAGAGTTGTTGACCGAGAATAGAACCTGCACTCTTTCATATGTCGGATGCTCTAAGTACGGGATTGGTTGACCATGGTGCTCGTCTAAACTGGCTAACTTAGAGAGTAGGTTGGTTAATTCATTTTCCTCACGACCTACCCTCTGTATCTCCCAAAACTCCAAGTCTTGGATGAGATTTTTCACTAGCTCAAAATATTTGATCAGAATTGGGTTGAGTACCTCATAATCTCCTCTTACTTGGTTCACAATAAGTTGGGAGTCACATTAAACCACAATCTTAGTCACCCCAAAGCACTTAGCATACTCAATTGCTACGATCAAGGCCTCATACTTGGCTTGGTTGTCGGAGGCTTGAAATTTGAACCTCAAAGCTTCTTTAAACACTCTACCACTTTCTGTCTCGATCAACACAATTCCAGCTCCACTAATGTTTTTTGTTGCAGACCCATCCGAGTATACCCTCCAGCAATCGTTGGGCAAACTCATTGTATGTTGGCTCGACTGCTCTTTCCCCTTCAAGATCTTTTTTGGGGCGATCTCTGCTTTATCTTCTTTGGTAAATGTAAGATCGACCAAGAAGTAAATCAGAGGTTGAGCTTGTAAAGTTTTTCGAGGCCTGTACTCGATGTCGAACTCTGTCAATTCTATAGACCAGTTTAACAGTCGACATGAGCTTTCTGTCTTATGTAATATCTTTCTCAACGGAGCATTGGTTAGTACCACAATGGGGTAAGCATAAAAGTTAGCTCGCAATTTTCTAGCTGCTATCGCTAAGGCTTAAGCTAGGTTTTCAGCATTGAAGTATCTCCCCCCTACGTCGGCCAAGGCATTCCTCACATAATAAACTGGTTTTGAATGTGCGCTCGCCCGAAAATTTGTTTTTCGTGAAAATGAAGGAGTCGCCACGCCGTTTTAAGAGGAAACATTGAAAACCTTTTGTTTGACAGAGAAAATACGGGTTCGGGGGTCAGGTTACGTGTTGGGAAGAACTGAGAGTTCACCCAACACGCCTCGTCCACGGACGAGTCTTTCGATTAAACAACCAAGCAAATCCAAAAGTGTGTGCATGTGTTGATAATGAACAAATGGAGTAATCATGTATTTTATTCAATATGAGAAAGAAATTTACAACTCGTGAGCCCATTATTTAGGGAGGCCACATCCCTGCTACAAGTGATCTAAAACAGATTACAAGGGAAAGAGGTCTCTACAGACAAGTCATGTATGTCGCATGACACATCGCACCAGTGACCACATATGTCGCGTGACACAGGATCACTTAGAGACGAAGGTGTCGCGTGACATACATAAGCCATCTGCAGAAACTTACAAGATGAACACAGAATCAACAGAAAACGATACAGATCTAAAGGATTAACTGAATTACAAACGAAATACAGTAATAACAACAAACAGACCCCGGGAGTGTGGATATGGGTAGATCCACACCCCCTTGGGGTTCAAACACCAAGTTCAATCAAATATTCAACAATAGAAGCTCAATTACACGAATTATTCAAGTTAAACAGAGAGATTGCGATTGGGATTCAGTAATCCAGATAGCTAGGATCTGATTACTGAATCCTAACAAAAGTAAATGCTAGAATTAAAGGAGAATTGAATAAGAGAGAGAGAGGAGGGGGTTTGAGAATCGTTACCCTTGATGCTTCCACGAATTCTGTATCAAGTTAGATACAGAATCCTTCAATTCGTCACTTCTGATCTGGAGAGATTGTTGTAAGGGATCCAAGTGGTTTGGCTTGAGAAGTGGATTTGGATTGGGGGATTTGGGTAGGCTGAAGGTAGGAGAGAGAGAGAATTGTGTTTGGGGGGTTCGCTACGGTGCAAATTCTGCAGAGTAACAGTAGGCTGAAGTTGGGATCCATTTATGAGAGGGGGAGGGTCTTATTTATAGGCTGCAGTTAGTGACCTCAGTGTGTCGCACGACCTTACGCGTCCACTTTCTATGCCTCAAGCTGTCGCGTGACACAAGGTGGCCATAACCGTTTTTGGCGCCAAAACCAGTTTCTGGAACATTTCGGGAAAATACCCAAAAAGTCCAACAGGTTTTATTCCCAAGAGGTCCCTTTGCATGAGTAAGGTACCAAAAGGTACTTCCTTCACGGGAAACTTATGAAATGTTTCCGGAAGTCTCGGGATCGGTTGGGAATTTACCAAAACGCCCCTTAATGCAATTTTATTACATTAAAATGCATCTAAAAGGTTGCGAATCGGATTAGCGTACTTACAGAGCCCCTCGGCAACGTCACTTTTGGAAAAAGTGAGGTTGTCGATAAAAATAAGACCCAATCCTAATGAGCATCAAGGGATAAGGTAACGGGCTAGAAGGGTGAATCGGGGAGTCTAATGGCTGGACCTTTCTGAGAAAGGATTCCTACGTATCCCTTTAAGAAGGGAATCAAGCCAAATCGTAGTTCGGGAAATACCAAGACTAATTACAAGCAAGAAAGGGGTAGAAATGTGTCTTCATACCTTTGCTGTGCTTACCTGTGATCTCTTTCGGGGTCGGTACTACTGCGGTTGGCTAATAGCTTCCTTTCATGCCAGGTTGTAGCTGCCGGAGGGTCTCATGCTGCAACTGGTATTTGCGAGTAGCTGCCGGAGGGTCTCATGCTATCGCTGTTGACGAGTTGTAGCTGCCGGAGGGTCTCATGCTGCAACGGGTCCTTCGTGGATGCCGGAGGGACTCATACCACTTCCTTCGGTGCAGGGTAGTTGTCGAAGGGTCTCACACTACTGCTGCTGACGAGTTGTAGCTGCCGGAGGGTCTCATGCTGCAACTGGTCTTTTGTGGATGCCGGAGGGTCTCATACCACTTCGTTGGTGCAGGGTAGTTGCCGGAGGGTCTCACACTACTGCTGCTTCTCTTCTTCGTGGATGCCGGAGGGACTCATACCACTTCTTCTTCTGCTCTGCTGGGGATATGTGTAGCTGCCAGGGGTCTCACGCTACTTCTTTTCCTGTTCTTTTGTCTGTCTTGTTGCTGGACTGTTCTTGCTGATTGTTCGCCTTTTCTTTTGTGCCCTTAGTTTTTTTTGGGAAACTAGGGACTCTGTTCTTGTATGGTGAGATAACTTCTTTCTTTCCTTTTGCCAAGGACTCTGCATTTCTGGTGGGGTCGGCTTTCTTTCTTTTCCTTTTGGGGCCGAGGATTCTGTTGGGCTCTGCTTGGGAGGCTGTTTTTTTTCTTTGGGGTGCTCTGCTTGGGAGGCTGTCCTTCTCGGTGTGCTCTGCTTGGGAGGCTGTCGCAAACACGGGCTTTTGTAGTCTTTTTCTTTCTTTCTCAATTTGGCCTGAGGGCCAGTCTTTGAGGTATTGTGAGACTCAGTTGATCATTGTACCTGCAAGGGGGTGTACAACAACTCCAAGCGATGCATCTATCTTGTTAGCCAAGATTAACCTATATTAGCTTGTTTACACGAGTCTGTCTGTTCTGGGAAGGAAACACTATCGTTTTTAAAGGGTCAGCTTTGTCAGGATTGTATATGAGGTTTTGGGACTGTCTCGGATATCTGTATAGTAGGGGTCCTCTCTTGTGCACTTTCATGGGCATGTGTATGAGGGTAGGAGGTGTATTACAGCGACGACGAGTCGGAAAGAATGTTCTGGGATAACCACTGCAGGTCTTTTCCATACTGCCTGATGTCAACCAAAGGTGTCGCCCGACATGCTATGCCTGTTGGCCTGTTGTGTCGCACGACTGAGGGAGCTCGTAACAGGTTCTCTTTAAAATCGGCCCAGGCTTCATTTTATCAGCACTGTCTCTTTAGTGAAGGAAACCAGCTGCCCTGACTCGTCAGACAAGCGAATTCTTTGACCAAGACTAGTACTTTTAGCTGCGATGGAGCATTATAACAGGGAAATAGCTTCTCGGGAGCATCAATTCCGCCAAGAGTTTCTCGAAATTTCACATTATCACCGGAGGCATCATAGGGAGCTTATTGACAGGAGGTATAGCATGCCGTGTCTCTGGTCCTTAAAAGATTGGAGGGTCGACTGGGATTTACTTCGAGCTGCATCCTGCTTCTGGGATTCAGAGCGTCATGTCTTCTCTTTGTCATACAATGATCTGACCCCAACCATGGAAGATTTTAGGGCATTGACAGGCTTGGGCGAGGCGGCCACTGTAGCATTCCCACGGGACGGTCGGTCGGTTGTGGAGCAGTTATCAGATTTCTTGTGTCTGCCAATGGATCAGGTGTCATTTATGATTCTGGGTGATGGGTCCATAGACTTGACTCGGATGGCTCGGTTACGCCTGTCCCGTTCTGAGCTGTTTGACCTTTCTACATCTCTGGATATATACATGTTGTTCACCTTGTCGGATTGTTATTTCTGCGGATATGCCGGGGTCTGCTCAAGTGCGTTGCTGGAGACTGTCAGGCAACTGAGGGGTGACCGGGGTGTGAATCTTCATCAAATCCGGTCTGGCCAAGGGGAGATGGACATCGTGCCACTGTTGCTGGCTGAGACTTATCATGGCATCGATAGGCTGGCAGGGGGATCAGACTTCATGGGAGCAGGCAGCCCCAGCTTACTGTCTTTGTGGCTTTCTGAGAGATTGCGCTTGATCATGCCACTTCCAACGGGTCAAACTGCTATGCCTTGGGTGACGGGGCAACGCAGAGTGTTGAGGGACGAGGTTGCTGACAGTTGGCAGTTGAGATTGTCACGGTATGGGACTACTGATCTGAGCTTCTGGATTCCTGCTTGGAAGTTACAGACCATGAGAGACATTCAGGATGGATCAGTAGTAGTCAGACTGCCAGGCTTGCATGTATCTTCTTTCTGTATCCCATCGTTGGTGAGCAGGCAGTACAGGTACCCTCAGCAGATTGTCCAAGCTTTGAGGGAGAAGCTGATGACTGATGCTGTTCCGATGTCTATGACCGAGCCCCAGGCTATACAGTTTTTCAGCAGATCCTTTCTGGAGGGCTTTCTTCCCACTCGTGCACTTCTTCGGCAATCCAGGGGGTTCACCTTCTTGACTACAGAGTATCTGGTTTGGTATGAGGAGCAGCAGGCTCCTGCACAGTTGGCTATAGAGTCTCGCCTCCGAGAATACTTGGGAGCAGATTACTCGTCTAGCCGGTCTCTCCGAGATACAGAAGCACGGGGAATCCAGACAATGTTACCGGTGATGCTGCTGAGGACTACCGGATTACTCGTCTAGCCGGTCTCTCCGAGATACAGAAGCACGGGGAATCCAGACAATGTTATCGGAGAGCTGCTTTGAGGGATGATCCAGAGGTGATGGCTCGCAGAGAGGCATTGAGGCAGGAGAGGATTGTTAGGGCTGCCTTGAGGGAGACTGGTCTGATTGAACCACCGACGCGCATTATTCCAGAATTGAGACGGGCTCAAACCGATTTATTCGACATTCCTAAGCCAAAGACCTCCCGGGGACCGAGGAAGAGGAAGGACAGAGGAGCGAGTTCGGGAGCGGGGATGAATCTCTAGACACTTCCAACTAGCCTCTGGAGTGTCTATCTCCAACTCCCTCTTTTTCTTGGAATGGAGCACGTGATCCAGATACTTCCTAGTTGTGCTTAGAACATAACCAACTCCCAGCATAGTGGGGAACTTGACCCTTTGATGAGGGATGGAGGGTACCATTCCTAGTGCGACATGTCCATGTATTCCTAGTATAGCATAGTAATCACTTATAACATCAATGACTATAAATCTTACTTTAGTTGTTGTCCTCAAGGGATGTTGTCCGATGTCCACCTACAACTCTATCTAACCCTTTGCATCAACCCTGTGATTGGTGAAGCCCTCAAGTTGACCTGAGTAAGGTGACAACCTGACTTCTGTAAAACCCATATCTAGGAAAGTTTTGTAGCAGAGAATGTCCTTGCAGACCCCCGTGTCGACCAAAATTCTGCTTGATGTGAAATCATCAATGAGCCTTGGAATTACCAATATTTTCTCCCTTGATGTCACGCTAGTAGCCAGCTCGTACATATGAAAACTGATCACCTCGTCTTGTACACAACTTCTGGGTGGGACATATGGAGCTTTACTCAGCTAGAAAATCTTGTGCTTGAGTGCCGTGTTGCTCGTTTCCTCAGCAATTACCCCCAAAGTCAATCTTGGTTGTCTCGGCTCTGGTAGACCTCTGGTAGGTCAATCTCCCCAGCAGGACGATCTCCCTTTATGAACCTATCCAATCTGTGACTGTTCATCCACTTTTGGATTATCCTTTTTAAACTCATACATTCCTCTGTTGTATGGCCAGTGTCTTTGTGGAACTCACAATACTTTCTGTTGTCCCTTTGGAACTTATTTTGGGAGTTCATGGGGGCTGGAGGACCTAGGTCGACCGTATTCATAATTTATGTTCGGCTAATTGTGAGTGAGGTGAAACTTTCAGGGACTCTATCAGTCGCCCTAGTTCTGTTTTCCCCCTTGTTGTTGTGATTGTCATTCTTGGCTTGCCCCCCTTTGGTCAACTCACCAACCTCGAAATGCTACAAGCCCCTTTCTTTATTTCTCTCGTTTTGTTCCTCAACCACGACCACATCATAAGCCCTTTCAAACAATTCCTTCCTCGTGGTTGCTCTCCTGACTTGGAGCTCATAATCCAAATCATGTGAGGACACCCCATTTCTGAAGAAGTTAATAACCTCTCTATCCGTGAGGTCTTCCTTAATTTGGTCGATCAACTCCATAACCGTGTGAAATAACTCATGGTGCTCTCCATCTTACCCTAAGTCATGTTTTTTAGGTCTGTGACCGTCTTCTTACGAGCCTTAGTTGTGGAGAACCTCTCCAAGAACTTCCTCCTCTTATAATTCCATAAGGTGATGCAACCAGTTGATAAACCGCGAAACCAATTCAGTGATGTACCTGTGAATGTGCTGGTTAATGCCTTGCATAACACATCATCCTCTGTGAAGACCAAACATATGGTGGCCTCAAAGTGTTGCATGTGATTCAAGGCATTGGTCGTGCCTGAATACTTTTCTAGCACAGGCAACTTGAACCCTATCGGTGGACCTTTGTTAAGCATGTCCTTAGCCAAGGGTTGAAGAGTACAATCATTTCGTTCGACCTTGCCATCTGTTGCCTTCCGATCTGCCTCTATGTCATCTAACCTCCTTTTCATATTAAGAAGCTCCCTAACATCCATGTCACCCCTTTGATGGAAGATGGAGTTGGACTTCTGTCTCTCCTCCTGATGGTGTTCCCTCCTAGAGTGGGTTCTCTGTCTCTCATTCCTTAGGGGAGTTCTCTCTTTTCTCTCTCTCATGTGAAGCGATCGCTCTCCCCTAGGAGGCGACCTATGCTGAGCTCTATTAGCCTTGAGTTGCCTTATTTGGGCTGAGTCGGCTTCTTGTTCCCTTTGCTGGTTGAGTCTATCCCTTAGGTCTCCAGTTCCATCCACAGAGATGTAGGTAGAAGGAGGCCTATCCTCTCTCCTCTCTCCTCTCTTCTCCAGAAGACCTGGGGCCCCCGTTAGCCCATCCGTGAGAGGTAAGAGACGGAGCTATCCTTTGTGATCTTTTGTAGTCCTTCTTAGGAGACTCTGGTAGCTCGAGCAACTCATTCTGTACTTCAAGCAAACTCTACAACAACCTAGCTTGCTCCAGCAAGATCTCCTTCCTATCAAGGTGAGAAACTGGGGGACCTGGAATGTCGCCTGCAGTTGTTCGACCCATTTGGATCCTCTTAGCTTACTGGTTCACTCCTTGATTAGTCATATGCCTCTTCTCCCTTCTCCTATCTTTCAACCCCTTCCCATCGAACACGCTGTTGGAACGAGTGGCCCTCCTAGTGGGATGACCAGGTGGAGGACGAGGTAAGTTGGTAGTACGGTTCCTTGCACCTGCATCCGTGCCTGGGTTATTTCCCCCAACATTCTCGTGGATTGGTTCGCTAGAGGCAGTGGCAGTATGTACGTCTGATAGCATATCTGTGATTATGCAAGGTTTCAAGGTCTAATGTTTTCGTTCCTTGCAATGTAACCAAACTGATGATGCAGGAAACGGTCCGGATCAGCCTTCGTTCAGCAATAGGGTATAATCCAGCAATTGAGACCTGAAATTAAGAACAAACGACTAGCCGGGATTGTCTGCGGCTAATACCTTCCAACTTGATTATGAGATAAAGTGTATAGTTCGTGATAAACTGTATTGAATGACTTAATTATCAATTATTGAATATGACATTAGTTTATTACGTTGGATTTAGTCTGGTATATATAGTGGTGATGTGATAGCTAGGAATGAATAGTGGAGATAATGCAGCCATAACGGTATCCGTGATTGTAGAAGAAGGTTATAGATTGAGTCGTGGGTAGACGCATGTGTCTGCTTGGTCGATGTCGCCTGATTATTCGATGTCGACCTTACTTCGTGCATTGGATAGGCGGAGATTATACAAGTTGATAATCGTATGTCGGACGAATCTAGATTAGAAGCAATAATCGTCGGACAATGAGATTGGTCAACTGATATATTCTGTTGGGACCGCTAGACTGGTAACTGCTGGATTTGCCCATCTATTAGTCGTACCTTTGTTATGACAGAAATGTTGGGATATATATGTTGGGCTAGTCCTATCACTTTTTTTTTGTTCAAAAACTAAATTTATATTTTAAATATTAAATAAATAATGTTTTTTTAAAAGAATCATAATCAAACTTTACAAAAATTATACAATTATACTCTATATTTATTTATTTATTTATTTTGAACAAAATATCATCTATATTTAGAAAAAATTAGGGAAGTTGATAAATAATAAAAAAAAGAATATTAAGGGAAGTTAATAATTGTTGGAAAAATTATAAAAAAAAAAACACTCATCTATTTCTTTCTGTGGATTTTACTACTAACCTAATTTTCATTTCATTCAAAACATATAACTCATTTTTGTTTGCATCCATTGGTACTATCAATAACACCGTTAATTTTTACATTTAAATGATCTATACATCGCATATGATCAAATTAATATGATCAAATTATAAGAGGTATTTTTCGTAATTCACATATTCAAAGGTTCAAAAAATAGTCTTCCAATTATTGATATTTTCTTATGTTAGTTACTAATTATTACTCTCTCCGCCTCACTTCGAGAGTCCTACTTTCTCTTTTGATCCGTCCTAGACTAAGAGTCTCATTTTATAAATGACAAATTTTGAACAGTATTTCGGACATTTATACCCTTATAATGTAAATATATTTACAAAAAAATCATTCATTATGCCCTTATAATGTTAACATACTAGTATTCTCTAACCCGTGCCACTGGCACGGTGACAGTACACAAATTAAAGAAATGATGAAATCGTCTTCTTTCCATCTAAATAAAAAATTAAAAAATATACCCAATATCCTGATGATTACTTTGTTCAATAATCAACATTTGATGGAGGGTGGTTTGTTTGTGTAACTATCGTAGGGAATATGAGAAAGTCGATTATCCGGACCATTATCCATTGAGGGTTAGTAAAAAATATTTTCTTAATCCCCATTTTACCATTATTCTTTTTTCGTAACCCCAACCCAACCAAGTAATCATATAAATAATTAATAATAATAATAATCCATAACCCATCCCCTATCTTATTTTTACTCAATGTTCGAAACAAAAAACTTAAGTAATCATGACAAATGATTTTTTAATTGATTTAGGTACAAACATTTTTTCTAAAATCATTTTTTTTTGAAAGATTTTAAAATCGTTCAAAAACTTAATTATAGATATAAAAAATGATCCTAATAAAATAAAAGAGAAAAATAAATAAATCAAATTGGAATGCACATAAATAAATAAAAACATGACGAAGCTCACGTTATCTCACAGAAAAACCGATTATAAATAAATGATCATTTTTTTTTGTTTTTTTAATTATTTAGTATACTCCTTAAAAAAAAGGTTAAGAGTTTATATATATTCGATTATCCGGACCGTTATCCATTGACGGTTGGTAAAAAACATTTTCTTAATCCCCATTTTACCATTATTCTTTTTTCGTAACCCCAACCCAACTCATTAATCATATAAGTAAATAATAATCGGTTTTTCTGTTTGAAAACAAAAGGAATCTTGTCAAATGTTAGTGAATTCGTTAAAAAAAAAAAAAACTGAAGTAATCATGACGAATGATTTTTTAATTGATTTAGGTACAAACATTTTTTCTAAAAACTTTTTTTTTGAAAGATTCTAAAATCGTTCAAAAACTTAATTATATATGATGCTGCAGGAATCGTGCTAAATCAATCTCCGTCCAGCCGCAAGATTAATCTCTTGGCTTTTGACCTGAAACAGAGAACCCACGACTAGCCGGAATGATCTCCGACGAAGACTAACGAGCGTGAGAGTAAGTATGGTGTATGGAGAGCTTATGAAATATAATGAGCAATGTTTTCAGAATATTAAATAGCAATTACCTCTAAACCGTTGAAGATGTAAAGTATTTATAGGCCTTGATAAGAGGTATAATTGTAGTAGGATAGTATCAAATCCCTTGAATCACAGATCGGATTTGTATAAGAGATCACGTCCATATATAACTCCTGATTTGTAGGGAGTCTGTTATGGAAAGAGTTGTAGTCGTAGTAATACTCTATAGGTCGATGTATGCTTGGTAGGTCGAGGTCGCCTTCATGGGTCTAGGTCAACCTGACTGAATGACGTAGCCGGGTCATGCCCGTATAAGAGATGTGGATCGTATTCGGACAAAGCTAGGTCGGGACCAAGTAGGTTGGACGCTGAGCAAAGTCGACTGATCACTAACGATGGGCCATGGGCCTGGTAATATTTGGGCCGACCCACTAATATTGTGGTGGCAATAATACTTGGATAACTGGGCTTTGGTCGCTGGGCCTAGCCCGTCACTTTTATTCCGTTCAGTGGCCCCCAACTTTCTGGGTGAACTTTGTCGACCAGGAAGTTATAAGAAATTGTTGATGAAGATTCATGTAGGTCAAATATAGATGCTCAAACTTTGACAGATGATCGACCATGATGACATGGCTCAATCTCGTTCGTTGACTGTGGACGACTAGATTAGCCGGAGCACCATATTTCCGTAATCATTACTTTGTTGGATGATTGGAAAACCGCCTCGGAAACCGTTTCGCCGCATTAATTGTGAGGGAAACGTTTGAAACCCTTGCTTTTCCAGTTTAATTAAGGAAAGATATAAAAAGGAAACCCTTTTCTTTTTCGGATTTTTATAATCTCTGATTTCTATGCGTATATTCACAGCAAACGCAGAGAAAGGTTTCTGATTCCTGGTGCTTTCCCGTCTTTCGATTCTTTGCTACGACCTTCGTCTTCAAATTAATTTAAGGTATTCTTCGATTTCCTTGCTTTTTCGTCTATTTTTAGTTTTCTTCAGTTTTCGTCATGGCTAGAACCTTTAGCTGCGAACCTGGGGTATGGTATGGGTATGGCACCATTAATCACAGAATATACAAACACATAGGAGGGTTATGGAAGGAGATGCCCATAACTGAGTGTGCCTCCATCTTGACCAGGTGGGGCTTGACCTTTAACGAACTAGGTTTGCCTGTAGGAGAGAACTTGGGAGATTTAGAAGTAGACGACCCAACTGTTGTGTCTTTTCGCCTTTTCCACGAATTGCTCCACCATTTAGCTCTGTTTTATGTTAAGGATCCCAATAAGCCATTCTTCCTTAGAAATAGAAAGGGGTTTCCAGGGGAATCTAGGTCGTCCCTAGGTAGGTCGCCAGAGTCTGAACATAGGACTGATTCCCCTGTTTCTTCTTCTTCAGATATGGCAGCTCAAGGGGGAGCTACAGCTTCTGCTTCTTCCAGCCCATGGATTGTGGATGCGTTCGACTCCTTTTTTGCTAAAGGGAGAAATGAGAGAGGTTATGTACCTCCCAAACCAATTCGAGGGAAAAGAGATTCCGAGTCTCGTGAAAACATGTTGTATGGCTTCTGTGAAGTAGACAAAGATAAGTTTAGGGTAACCCACTATCCCAAGAAGGAAATCATGTCCCAATTTGGATTGACCTACACCACTGATCCCACCAAGGTAGCTTTATTTTATGGTCAGTTTGAGGCATGACTTAGACTTCCCTTAGATCCATTCATCAACGAGTTTTTAGAGTGTATGGATGCCCTACCTCTTCAGCTGGGAGCTAATACTTGCAGATTTCTGGTGTGCTTTGCAATGGTGTGTATATTATTAGGATTTGAGCCCCGCCTTCACGTTTTTAGGATGTTCTTTAAGATCACCTTAGATAAGGCAGACATGGGGATTAATACTCCTTCTAGACCTCATGCCCCAAAACTTTTTATCAATCTCCCCAGCAAAGTTAGTGGCTGGAATACTCACGTTATGGTGGTTAAGAGCTGGAGGGGTTGGGAGTTCCCTTTATCAAATGTTGAGTCTGAGGTGATGAAAGTGGAAGATTATTGGATACCAGATTGGAGCAATGACATGTATAAGAAACTTGTAGAGGTAGCAGATAAGGGGCCAATCAGTTGGGAGGTTTTGGGGACCACCAAAAATAACTATATTCAAGCTGGAATGATGCTTGGTTAGGGGGATATAGTTCCCTTAGTCCCCATAGTTAGGTGTTTGAGGTATCCTGACTGGGTCACCCACGATGGAGATATATTTAGATTTGAGAACCAGTGCCATGAATGCAAGAGGACCCCTGATTACTGCAGACTGAATTTGGATAACTTTGGGGGTAAGTGTTTACTTTCTCTTTCATTGATCTCATCAATTATTTGCTCGCATGTTTCTCACTTTAGCTCATACATATCTTACTCGTCAATTTCTGTTTCAACCATATCGAGCTAATACTTGTTTTTTATCCATACAGTCCTTACTCCAGAACCAGAAGCTAACATGGGGCGAGTGGTGAACGTGAAGAAGAGTAAGAAGAGCTGTGGTGCTGCCAACGCCCGAGCCAACCGCCAGAAGGAAGCTGAGGATCGCCAGAAATTGTTGAAGCTGGTTGATGAAGAGACTGATAATCTGATCCCCGTTGAAGAGGATGTTGATCAGATGGAGGTGGAGATAACTGAAGGTGACGCCCCAAGAGACAACACTGCAGGGGTTAAAGAGGAGGCTGAGCAGACATTGGAGCCAATGCATGAGGCTCCTCAAGCTAAGGCCAAGACACCTGTGGTCAATCTGGAGGACGAGGAGGAGGATGAAGACAACCGTCCCCTCAATAAGAAGAAGCGATCCAAACCCAACTCCAGGTCTGAACAAATGGATGCTTCTGTCAGTAGTTCTCTGCCCCCCCACTATCCAAGTCTCCTATGCTGAGCTCGTCCAATCTCGTGTGGTCAAGTTGAGTGCTGTCCCGCTTCTTACTGGGATTGAAAGCTCTAGTAGGTCGTATCCGGAACTGGAGTATGGGAAAGTGGTGGCGAGACGAGCTGCAAATCAGGACCTGGTAGCCAAATATACTAACAAGGAGTTGAGCGCCGATGAATTCAGTGCTAGGTTGGGTTTAATCCACTCCGAGGTAAACCTTTGAATTTTTACACATTCTTAGCTCTTCCTTTTTGTTCTCGTTTCTAAATGGTTCGATCTGTTACTTAAACTTTTTAATTTTCTTATAGTCTCTTGCTATGATCGAGCTGGCCAAGAGCAGCTGGAAGGCGGCTGAGGAGAAAGAGAAGCTCGCAATGATGATGTTTGATCATAAGTCCGACGAGCTAGAGAAGATGGAAGAAAAACATGCTAAGCTGATGGAGGAGAACGCCGACTTGGATGCTGCTTATGAGGCCATGAAGCTAGTCAAAGATGATGCCTTGAAGTCTAACTAGGAAGCATGGGGCAAGCTCGGAGGTGTCCAGAAGGAGCTAGGTGAAATCAAGCTGTGCAAAGAGAAGATTGGTCGGGAGCTGGAGGTGGCGACCAGGATGTTGGAAGAAAGCACCACCATGCTGGTCAAGCAAACTGACGACCACAAGGCAACTCACCAAAAGTGGGAGGAAGAAGCCAAAGCCAAGCTGGAGGCAGCAGTCAAGGCTGCAATAGAGGCCTATAAGGAGAGCGAAGAATGCCACAAATTTGTTACTGAGCAAGCCAGGAGCTTTTTTGATGTAGGTCGGCGCCACATGGCTCGCCGTATCTTAGTGGACCCATCCATCGATATACCAATTGATCATTTGGCAAAGTGGGCTTCAGAAGAATAGTATGATGTGGCTGCTTGGCAGGGTCATCCTTTAGTGCCTTAGAATGATAATGATCTAGCGGCCCTAGCTGAGGAAGATGCCGAGATGGAAGCTGAGCCTTGGGTTGCGCCACTCGTTGAGCCAGTAAACTTTAATACAATACTTAAGGAGCTTAAGGAACCTGATGAGATGGCATTGGATGTTGACACTCCAAAATATGCTTTTTCTGAATCTGGAAAGCTCAACCCTCTTGAACAACAAGAAAAAGAGTCAGGTGATCAAGCTAATATTGACGACCAAACTGAGGACGATCCTGCAGTTTGAATTTTCTTGAATATTTATTTGATGATGTAATGAAACAAGTTCCAAAACAATTTTCTTTTTGTTTTAAGCAGTTTATGCCTTGGCCCTGTTTGGGAGGCAATTGACTTGTAACATCTGTTTGTCTGCTCAAGTCGTGGCCCGCTCTTGGGGGACTTTTATTTAATTGTAGTTGACTTTTTTACTTGAATCACTTGGCTTGGATTCTTGTTGGTGTGTATGTTGAACTAGACTGAATAGAGATTAAAATCCAAGCTAGCCTTTGGTCGGACTTAGTTTTTAGAAACAAAGTCGACTTAATACTTGCCTGTTTTGAAAACGAGATTGACTAGGATTCAAACCTGTTTAAGGGAACGAGGCTGACTAAGAGTCGAGCCTGTTAGAACGAAGTCGACTAAGAGTCGGACTTATTAAGGGATCGAGGCTGACTAAGAGTCGAGCCTGTTAGAACGAAGTCGACTAAGAGTTAGACCTGTTAAGGGAACGAGCCTGACTAAGAGTCGGGCCTGTTAAAACAAAGTCGACTAAGAGTCGGACTTGTTAAAGGAATGAGACTGACTAAGAGTCGAGCCTGTTAGAACAAAGTCGACTAAGAGTCAGACTTGTTAAAGGAACGAGATTGATTAAGAATCGAGTCTATTAGAACGAAGTCGACTAAGAGTCAAACTTCTTAAAGGAACAAGACTGACTAAGAGTCGAGCCTGTTAGAACGAAGTTGACTAAGAGTCGGACTTGTTAAATGAACGAGCCTGACTAAGAGTCGAGCCTGTTAGAACGAAGTCGACTAAGATTCGGACTTGTTAAAGGAACGAGGCTGACTAAGAGTAGAGTCTGTTAAAGGAATGAGACTGACTAAGAGTTGAGTCTGTTAGATTGATGCATAGACGTAACACAACTTGGTTTGAATAGAACTACAACTTTTATTGAAGTAATAGAACGATTACACAGAAAATAGAAATCTGGAACTGAAACTAAACTCAAACTGAAAACTGAAGCTAAAACTGAAACTGAACTTAAAAGTAATATTTGATAAGGTGGCTAGCATGCCACGGATGTTTCAACTCCTCCTCGCCTGGATGACCAATCATATAAGTTCCTTCCTTGACCACTCGAGTAACGACGTAGGGACCTTCCCAAAATGATAAAAGGAAGATCTTTAAATATTGTCCTAAAAATGGTTGAAAGGCGTTATGGGAAATGAACCAAAGTTGATAAACTTGGTAAATGGATATGGAACCTTTATAGAAGGTGTTGAATATTATGACATGGGTATGTAGGGCTTACTTGATATACATTGTGCCCATATGTGATTGCATATTCCTGGTTGGTTGTGCACATTGTGTTTAAATACGTGTTGCACTACTTTGTTGGTTTGAACATGAGTATTATACCATGTTATTGGTTTGGCATTATTCAATAGTGTTTCAGGGTAAGCTGCACTATTATGATGGTTTAGCATGAGTAGTGTTGCCATATTATATATTGATATCCCAATGCGGGGACTTATTTTCAAGTAACTATTTATGTACTTGAATGTGGTTATATGAACTGATGTTATGGGTATAGTGGGATACAATCAAGTATAGATTTGTTCTATAAGTGATTGGATTGCATTATACCTATGATTAGGCCCGTATGTTGGTCACAGACGTGGGATTGGCCACTGCTGTACCGTGCCAGAAGCCTTACAGATAGCTGGGAGTATTACATTATATTTATGACTGGACCCGTCTGTGGTCCCAGACGTGAGATTGGCCACTTCTGTATCGTGCCAACCGCCTTACAGATAGCTGGGAGTTGTATATGTTTTGTATGACTTATTGGTTAGACGGGAAAGGTAAAATGAGGTAACGTATTGTGTTTACCGCTTTCCCAATGTGATTATGAGCAACCTGTTTATGTGTTGCATATTATTTGGCATATTGTTGCATCCATAGTAGCTTATTGAGATTTATTCTCACCCCTTCTCCCTTTATTTTTTTTATCCCGCTGAGACAGGAGGACCGGACCGGTGAGGCCGGAGAGGAGTTTGGACATCTTTTGGGTTGTCAGGGTATGTTGTGGTTTGGGAGTTGGGGGTCGTGGTTGATGTTATTCTTTCGGGAAGTTTTGTATATAAAACTTTTATAAACATGTTTTCAGCGTTGTGTTGTAATTAAACATGGGAGTTGGTTTTGTTTCAAAGTTGACTTGTGTAAGCCTTTATATTGGTACTGTTTGTACTTAAACAGGTTATAACTTGTTAAAGCAGGTTTATATATCACCTCCAGGTAGAGAGGTTATTTTGATTTTGATTTTAAAAGGGTGTTATACTTTTCAATTTAATAAAGAAAAGTTTGTTTTGAAAGAGGTATTTTGGGGGCCCTCCAGCTTGGGACATGAGTCTATAGGTCCTTGAGTTTGGGAGGCCCCCACACCATCTCCTTGAAAGTTCTATAGAAGAGGATATCCTTGCAGGCCCCCGTGTCGACCAGAATCCTGCTCGTTGTACAACCGTCTATCAACCCTGGAATTACAAGAACCTGCTCCCTTGCAGCCATGTTGGTAGCTAGCTCTTCCGGATAAAAACTGATGACTTCATCCCTTATGTAACTTCTAGGTGGCACGTGAGGAGCTTTGGAGAGCTGAAAAATCTTGCTCTTCAAGGCAGTGTTGCTAGTTTGTTCGGTGATAACCCCCAAATCAAACGGAGGTTGCCTTGGCTGAACTACCCCTTATGCAGTTCGCTCGCCTTCGCTAGGTCGAGATCCTTTCACATACCTATCAAGCTTTCCACTATCGACCCACTTCTGAATGATACGTTTCAAACTAAAGCACTCCTCTGTAGTATGACCTGTATCCTTGTGGTAATCACAATACTTGCCATTTTCCATTCTGAACTTATTTCCTGAGTTCATTGGGGCAGGTGGGCCTAGCTCGACAGAATTCAATATCTCAGTTCGACTAACGTTCAATGGTGTAAATTTCTCGGGCACTCTCTCGGTCGCCCTCGTTCTGTTTTCCCCATTTTTGTTGTTGCCACCATTCTTGGACTGGTCCCCTTTGTTTGATTCACCAGCATCGGACTGCTTCGAGCCCTTCTCCTTCTTCTTTTCTTTCATTTCCTCAGCCATGGCCACATCATAGGTCCTCTCAAACAGTTCCTGCCTGGTGTTTACCTTCCTGACCTGCAGCTCGTATTCTAGATCAGGAGAAGACACCCCATTTCTAAAGCAGTTTATTACATCCCTGTCTGTCAAGTCCTCCTCGATCTGATCGACCATCTCCTTGAACTTAGTGAAGTAGCTCATGGAGCTCTCAGTTTTTCCCTGCGTCAGATTGTTCAAGTCAGTAACTGTCTTCTTTCTGGCCCCAGCTGTCGAGAAACGATCTAGGAACTTCCTCCTCATGTACTCCCATGAGGTAATACAGCCCGGCGTCAATCCGCGGAACCAAGTCAGTGCTGCACCTGTGAGGGTGCTGGTTAGTGCCTTACACATCACATCATCCTCGGAAGAGACCAAGCACATGGTGGCCTCCAAATGTTTCATATGGTTCAGGGCGTTGGTCGCGCCTGATATTTGTCAAGATTGGGCAGCTTGAAGCCCACATGAGGTCATCGCTCGATCAATTCTCTGGACAAGGGACGAAGAGTATGGTCATTTTGTTCGCCCTTTCCACTATCCTCTTTCCTGTCAGCCTCCATTTTTTCTAACCTTTTCTTCAAACTCAACCACTCCCTAGCATCTGGATGGTCGTTCCTTGCTTGTGAGACGTCGTTAGATCTCTGTCGTTTTTCCTGATGGGGCTCCCCCTAGAGTAGGCCCTATGCCTTTCACTTCTATGAGGAGTTGGTGTTCTATCCCGACTGTCCCTGTGGGAGTGCGACCTAACTGATCTCATAGGCGACCTGGCTGGTCTGACTGGCGACCTTCGCCCATTCCTATCTCGATGGGATTGCGATCTTTCTGCTCTGATAGACGACCTGCGCTCGTTTCTTTCATGACGGGAATGCGACCTCTCCATTCTGGCAGGTGACCTACGGATGTTCCTTTCGACTACTCTCTGTCGCCTCAAATTGGACTCTACCTCCTGCTCCCTATTCGTGTTTAGATGACTTCGCAAGTCATCACTTGGAACAGGTATATGGGTACGAACGTGTGGTATGATCATCTGTTGCTCGCCATTCTGCCTGGTGCTCCCGTCCTGCCTAGCACTCCCGCTAGGCTGCCTGTGAGAGGTTTGGGAGGGAGCCGCTCTTTGAGATCTCCTATCATTCTGATCAGGCGAGTCTGGCATATCAAGCAATTCCGCCAAAATTTTAGCCCGCTCCAGCAACATCTCCTTCCTACTGAGGTGATTGGTTGAGGGACCTGCATTGTCGCCTGCAACAGTTTGACCTGCTTGTTGACGCTTTGGAGGGGGCTGTGCTTCTGGTTCGATCATATGCCTTTTCTCCCTTCTGCCATCGGGCAAGCCTCTCCCATCAGTAACGCTGTTTGAACGTGTCGCCCTCCTGGCATGGCGCTGCGGAGGAGGAGGAGGAGGCAGGTTAACATTACGATTTCCAGCACCGGCGTCCGTGTTACCACAGGCATTTTCTTCATTAGGCTCATCCAACGCATCCGAAACATGACCGTCAGAAGCCACTATAATGGTGTGAGAAAAGTTTCGAGGTTAAAAAGCAACGATTCCCGGCAATGGAACCAAACTGATGCTGCAGGAATCATGCTAAATCAATTTTCGTCCAGCCGCAAGATTAATCACCTGGCTTTTGACCTGAAACACAGAACCCACGACTAGCCGGAATGGTCTCCGGCGAAGACCCTCGTGCGTGAGAATAAGTACGGTGTTTGGAGAGCTTATAAAATATAATGAACAATATATTCATAATATTAAATAGCAATTACCTCAAAACCGTTGAAGATGTAAAGTATTTATAGGCCTTGATAACATGTATAATTGTAGTAGGATAGTATCAAATCCCTTGAATCACAGATCAGATTTGTATAAGAGATCACGTCCATATATAACTCCTGATTTGTAGGGAGTCTGTTATGGAAATAGTTGTAGTCGTAGTAATACTCTGTAGGTCGACGAACGCTTGGTAGGTCGAGGTCGCCTTCATGGGTCTAGGTCGACCTGACTGAATGACGTAATCGGGTCATGCCCGTATAAGAGATGTGGATCGTATTCGGACAAAGCTAGGTCGGGACCAAGTAGGTCGGACGCTGAGCTAAGTCGACTGATCACTAACGATGGGCCTTGGGCCTGGTAATATTTGGGCCGACCCACTAACATTGTAGTGGCAATAATACTTGGATAAGTGGGCTTTGGTTGATGGGCCTAGCCCGTCACTTTTATTCCTTTCAATATATAAAAAAATGATCCTAATAAAATAAAAGAGAAAAATAAATAAATCAAATTGGAATGAACATAAATAAATAAAAAAATGACGAAACTCACGTTATCTCACCGAAAAACAGATTATAAATAAATGATCATTTTTTTTTTGTTTTTTAATTATTTAGTATACTTTTTAAAAAAATTTAGGCTTTTATATACTCAATTATCCGGACCGTTATCCATTGAGGGTTAGTAAAAAATATTTTCTTAATCCTCATTTTACCATTATTCTTTTTTCGTAACTGACCCAACTGACCCAACCCATTAATCATATAAATAATTAATAATCGGATTTTCTGTTAAAAAAAAAAAAAGAATCTTACCAAATCTTAGCGAATTCGTTAAAAAAAACTTAAGTAATCATGACAAATGAATTTTTAATTGATTTAGGTACAAACGTTTTTTCTAAAATTATTTTTTTTAAAGATTCTAAAACCGTTCAAAAACATAATTATATATAAAAAATGATCCTAATAAAAAAAAAAGAATCTTACCAAAACTTAGTAAATTCGTTTAAAAAAAACTTAAGTCATCTGCAAAAAGAAATAATAGTTAAGAAGGAATATAAGAAGGAGAAAATGGAAAAGGAAGGTTAAAAAAGAAAATATGATAGTTAAGGGAAGTTACGGACGGTTGAAAGAGGGAGAGAGGATTTGGGCCATCGGATCACTTTTTAATACTTCAAAAATAATTACTATCACTTTCACCAGCCTAAAAAGGAACTTTCCAATAACTTACTTCAAACATGAAAACCAACCACAAGTCAAAAGCCAATATCTGGTTCACTACTTTTATCAAATTCAACAATATAGCGGACCAACATTGACTATTATATTCTGGATTATTATATATATAAATAGTTTATTTTAAATTTGTTGGTCAAAATTATTAATACTTTATGTATCTCATCACAGTAATATGTAAAATGGAATTGACATAATATTTAAGCAGAGAATGGTGAAAAAAATGGACGGGAAGGAGAGAATATAAAATAAACCGTTTTCAGAAATCGTCGATTAATGAGCGTTGGATGAGTTCGTAATAATCAATCTCAGCCATTAAATAAAATTAATTTAATTTAAATTTAATTTTAGACTGTTCTGACATTTGGATTCGATTAATCCTAGCCGCTCTTTATCCCTAGATATGAGGCGGTTATTTCCCCTTGTATTGTATTATAGATTTACATAAAAACCAATCAAAACGAGGTTTTATCATAAATAGTTTAACTTTTACCTTCTCTCCTCTCTGATCTTCTACCAATTTGCAATTCTTTATTCATTTTTTAGAAAAAAATCTTAAGAAGCGTGAAATACTATCGTAGAACCCTTAAAAGTGGGACGGAGAAAGTATTATTTTACTTTGGTAGTTAGTATGATTAATTGATCCATTATTTTTGGACCAAAATGCCCACAATTCCATTCCTTATTTAATTAGTATAGTGAGGGTAAGATTGCAATCTCAGAATAATAGAGGCCCCCACATCCTTTAACATCAATCCTCCCAAAGTCATCCAAGTCAAAAGGTTTGACTTGGATGAAATATAAAAAATTTCAACCTATAAATACTAACCCAAGATATATACTCCCTCCGTCCCATGTGATTACAAATCATTTTTACGGGCACAATAATTAAGAAATATTACTAAGATAATGAAAATGTGCGGTAGGAAATGAAGAGAGAGAATGAGTGAAGTTGGTTGAATAAATTGTGTGGTAGGAAATAAAGAGAGAGAATGAGTGGGTGGGGTAGGGTGAATATTAAATAATAAATTTATTTTCATTTTGGACAGTTTGTATTCACGTGGGACGAACCAAAAAGGAAATAAGTTTGTATTCACGTGGGACGGAGGGAGTATATTATAGTAATGCAAAAAAGAATACAGTAACTATATTATTTGTGGTGCTTCTATATTTTTTATTCTTCATTAATCAACAATTTTAACAACATTGGACCCTTCACTTGATAAAGATGCTTTTAAAATGTCTTCATCTTCATTGACTTCCCCTATATTCAAATAAAAATACAAAAATAATTGTCAAGTAAAAAATAATAAAGCAACATATCTAAATTATCATTAAATAAAAACGAAGATAAGAAATTTTACCAAAGTCATATAACCAATTTTGAACACAAATAAGAGATTGCACATTTCGAGGAAGTATGCAACTTCTATACTTGGTGAGGATACGACCACCAATGGAAAATGATGACTCCGATGCAACAGTAGTAATAGGGATAGATAAAACTTCACATGCCATACGCGCAAGAATAGGGTAACGGTTCTTCTGACATTTTCAATGCTCAAAGACATCCAAATCTTCATAAAATGCAAACTCAAGCTTTGGCTCCTCCAAATAGAGATCCAATTGTGACTTTCCCGCAGTAGAAACAGTTACACTCTCATATTTCAAACATTCCTACAAATAGTAAAATACTTAAATACTTAAATGAATATGAAATGATTATATATATATATATATATATATATATATATATATATATATATATATATATATATATATATTAGAAAAACTGAAAAATGATAGAAAAATAGATAAATTTGATACTTACATCAAATATTCGCTTGCCCCTATTTTTACGTAATCCTCCATCCTTTTTCATTTGTGAAGATGTGACAAAAGAAGACTGTGGTTGTGGAAAGCTAGTGGTGAAATCATTATTGATCCTCTCCTTAGAATATTCCCCAAAAAGTTTGTATAACTTTTCCTTCACAAATGACATCTTCTCTTGTGTTTCAATAGGATTATTCTCCGCCTTTGAATAAAAATACTCCAACATTGAAAGCTTCATACGTGGATCAAGAACAGCCCCAAAAGCAAGAACCGTATTATACTGAGCCCAATATTTGTTAAACTTTTCTTTCATCTTCTTACTCATTTCACTTATCAACTCATCTTCATTTAACATTTTTTTTCTCAATAAACGTTCAATTTTCCAAACTTGCATAAAATATAAGTTAGCCATAGGATAAGAAGAGCCTGAAATCAAGTTTGTAGTGTCATAAAAAGGCTCAAGAAATTCACAAATTTTCTCTCCCTTACTCCACTCATCCACTGAAGGACAATACTTGTAATTTCTATCATTCAACCCAAGAAGAGTAAAAGCTTTCTTATATTTAATGGCACTATCTAACATCAAGTAAGTTGAATTCCAACGAGTAGACACATCCAAGCGCAAACCAACATGTGTGTCAATATTACCAACTTGTCTCACACATTCGTCAAATTTTTTCATCCTACTCTCAGGTCAAACATACTTAACAGATTCCCTTATCTTATGCAAAGAAAAATTGACCACTTTCAAACCTTCTTGAACAATCAAATTTAATATGTGAGCACAACAACGAATATGAAAAAAATCACCGTCACAGAAGAGGCTATTATCCAGAAAACCAAGTTGCTCTTTCAAGTTGTCTTGCATATTGTCATTGCTAGATGCATTATCTAATGTCAAAGAAAAAACCTTTTTTTCAATTCCCCACTCCTTTAAAAACTCAAGCAATGTTTTTGCTATTTCGACTCCCGAATGTGGAGGTGACATATGATCAAAATTAAGAATCTTACTATTCAGTTTCCAATCAACATCAACATAATGAGTAGTCAAACAAATGTAACCTTCGCTACTGCATGCTGTCCACAAATCAGAAGTTAAACAAATTCTATTTGGAGTATCTTCCAAAGCTTTCTTAAGTTTTGCTTTTTCTCTCAAGTAAATTGCATTAATGTCTGAAACAATAGTATTTCTAGAGATGCAATTAAATTCAGGATTCAAATAAGTCACAAATCTTCGAACCCCATCATACTCAACAAAAGAAAATGGCAAATCATGCTTAATTATTGCCTGTGCTAATAGGTCGCGTGCAATCTTTTGGTCAAGTTTTCTGGTTTTAACATTCCCCTCATGATCGATAATCATTTGACCTATATCATGATACTTCAACTTGGGACATTTTTGAAGATGACTCTTACATTGTGAAGTTCCATATTGTTTCCCACCACACTTATACACTTGTTCCCTTTACATACAGCTCTTGAAATTCCATCTGGGTGGTTATTGTGTTTGTCAAAATAATTCCACACATCAGAATATTCTTTACCTGTTTTACCCGACATAACCTTAGGTTTAGGTTGCTCACTAGCTTCATAATTTCCACGTCCTCAATTTCATTAACCAAGCTAGATGCCATTTCTGATAAAACAAAACACACGAGACAAAATTATAGCAAGACACAGATAGAGCCAAAAGGCCCAAAACTCAAGCATTCAATAATCCAATAATCAATATCAGACAAAATATCAAGAACACATTGCATACTACCGAGGAAGCATATTATGAAAACCTTGTTTTCAGCCTTTCTCCAAACCAGATAGGAAAATGAGCATGCCATGAACAAAAAAAATTAACAAATTAACTAAATCACTTGACAAGCTGGAACTGAAAAAAATTAACAAATTAACTAAGCCAGATAGGAAAATGAGGGAGATGTTTGAATAAAATAATGAAAAAAAAACTTACTCCGTAAATTGAAGAGTGTGCGCTGAAAAATTTGACAGCGAGAGCAAGGGCAACGGCGTCGGCGAGGGAGGGGGACGGCGTCGGCGAGGGAGGGACGGCGACGACGAGGGAGTGCGATTTGAATTGGATCCGATGAAAACCGAAAAGAGTGAAAGTTGAACTGAGAGTCTGAGAGTGAGAAAAGTGAATGTGAAAATGAAATTGAAGAGTGAAACTAAACCCTAGAATAGAAGAAGGCGCTGGAAAATAAAATACGTAATTACCGTTTAGACGTTGTCATTTTGACAAGCTGGAGTTGAAAAAAAAAAGGTGGGTTGGCCCGCCCCGCCCCCCCAAACCCGTTTGGCCCGCACCCGTTTAGGCCAGCCCAAAATGACCAACTTTTATTTGGGTCAAGAATTTTAATACCCAACCCACCCTATTTACATGGCGGGGCGGGCCGGCCCGATGGGCTCGACCCAAATTGACGGCTCTAGTCAAACCATCTCCTTCCATCTCCTTTAACTACTTGTCGTGGCCATGGCTTTCGGCCCCCGCAACTTCTTTTCCGGCGGTTCCTCTCTCCTTCTCTTTCTTATTCACACTCATAAAATAAAAGAAAACTTATCCAAATTGATAATTACTGTCAATTTTAAGATTTCGATTTGTTGACTCAAACAACCAAGAATACCACTCCCAAATCCGATGGAACCGTTGCAAATAGGTTCGATGTACATTTCCTCATGGGATTTTGCGCTCCTCTCTTGTCATGGAACCATCTATCATCTATTTAAAAGCCTCTGACATTGACGAAATTAATTTGCACTTCTATTCTTTAAATAATTCTCTATTCAATTTCACAAGCCGATTGAACCTTTCTTTTGAAATAGATGTAGGGTTAGCTTTGCAATAAATGAATGGTTTTGTATTTATTAAAATGGTCTCTTTTATTCATTAAAATTTATTTTTAGGTCAATAGTTTATCTTTGATATAATTTTCAACCTTTTACATTAAATGCAAATTTTGTGACAACATGAGAAAAGTAAATAAGCAAGGGACCTTTTTTTAAACAAGTTAACCTTTGAATGTTTGATCTACCGAAAATACCCTTATAATTCGATCAAATGCGCTGTGCATATAATCATTTTAACAGTAAAAAACTAACGAGCATAGTGATTGTGACAATGAATGCAAACAAAGATGAGTTGGATGTGTTGAATGCAACAAAAAATAGTTTAGTGATAAAATTCACAAAAAGTGAATAGTTGGATATTTTTTTTCTTTGCAATTTTTCCTAAATTGTATAAATATCCTCAATACTCCCTCCATCCCATTAATAAGTTCATCATTTTGGAATTGACACGCAAATTAAGAAATATAGGAGAGAGGAGAAAATGTTATGAGTATAAAAGTAAAATAAGAGAGAGAATGAGTGGAGGGAATAGTAAATTTGAAAAATGTTATGAGTGTAAAATTAAAGTAGGAGAGAGAATTAGTGGGTGAAATAGTAAAAATTCTTTGTCATTTTAGAAAAAGTGAAGCTTTTAACGGGACACCCGTTTTGGCAAAAAGTGAAGTTATTAATGTGACGGAGGGAGTATTAAATTTTGGAATAATTGAAAAAATATATATTGAACTTAAAATAAAAAAATTATTAGGCATAAATAATTAATTAGATTATGAATGAGTATATTAACAAAATATATATTTAATTATTAATAATAAATTCAAACACCAACTATTATTTTAATATAAACTTAAATTGAATTGTTTTTTTAAAAAAAATACTACCTTCGTTGATTACCTAACTTCTTCTTCCTCCATTCTCTACCCAATATGACACCACCGCCGCCACCGTTATCACCTTCTTCCTCGCTTCTTCCTTCTTCGAATCAACCTGATGACTCCTCGACTTTCGAGGGTCTCACTTGTTTAGGATATCTGGCTTGTATGTTGAACCGTACCTAGAACACAACAAAGAGAATGAGCACCGTTAGAGACCAAGCCGAAATTTAATCCAGCTCTGGCCCTCAGGTGTGAGAGTAAGTTCTCTTGAGGGTTTATAACTGAGAAATAAGACTTGGAATGTCTTAGTGAGTTGTGTGTTTAGGGTTTAGACAATGTGGCTTACGAATGATAATTTGCCACTTACCTTGTCCATGGGGACAAAGGTTGATATTTATAGTGTGAGGGAGTTGCTTGATGATGTCAGACATGGAGGATATCGTTGTCTTTGACCTAGGACACGTGTCCGCGCCTAGTGGACTCTACCATAAAGCAAAATTTACCACAGAGGGATGTCGCTGAAAGGACATGTACAGAGGATAGTTGGCACCGCGCCTTATATGTATAGTGGGCGGTCTTTACGAATTCGCGGTCTTGACTCTGGCGGTCTAGGATATTCCACATCATACTTGGCCTTTCGGCCAGATCAAGCTTTGGGTCCGGTCCGATTGATCCGGGCTCATCAGTGGCCCCTAACTTTAAGCGAGGATTCATTCATGGTCTGAGCGAGGAGCTACATGTGCAAAGCTCAGTCTGTGGTTAGATAGCTAATGCGGCTACAAGTGTTGTGTTTTTTCGCTGGTCTTTGCTTAGACACCCTTACATATGGCACATGTGAGGAGCACGTGAGGGGAGTTTGGTAGAAGCTGGTAGAAGCTTTTGGGCTGCCTCCGGATTAATACCAGGTGGGTCCCATGACTGTTGAAGTGCCAGCAATTGTCAGGTACGGAAACGATGTGTCCCGAATACAAGGGGCGCAATAAATGCCGACCAAAAATAATTCAAAATTTAAATCCTTAGCGCCGGTTCAGGATTTGAGAGAGGCGATTTGTGGGCTATTTAATACGGGTCAACCCATATAGGTAGGCCTATAAATATCAAACCCCTCTCCCTTTATTCTCTTATATCATCTGCACAGTTTGCTATTGCCTTATAGAGAGAAAAATTCTTGCTTCAACCTTCTTAAGCATTTTCTTCTCTTAATCTTTTTTGTAAGTGATTTTTACTTTCTTTTCCTTTTCATCTCGTTGCTCTTTCTATATCTAGCATGACTTATAGGATGGATCGTCCTTTAGAGTTGGGTAATGGCATGACTCCTGATACCTTCGCCGTTTGTAGGAAATCGGGGGGTATCTATAGGAAAGTGGCCTTCTCTTGGATTAGGATATCCTTAGAGGCTTGTACATATTTCTCGGTCAGGTATGACTGGGGAAATTGGGTCCCACCCCGGTTGTGGGAAGCCAAGAAACGGCTGCATTTGTCCTGTGATATGTTGGTTTTGGGGGATGTATTCCGTTTGAGGAATTTTATAATGGCGGTGTTGTTCAGGTTTCCCCGAGAGAGAGATCATGCATTGAATGCCGTTGAACTGGTGAGGAGGGCTAGAGTAGATCCTACTGGCCAAGTAATAACTGACTGGGAAAAGGTTGATAGGATGGATGAGGCTGAGGTGAATGTGGCCCTTGATTCCACTATCGTGTCCGTGGTTGACTTTAATGAGCCCATGGAGGTAGAACCCTTGTCTGCGGTAGCCCCTGATGCCCATGTTGTGGCCCAGTTTATACCGGTGGTAGACCTGGAGAGCAGTGATGATGAGCTCACAAATATAGACATGGATGAAGTCGTAGTGGAGCCATCATTTGGATCATCCACCGGTCTCTTTAGCTCTGATGGCTCAGAGATCGAGGTGGATAACCACGAGAATGCAGATCGCATGGCGGCGGGCACAACTCAGCGGGCAATACAGATAGTAAATGCCTTTGCTGAGGGACCGGAGGAGGATGTTGCTACCCATGGAAAGAGCCATGCAGGAGCCTCCACTTCTAGGTGCGACTAGAGGAAGAAGAAGGGTGTGTCTTGCCCGGACTGGGAGATGGAACTATACACCACCTATGGTGTTGACCCAAATTCCTTCCATGTCTGCCAGCTGCAAGAGGTAGAAGTGAAGGGAAAACTGAGGCCAGAAACTGTGGCCGATGTCTGCGGGGACAATAAAGCTTGCATCTTCTTCGGGGTCCAGTTCGAGAAGGGACTGAGGCTTCTACTTGAACCTTTTATTTCCCGCTTTCTTGAATTTAACAAATGTCTCCCTATGTACCTAACCCCAAACACTATTCGAGCCCTTGTCTCATTTATTGTGGTGTAGGGTTCTTGGCTTTGAACCTTCCCTTTCCGGGCTTTATGCCTTCTATTTAAATCAAATAACCAACGGCCATCTCGGTCTGAAAACTAAGAATAACTCTGCCCACACCTTTTCTGCCCCAACAAATAAATTCAACCAATGAAATCAGAAGAACATTCTGGTCGTTGAGAGTAGATGGATAGAAATTTTCAAGGCCGGAGGGCGCGGCTCCTATTATGGTGTCTTCCAGTTCCTACCCCAGCCCATCCGAATCTGAGGCCCTTCAAGTGGCAATTGCTATCTACCTGGCCCAGTTTGTGACCAAGAAGGTGCAGCCCATTTTTGATGTGTGCTCAATCATAGAGAGCGAACCACTTTTGATCTTTGCAGGGGTGGCACCTCGAAGGGAGAGAAGCTACTATGCCCCCAGGGTTGTTATGGAGCCCCAACTTCGTGATCCCGATTGGAGGGTTCATGAGTTGTTCGATTTTGAGTCCAAATGTGGGACATGCATGATGGGCGCGGTGTGCGAGCCTCCAATTTGGATCGGTCTCTATTTTCGTCTTTGTTAAACTGTTTATTATTTTTTGCTTTTGATATTTCCTTGACCTGTGATCTAATCAGTTGCCTCTTTTTCTCAAAATACAGATCCAGCTAATCCTACTATGGCCCCCAAGTTATCACATAATCAGGTCAAGGCGGCCAGAGAGCGCGCAAGGGATACGGAGGAGGCGGCTAGGCAAAAGGCCTTAAATAAAAATGCCACACTCGGGGTACAATTGCCCGTGGTGGACAAAAACACAGGCAGTCTGCTGTTCGGTGCCTGCGGAATTCGAGTGAGAAAAAAGCTGCCTCCTCACCCGCAATCTACACGAGACCGCAGCCCGGCTTCTGATCGCAGTACCTCAATCGCTTCTACTGACCTATCAAGGAAGAGGACTTCAGAGGGTGAGGCTGCTGGAAAAGATAAACAACCAAGGGTCCATCAGCCTGAAGCGGTCATCACCCCTGCCCCCAGCTCACCTGCCCGATGAAAAACCATTTGTGCCAGCTCTTATCCAGTTGCGCAAAATGATGCTCGCGAGCCTGCATGGAGCTTGACCAGTAAGCTCGGGGAGGTTCCTCAGGTCCAAGGGGTGGATCCCTATTTTTGTGGAGGTTATAACTCCGTCATAGGGCTTGGGCTTCTGAATAGGCTCTACGCCCCTGACTTCTATTGAAAGGTGGTGGCCAGGCATAATGCCTCTGCTCTGGTGGGTGATATTGGCTTAATGGCCACTGAGGTAACTTCTTACTCTTTTTTCTACTTCTGTACTTTTCTTTTTGATGACTGCTTGATCGCTGATCGAGACTTTTTCCAGTTTACAGATGGCCAATAAGGCTATGAGACTCAGGGAGCTTTCCAAGGCTTTGACCCTCTCCTTGAGGGAGAAATAGAGTGACTTAAAACACTTCTGTCAAAAACATGATGAGGCACTCAAATCCCGGGAGATGGCAAAGGGTACAAGGGACGAACTCCGCGGGTAAAAGGAGTTAGTGGAGAAGCGGGTGGATGAGTATGCGGCCAAGTTGGAGGCCTCCAAGAAATCTATTTTGGCCTTGGAGGCTCAGGTTGACAAATTATCTGAAGAGCTGCTTCCTCTGAAGTAGTTCCTATTGGGTTTTGGGGTTACAAACGCAGCGGAAGAACTTTGAAAAACAACAAAACCCTAGCCCTTTAATCCGTCTAGCATGAAGAGATTAGAAACATGAAATAGAATTTACATACCTAAATGCGATTTGTTTATTCAAAATGGATCTTCTTCTTCCATGTTCAACCTTGGTGATGAATCAACAATGGAGATCTTCAAGCCTTAGGAGATAAAGTAACCTCCCTCTAATGGTGATCCACACGCGAACGAACCAAGAACTCTTCTTGTCGGATTGCTAGATGACCCTCAAGATTATTAAATCAATATTCAATAATCAAAGCTAAAATAATGGAATTATTTTTGGGACTTTTGATATTTTGATTCTCAGTCAAATATCAAAATCTAGAGTTTCATAAACCCTAAGCAAAGATGTGTTTTTGGCTGCACAAAAGATTGTATTTATACTAGGTATAAATCCTCTAACAATTAGGGTAAAATCCTTGTCAATCACCAAAACCAATCCGGCCAAGGAAACGCGATCTGACCAAAATTTGCTCAGGGCACGACTCGTGCCATGAGTCATTCCAGGCAGCCACGAGTGACCCAAGCCAAAATCCAGTCGTGACATGACTCGTGACAAATTTTGCACTCGTGCTGGTTTAGGGAACCCAACCCCACAAATTCAACAAGTCAATTAGTCAATCCTTGAGGCCTAAAACGCAGTTGTACTGCTCCTATCACTAATCGTGACCCTTGTCACGAGTCGTGATCCAGGGCACGAGTCGTGCTCCTGGTCACGAGTCGTGACAGATTCACAGAATTCCAATTTTCAGCCAGAATCAAATTCGTTCTTTGTGTGTGACCCAAAAGGAATTATATTATGTTGGTAGTGAGTCGAAACATCGACCTCACAAGACATTAGTGGTTTCTAGCAAACCATTATATCCACCCAATTTATATAACATTAAAGCTTGATTCCTCGATAGATCAAATGTCACAATCCCTTTGTCCACGATGTCCTATTGAACATGAGTCATGGTCTATGTCAACTCATATTGTTCAATTCTTTCTCGATTCCGAATATGTTGATAATCCAAGTGCATTTGATCTCTATCAAATCTCTTGAATGTGGCCACACATTTCATCAACACTATTCATCGAGGGGCCCAAGAAAACATCTCTCTCAAACATAGAGGGACAAATCCATCTTGACTTATCATTCTTCCCTACAAGAATCCAATCGTGCTAACATAGCCCTTATTGCTATCTGATTAAAGATAGTGTTAGACTATATCAAACATAATGTTCATCATGTGGAAGACGATGATAATCTCAGGTACGAAGGATTCCAATGACACGACTATCATGAGATTTTATCATGACAACAGACCATGTCATAAATCTCATAAGTAGGCCATGTCCAATACATGTTCTCTAGCAAGTATTCATAAGTGTAATGTGCATCACATGCATATAATCATCTCCATGATTATCCATTACCAACTTATACTAGTTATTCATAATAACTAGGGACGCAGTTTAATATAATAAACATGTAAACATATAATGAACCAAATAAACATACTCTATAATAAATGATAAAGACGATTACATAGAGGTTTAAGTTATAAGTCAAGCATAACTAAATGCCTAGGGCACTACACCAACAATCTCCCACTTGCACTAGGCTCCATCTATTTATCGTATACCCATGGACCTCACATGATCATTATGCTTTGCTTGTGCGAGGGGCTTTGTAAGCGGATCCCCAATGTTATTATTGGTTGATACATTGCATATCTTAACGTCTTCCCGATCAATAAACTCTCAAATGAGATGGAAATGTCTAAGTATATGTTTAGATCGCTGATGTGACCTTGGTTTCTTTGCTTGCGCAATGACACCATTATTTTCACAATAAAGTTCCACCGGATTAGTGATACTTGGAACAACTTCCAAGTCACTAATGAAATTTTTAATCCAAACTGTCTCCTTAGCTGCATCGGATGTCGCTATATATTCGGCCTCGGTTGTAGAATCGGCTATGGTACTCTGCTTGGAACTCTTCCAACAAATTGCACCTCCGTTAAGCATAAACACAAATCCCGACTGCGATCGGAAATCATCCTTATCGGTTTGGAAGCTAGCATCTGTGTAACCTCTTACAACAAGATCTTCTTCCATCCCTCCAAAGACCAAGAACGCATCCTTAGTCCTTCTTAAGTACTTAAGGATCGTCTTAATTGCCATCCAATGGTTCTCACCAGGATCAAATTGGTATCGACTCGTCATGTTCAAAGCATACGAGACGTCGGGGCTAGTATAAATCATAGAGTACATGATAGATCCTATAGCCGAAGCGTATGGAACTTCATTCATCCTCTTTCGCTCATCAGTTGTCTTAGAACACTGATTCTTGCTAAGAGTAACACCATGACCCATTGGCAAGTTGCCTCTCTTAGAATTTTCCACCTTGAATCTTCTAAGAACCTTGTCAATGTAGTAGGTACTTTGACTCAAACCAATTATCCTTTTAGATCTATCTCTATAGATCTTGATGCCAAGGATGTAAGCGGCTTCACCCATATCTTTCATTGAGAAACATTTCCCTAACCAAGACTTGATAGTTTGAAGTGCAGGAATGTCGTTTCCAATGAGTAAGATATCATCGGCATACAACAAGAGAAATAATACTACGCTCCCACTGAATTTTATGTATACACAAGGTTCATCTTCGTTCTTGACAAAACCAAACTCTTTGATCTTTTCGTCAAATCGAAGATTCTAACTCCTAGAAGCTTGCTTCAATCCATATATGGATCTCTGCAACTTGTACACTTTGTTAGAATTTCTTCGATCGATAAAACCTTCGGGTTGTGTCATATACACATCCTCCAGTAACTTCCAATAAGGAACGCCGTTTTGACATCCATTTGCAATATCTCGTAGTCATAATACGTGGCTATGGCAATTAAAATTCTAACAGACTTAAGCATTGCAACAGGCGAAAAGGTTTCATCATAGTCTACACCATGAGTTTGCCTATATCCCTTTGCTACAAGCATAGCCTTGTAAGTATGCACCTTCCCATCCATGTCAGTCTTCTTCTTGAAGACCCACTTACACCCTATGGTTTTTACACCTTCGGGTGGCTCAATCAAGTTCCAAACTTGATTATCCGACATGGATTGCAATTCGGATTCCATGGCCTCCAACCATTTATTCGAATCAGGAGTGGACATCGCCTCTTGATAGGAAGTAGGTTCGTCATTCTCAATGACTTCCACTTTATTACTTTCCAGCACGAGAAATATTTCTCAGGTGCGGATCGTAACCTATTCGATCTATGATGGACTTGTGGATCTTGAACCGGTTCCACAACTTCTTGTGAACTTGGTTCAATCTCTAGTATAGGTTCCATGTTATTTTCGGGTTCTTGAATTTCTTCAAGATCAACTTTACTCCCACTAGTTTCTTTATTGAGAAACTATTTCTCAAGAAAGGTACCATATTGAGCAACAAACACTTTGTTTTCATTGCGGTTGTAAAAGTAATACCCTTTGGTTTCCTTAGGATAACCAACAAAAATAACCTTGTTAGATTTAGGTGCTAACTTATCAGAGACAAGTCTCTTCACATAAGCTTCGCAACCCCAAATCTTTATGAAAGACAAACTAGGTTTTCTTCCATGCCACATCTCATGTGGGGTCTTAGGAGCCAATTTAGTAGGGACTCTATTAAGTGTGAACGCAACAGTCTCTAATGCATATTCCCAAAAGGATATAGGAAGGTCAACTTGACTCATCATCGAACGAACCATATCTAATAAGGTTCTATTCCTCCTCTCGGACACACCATTCCTTTGTGGTGTTTCGGGTGGAGTCAACTCTGAAACAATTCCACTTTTTTTGAGATGATTGTCAAACTCTTGGCTCAAATATTTTCCACCACGATCGGATCGAAGTGCTTTAATAGTTTTGCCAAGTTGATTTTGTACTTCATTTTGAAATGTTCTAAACATCTCAAACGATTCACTTTTGGACTTCATCAGATAGACATAGTCATATCTAGATAAGTCATCGGTGAATGTAATGAAAAACCGAAATCCTCCCCTAGGAATGCTGCTCATTGGTCCACATACATTAGTATGTATTAGGCCCAATAAGTCACTAGCCCTTTCACTACTCTTAGTGTAGGGTGGTTTTGTCATTTTTCCTAATAAATAAGACTCGCATTTCTCATATGATTCATAATCATGTGAGTCTAACATACCTTCCTTATGGAGTTTAGAGATGCGTTTTTCGTTTATATGACCAAGCCGGCAATGCCACATGAACGAGTTGTTCACGTCATTCAGCTTAGACTTCTTGTCAACATGATAAACATTTTCAACATTATTTTGTTTCTCATCAACATCAAATACATAAAGGCCATTAAATGAATTTGCAATACCATAAAGCATATCATTTAAATAAATATAAAACTTCTTATTCGCAATAAGAAAATTATACCCTTCATTATCCAAACAAGAAACGGAAATAATATTTCTACTCAAATTCGGAACATAGTAACAATTGTTCAAAAAAAGTACTAAGCCACTAGGTAAAGTTACATCATATGTCCCTACGGCTAATGTATCAACTCTTGCTCCATTCCCCACACGTACGCCAATTTCACCTTGTTTGAGTAGCTTCCTATTCCTTAGTCCCTGCACATTTAAACAAATGTGAGATCCACATCCGGTATCTAATACCCATGAACTAGAAATAGAAATGAAAATATCTATCATATAGATACCTGAATCAGAAGCAATCGTATTGCCATTCTTCGCCTTTATGCCTTCCTTATAAGCCTTGCAGTTACGCTTCCAATGACCAACCTCTTGGCAATGGTAGCAAATCTCATCCTTTTGAGATGCCTTGGGAGCCTCTCCGGCAACGACAACCTTTGCCTTAGGTTTAGAAACACTTGCTTTACCTTTGCCATCTTTCTTGAACACCCTTTACCTTTGTTAACCATTACCACGTTTGTCGTTCCGGGCTTCATGATATTCTTCTCTGCGTTCTTAAGCATCGCATGCAATTTCGAGAGATTCTTATCCATGCCATTCATGTGATAGTGCATAATAAAATAACCATAATTTTCAGGCAATGACTTTAATATTAAATCTGTGGCGAGTTCCAAACTCATTTGATTTCCAAGCCTTTCGAGACGCTCAATGTGACCCTTCATCTTAAGGACATGAGCACCAACCGACTGCCCCTCTTGCATCTTGCATGCAGTTAGGGCTTTAACCACATCATACCTTTCTTGTCTAGCTTGCACTTGGAATATTTCCTTTAAACACTCAGCAAGATCAAAAGCAGCTTCCATGTGCTCAAGGTCCTTCTAAAGGGCCTTAGACATGGTGGCAAGCATAAGGCATGCAACATCTGTAGAATCATAAATATGTTTCTTATGTGCATCCTTATCTGCCCTAGAAGCATTAGCAGCAGGTTGAGGTGGAACGGGTTCGTCAAAAACGTACATTTTCTTCTCTTGCCTTAGAACAATTCTTAGGCTTCTGATCCAATCAGAATAGTTTGTACCGTTCTCTTCGAGCTTGTCCTTCTCAAGGATGGATCGCAGTGACAGGGGCTGATTATTGTGAGTTGTCATTACTACAATAAAATATGCAAACAATGAAACACATAAGTATCAACACATTTATCATCTAAGAGCAAATAATTGTATTTCATAAATACTCCCACTAAATTATACACCTTCAAATACAAACATGTATCATATAATCATAGTAGGCTAAGATCCATATTTCACTTGATTTTGGTTTAACTGAGTCAATGCCCGAAATCAAGCTATTTAGGTAGATAACATCAATCATATCATATATGACTCTTAGATCTTTTATGAGATTCCTTAGACATCATATGTCAAAAACATGTTTTAAATCTCATCTATGCCTTGGGTCAAATCTCATTTGAAAGTACCAATTAAGTTAAAACCTTTTTCAAACGCATGAGACATGGAACGATGCACCTTACTAAGTTAAAACTACATCAACCATTATCTTATCTTGATCACATATTAAGATATAATGATGCACTCAACTGAGTCGAAACTACATCAAAATACCCTAAAATTTCACAAGTGTTCTAATCAAGAAATGACATAAGACTTAAATATTTAGAAGGATTTCACATGGTAACAAACATCGCATGGTTGTAACATGAAACTTATGTGTACATAATCATGAACATAGGGCTTCACAAAATTACAAACAAACACTTTGGTTCAATTTTGAGAAATTACGAATCTACTTTAATCATATTAAATAGATCAACATCCTATGTAAAAGACTAATCAAATTAATTAACCATTAATCATGACCATGGCATATAACTTATACTTGTTTTTCTCAAAAACAACACACATAAAATTTAGATCTATTTCATATAGGTAAGGCCGGGGTGGAAGATCTGCTGTTGCAGGGCAAACGTTAAGGAGATCATTGGATTGGTTCTGGGGTTTCAAAATCATCTAGGATGGTCCGTACTGGGGAGGAGGAATGAATCCCATGGGATAATGCAGAGACTGAGAGACTGGAGTGGCTGTAGCATTTGTTCTCTGTTGGTAGTGAACAAAGCTGGGTCTTATTTGAGGAGGTGAGGGAATTGGAACCCTGATGGCTTGGGGTTATGGAAAGGACTGAAAAGGGGTAGCCCTTTGTAAGGGATTATATGTAGATGGAGGAGGGCATTGGTTGTAGGATGGAGGGGATGAAAGCACTGTTTTCGGGGTTACATCTTCCACCATGACCAAAGAACCATTGGCTTCAACTACTATCTGAACCCCATGACGGCGGAGAGCATCGATGAGCATGGATTGCTGTTCTTCATGGACCTTACGACTGTTTTCCAAGGTTAGGGCTAGCTCTTCCACTCTAGTCACTGGATTACCCATACCACCACTGTTTTCTGTCAAATATGCCATTCTAAACCTATGGGTTGACGAAACTGACGATTCTGACGAACTATCTGAGCCTGAAATTTCCGCACTGAAAAGCCCTGGCCCGGTATTCTCACCCACTTCTTTCTCGCTACGGGAAAGGGATAGGCAAGGTTTAGACTCGGGGTAGGTTTTTAGGCTGAAGGCTCAAGTAATATGCAATTAAGAATCTTCAAGTTTACTTAAAACAATGTCTTTTAATTATTTCTATTTGGTTGGAAAAGGATGCCCTTCTTTTTCGCAACTACTCTAGATCCTGGATTAGTGGGTTCCGTCATTACGTCTATAAGCCCCTCGTTTTTCACCTGTATTTCGACATCCCAGGGTGGACAGCCCCGGGCGAGGGTCCTATAGGGCACGCGAATCCCACCGACTGAGAGAGAAGAACGGTCCTAGGGTCTAGTGGATCATAGGAATTTTTAACGCATGAGCGATGCGGATTATAGTCAATGCCAATGCCGTGAAAGTCAAGTCTTTTAACCTCAACAAGATTTCGGCAGAGTTTCGCTTACGCGATAGACTTTTTGACTTCAGCATTGTCCAAGGAAAATAATAGGCATGGGTCGGACGTTAAAATTCGAATGACACGGCATCACATTGAGCGTTGTTGCATACTTTGTGCAAGTCAAAGTTAAAGTCAATGTCGGGGTCAAGATTTTGCCAATTTTTTGCCTAACGAAATTTCGGCATGGCTTCGCTTGCACGAGGAATCTTGACTTTTGGCATGGGCTCGGGTTTGATTCTTATATACCCTGTACATGTAAAAGTCAAAGTCAATGCTGGGGTCAAGATTTTGCCAATTTTGCCTAACGAAATTTCGACATGGCTTCGCTTGCGCGAGGAATCTTGACTTTTAGCATGGGCTCGGGTTTAACTTTTATGAGGGTACACAACGAGGCTGTATGACACGGCCTAGACCAAAAACCAACCAAAAAGTCACGGTTTTAAAAGTGTGACATGGATTAGTGTATTGGTCAACACTGGCTGCCATGGGGAGTTTGGGATGATTCCGTGCGCGCTCGAGAGCGTCGTAACACTGTCCGTGACTGCAGCTGAACAACCATCCCGGGATAAAAGAACATGCGTGCAAAAGTGTACAGGATATATAGTGAGCGTAGTGTGCGGTCTCCTAAAAAAATTCTTTTTTGAGTTAAAATAGATATTTTCATTATGCGTTTTAAAAGAATGTTTTTTTGGGGACGAGGAAAATGCAACACATAGGCACGTAAATTTTCTGGAACCTGGCCAGACTCAGGACTGAATAGCCCCAAGATGCCATAGCTTCCAGATTAACCTCAGAAAAAGTGTCCTGGTGAAACTGCGAATGATGCCGCCCGGCTTAGATTCAGGCAAATCAACCCATCCGGCTAGAATCAGTAGTTTTCCAGGTTCCAATTTGCTTCATTTCCAGACTATTTCTCTGGGCATTTTTGGCAACTTTCAGCTTCAGAATGGCACATGTTCATTATTCAGAGTATGCATAAGCCAAAAAATAATACAAAGATGCATGAAAAAGGAAAATCGCACAAGCACAAAAATCGAACCCGAGACGGAAGGCTAACCCTCGTAAACGTTTCCAATGCTTCTATGAGATAAAGAATTTTGGAAACATTTACATGTCTCCAGAGGAGTCGCCAAACTGTGAATGTGGCCCCCAGGATTGAACTGTTTTAAGGGTCGTCGTTCACCTCAGTTTGAAGAAACCTATTTTATTGAAAAACGGAGTCGCCAAGCCATTTTGATTTCCTCAAAACTTTGAAAAAAAGGATAAGGGTCCAGAGGTTAAGTTATTCCTTGGGAAGAACGTTTGGCGTTCACCTAAGGAGCCTTGCAAATGCAAGTCTTTCTAGATCCGAAGTTTGTGCTTGTTTGTGTGCTCGTGTGTATGCGTGATTTGAAAAGAGGAGGAATGTGCCATGTTTATCTGCCGGACATATAAACCATTTAAGAAGGTTATGGCTCGGGATTCCTTGGATTTGATATTTTCGGGATTTTGATCCCGTGCTCATTTTGGACTTGTTATCATCATTACGGGACCCTCCTACCCTCCCGTTAGGTTAATCAACCATGGTAGGCGTAAGTGTTGGGTTTTATGGGTCCATGAGCAGCGGAATTAAGCATCAAATTAACACAAAACCCAAGTCCTAATATCCGTTCTATACGATTAAATTGAATTCCTATGAGATAGAATTTACCAACCTTAATTGCTTTCCGGTCGTGAGCTATCGAACAATTTGTCGGTGTGATTTGAATCACAATCTTCGATCTTCAAAACCCTTTGAATCTTTGGATTGGAACTCTAGGCCTTGATCGTCATACGAGCAAAGACCCTCTAGTAGTATCCACACGTAAGAATGAAACAAGAACAGTTCTTGAGAATTGCTAGATTCTTAAACCTATGGAAGAATATTGAGAAACCTTTTTTGGTGTAATTTTTCCCTTGGAAAATTCGGCTAGCATATTAGGGTTTACAGACTGCATATTTATACTAGCTTAGTATTGGTATTAGTTTCCTAATCTTATTAGAAAACTGTCTGTCAAACGCCTCAGGCCTTAGTATGTCGCACGACCCAGAACGCCATATGGCAAGATCCGTCGCACAACTCAGGACTCCATATGGTAAGTTCTGTCGCGCGATATATTAAGTCTGTTCAGGAACTCTCAATCATTCTTCCTTTGGTTTAACCAATTCATTCTATATGTGTGTGACCCAATAGGATTATATTATGTTGGCAATGAGCTCGATCATATCGATCCTCATAAGACATAAGTGGACTCTAGCAATCCATTATGTCTACCCAAATAATATAACGTAAGAGTTCACATTTCCAATGGTACACTTCCATTTCTCCCTTTGTCTCACGATGTTATATTGAACACAAGTCATGGTCCTCGTCAACTTGTATTTGTTCAATGCTTTCTCGATCTTGAGTATAATGAAAATCCAATCGCATTGGGGTGTGGCCACATGCTTTCATCATTATCACTCATCGAGGGGTCCAAGCAAAACATCTCTCTTTCGAGGGACAAATTCCATCTTGACTTATCATCCTTCCCATCATGAATCTGATCATGCCAAAGATAGCCTTTATAAATATCGTGTTAAGATATCGTTTGACTAAAATCAAACATGACTCTCATCATATGTAAGGTCATGATAATCTCAGGTCTTGGGTCTAAATGAAGTGACCATATGAGATTTAATTATGACATTCGACCATGACATAAATCTCATACGGGTCAAGTCCAGTCACTTGTTCACTAACAAGTACCCATAATTTCAATGTGAATCTCTATGCATATAATCATCATATGATTATCCATTGACAATTATACTAATTGTTCTCTTAATAATTAGGGACGGAGATTATTACAATAAATTTGTAAAATATATAATAATCAAATAATAAACTTTAAACGATAAAGACGATACATAACGGTTTTAAGTTAAACATAACTAAAGCCTAGGGCATTACACCAACAATCTCCCACTTGCCCTAGGCTCCATTTATGTATCAAATACCCATGAATTTAACATGACCATCATGCTTCTGCCTGTGCGAGGGTCTTTTGTAAGTGAATCCCTAATGTCATCATCGGTTGATACTTTGCATATCTTAACGCCTTCTCATTCTTTATGAAATCTTAAAAAACGTCTAAGTGAGTGTTTGGATCGCTGTTGTGATCTTGGTTCCATTGTTTGCACAAATGGCACCACAATTGTCACAACAAAAGTTTCACCGATTAGTGATACTTGGAACATTTCCAAAACACTAAACGAACTTTTGATCCAAACTGCCTCCTTTTAGCTACATCATATGTTGCTAAAATTTGGCCTTAGTCGTAGAATCGGCTATGCTTTTCTGCTTGGAATTATTCCAACAAAACCGTACCTCTAATAAGCATAAACACAAATCTTAATTGCGATTTTAAATTAACTTTGTCAGTTTGGAAGCTAGCATCTATGTAACTCTTACAACAAGATTAACTTCCAATCTTTCAAATCCCAAGAACATATCCTTAGTTCTTCTGAAGTACTTAAGGATCATCTTGACTGCCATCCAATGGTTCTCAACAGGATCAGATTGGTATTGACTCATCATGCTTAGAGCATACGAGACGTCGGGTCTAATATAAATCATGGCATACATGACAGATCCAAATGCCGAAGCATATGGAACTTCATTCTTTCCCTTTTGCTAATCAGTTGTCATAAGACAATGAGTATTGCTAAGAGAAAATACCATGACCCATTGACAAGCCACTTTTCTTAGACTCTTCTAAGAACATTATCAATGTGAGTATTTTGACTCAAACAAATTTATACTTTTAGATCTATCTCTATAGATCTTGAAACCAAGGATGTAAGCGGCTTCACCCATACCTTTCATTGAGAAAACTTTCCTTGACCAAGACTTGACAGTCTTAACTGTCGGAACTTCATTTTTCCAATGAGTAAGATATCATTGTAATAAACAATAGAAATAATACTACGCTCCCACTGAATTTCATGCATACACAAGATTCATCTTTGTACTTGACGAAGCCAAACTATTTGACTGATTCATCAAAATGAAGATTCCAATTCCTTGAAGCTTGCTTTTAACCCATCTCATGGATCTTAGCAACATGCATACTTTATTAGAATTTCTTGGATCGACAAAAATCTCGGATTGTGTACTATACACATCCTTAAGAAAGTTGTTTGACATCCACTTGTCATATCACATAGTCATAATATGCGATCATAGCAATTGAAATTCTAATAGACTTCGACATTGTAACTGGCGAAAAGGGTTCCATCATAGTCAATACTATGAATTAACCTAAATTTCTTTGCTACAATCCTTAGTCATGAAAGTGTACATCTTCCCATCCATGTCGGTCTTGAAGACCTACTTGCACCCTCTAGTTTTTACACCTTCAGTTAGCTCAATCAAATTCCAAACTTGATCATCAAACATGGATTGTAATTCGGATTTCATGGTTCCTAACCATTTATCCAAATCAGGAATGGACATCGCCTCTAGATAGGAAGTAGGATCTTCATTCTCAATGACCTCCACCTTATTACTTTCCAATACGAGAAATCAATATTTCTTGAGTTCGGATCGTAACCTATCTTATCTACGATGGACTTGTGCATCTTGAACCGGTTCCACAACTCATTGTGAACTTGGTTCCTTCTCTACTCTTGGTTCCATATTATTTTCGGGTTTTTGAACTTCTTTCAAGATTAATTTTACTCCCACTAGATTCTTTATTGAGAAACTATTTCTCAAGAAACGAACCAAATAGAGCAACAAACAATTTGTTCTTTTTGTGGTTGTAAGATTAATATCCGAAAATAACCTTGTCGGATTTGGTGCTAACTTATCAGAGACAAGTCTCTTTACATAAGATTCGCAACCCCAAATCTTCATGAAAGACAAACTAAGTTTTCTTCCATACCACATCTCATGTGGGGCCTTAGGGACCGATTTAGTAGGGACTTAATTCAGTGTAACCGCATTATTTCTAATGCATATCCTCAAAAGGAATTAGGAAAGTCAACTTGACACATCATCGAATGAACCATGTCTAACAAGGTTCAATTCCTCCTTTCAGACACACCATACAATGTGGTGTTTCAGGTGGAGTCAACTCTGAAACTATTTCATAGTTTTGAGATGATTGTCAAACTCTTGGCTCAAGTATCATCGCCTAGATCTAATCGAAGTACTTAATAGTTTTGCCAAGTTTGTTTTGTATGTCATCTTGAAATGTTCAAAACATCTCAAATGATTCACCTTTGGACTTCATCAGATAGACATAGTCATATCTAGATAAGTCATCGGTGAATGTGATGAAACACCAAAATCCTCCCCTCGCAATGTTGCTTAATAGTCCACATACATCTCATGTATAGTGATCAATAAGTCACTAGCCCTCCCACTACTCTTAGTTTAGGGTGGTTTGGTCAATAATCCCAATAAATAAGATCCACATTCCTTAAATGATTTATGGTCATATGAGTCTAAGAGTCCATGTTAATGGAGTTTAGATATATGTTTCTTATTTATTTGACCAAGCCGACAATGCCATATGAACGCGTTGTTCATATTATTCGGTTTAGATTTCCCATTTATATTATAGATTAGATATCTTCAATATTATTTTGTTTCTTAACATCAAGGATATGAAGACTATTCAATGACATATGCAATATAATAAGGCATATCATTAAATAAATATAAAGCTTCTTATTCTCAATAAGAGATTTATATCCTTCATCATCCATTTAAGAAACATAAATAATGCTTCTACTCAAATCCGGAACGTAGTCATACTTGTTCAAAACAAGTACTAGTCCACAAGGTAAAGTGACTTCATAAGTCCCTATGGCTAATGTAGCAACCCTTGCTCCATTCTTACGCATAGGTTTAATTTACCTTCTTTGAGTAGCTTTCTATTCTTTGTTCCTCGCACATTTAAACAAATGTGGGATCCAATCCGGTATCATATACCCAAGAACAAGAATTCGAAAGGAAAATATCTATCATATAGATACTTGAAGTAGTAGCAATCATATTGCCCTTCTTCACCTTTTAGGCCTTCCTAATACGCCTTGCAACTTTGCTTCCAATAACAATCTCATTGCAATGTAGCAAACTGCATCCTTTTGAGACACTTTGGGTTTAGCCTCTTCGGCTTTGACAACTTTTGTCCTAGGTATAGCAACTTTTGCTTTACCTTCTTTACCTTCCCTTTTGAACCCCTTTATTGTGTTAACCATTAACACACTTGCGGATTGCTCCTTTGCATCTTATGCATTGAAAGCCTTCACCACAACATACATCTTTTGCCTAGCTTGCACTTGAAACAATTTTTTTTGTGCATTGCGCTAGAACAAAAGCAGTTTCCATGTGTTCAAGGTTCTTCATAAGAGCCTTTAAACATGGTGGCAAGTATAAGACAAGCAATTCTATTAGGATCATCAACATGGTTCTAACGTTGCTTCTTATTTGCCCTTTGCAACATTTGCAGTGGGTTCAACAGGAATGGATTCGTCAAGAATGTACACATTTGCCTAAGAACAATTCTTGAGCGTCTGATCAAATCAGAATAATTTGTACCGTTCTTTTCGAACTTTTGTCCTTCATAAGGACGAATCGCAATTATCATTATGTAATGCTACTTCTATAACAAAATATATAAATTATATGAACACATGTCAATACCAACACATTTATCATCTAAGAGAAAATAATGTATTTTACAAATACTCCCATTAAATCATACACCTTCCAATGCAAATAAGCATAATATGCATTTAATGGGCTAAGATCCAACTTTAATTTAATCTCAAGTACGCTATGGCGCACCGCTCAAAATTAAATTAATTAGGTAGAAAACATCAATCATATCGTATATGACTCTTAGATTTTTTATGAGATTTATTTAAGACATCATATGTCTAAGCATATTTCAATCTCATCTTATGCCTTGGGTCCAAAACCATTTTGATAATCCAATTAAGTTCATCCACTTTAAATGTATAGGAACCACCATTTCCTCATCTTGCTCGCAAACGAAATAGAATCAAAGCACCTTGCTATGGCAAGCCCACCCAAAACTATCCGAGTGGTCTCAAGTGTTTTAATAATGGATTGACATAAAGAACTTAAAAGTTAAATGAAGGTTCTTTAAAGCAGATTATAAGCATATCAACAAAGATAATCATAATGTACACCAGGTAAGTTCCCAAGAAAATAGGTGAGCCACAAGGACTGCTTAAGTACCAAATCTTTCTTCGACAGAACTCTCCTAGTCATGCACAATTATAATACCAATTTGAATGCAACATAATCAATACTTTGTATACTGACTTGTTTCTCTTAAACAATCAGACTCATAAACTGATTTGTTTCTCATAAACAATCAGATTCCTTCAAATTTTGCGTAAACTGACTTGTTTCTCATAAACAATCAGAAAACCAAAATTTAATGTTTCAACTAAACATTTAGGAAATTACAATTCAATGTTTCAACTAAACATCTAACAAAATTCTTATCACATAAGAACACATAATTCATGCATCGCAACAATTAATAAAATCACATTTAAATTAATTAAGCATGCATAAACAAAGAATTAATCTATAATAGCCCTATAAACTTAATTTCCAGAAATTTATAGCATCTAGATTAAGACAGAAATATCTCAGTTTGTAAACATAATCACAGATTAGCATGAAAATTCAACAAAACTGATACTGCCCAGATCAGGCATGTTCTGTCGTACGACTAGGACATCCAGATGTCCAGAACAGTCGCACGACCAGACAAAGCAATCTGACAGCCCATGGCCTACTATGTCGCATGACCAGAGTAGCCAGTCTGGCAAATTTTCTTAACTTCAATCAATTCCAATCATAAAGCAATTAAATCAAGTAAACAGCTTTTATAGATTTAATTCATCACAATCAGAAAACGATTTTCACATTGTATAAAAAACAATAAGATTCTACCGCATACAAAACATGCAATAAGCATATAAACGATTTATATCTTGATTCTAGCATGTTAATTCAAACTTAACCATACGAACGGGGCTCTGATACCACTGTTGGATTTTATGGGTCCATGCACAGCGGAATTAAGCATCAAATTAACACAAAACCCAATCCCTAAGATTCGTTCTATACGATTAAATTGAATTCCTATGAGATAGAATTTACCAACCTTAATTGCTTTCCGGTCTTGAGCTATCAAACAATTTGTCGGTGTTATTTGAATCACAATCTTCGATCTTCAAAACCCTTTGAATCTTCAGATTGGAACTCTAGGCCTTGATCGTCATACGAGCGAAGACCCTCTAGTAGTATCCACACGTAAGAATGAACCAAGAACAGTTCTTGAGAATTGATAGATTCTTAAACCTATGGAAGAATATTGAGAAACCTTTTTGGTGTAATTTTTCCCTTGGAAAATTCGGCTAGCATATTAGGGTTTACAGACTGCATATTTATACTACCTTAGTATTGGTATTAGTTTCCTAATCTTATTAGAAAACTGTCTGTCAAACGCCTCAGGCCTTAGTATGTCGCACGGCACAGAATGCCATATGGCAAGGCCCGTCGCACGACTCAGGACTCCATATGGTAAGTTCTGTCGCGCGATATATTAAGCCTGTTCAGGAACTCTTAATCATTCTTCCTTTGGTTTAACCAATTAATTCTAGTTGTGTGTGACCCAATAGGATTATATTATGTTGGCAATGAGCTCGATCAAATCGATCCTCATAAGACATAAGCGGACTCTAGCAAGCCATTATGTCTACCCAAATAATATAACATAAGAGTTCACGTTTCCAATGGTACACTTCCATTTCTCCCTTTGTCTCACGATGTTATATTGAACACAAGTCATGGTCCTCATCAACTTGTATTTGTTCAATGCTTTCTTGATCTTGAGTATAATGAAAATCCAATCGCATTGGGGTGTGGCCACACGCTTTCATCATTATCACTCATCGAGGGGCTCAAGCAAAACATCTCTCTTTCGAGGGACAAATTCCATCTTGACTTATCATCCTTCCCATCATGAATCTGATCATGCCAAAGATAGCCTTTATAAATATCGTGTTAAGATATCGTTTGACTAAAATCAAACATGACTTTCATCATATGTAAGGTCATGATAATCTCAGGTCTAGGGACTAAATGAAGTGACCATATGAGATTTAATTATGACATTCGACCATGACATAAATCTCATACGGGTCAAGTCCAGTCACTTGTTCACTAACAAGTACCCATAATTTCAATGTGCATCTCTATGCATATAATCATCATATGATTATCCATTGATAATTATACTAATTATTCTCTTAATAATTAGGGACGGAGATTATTACAATAAATATGCAAAATATATAATAATCAAATAATAAACTTTAAACGATAAAGACGATACATAACGGTTTTAAGTTAAACATAACTAAAGCCTAGGGCATTACACCAATAGTAAGAGCCTTGGTATATCTTAAACTAATGTTCTTTGGGGATTTAGTCACATGTGATCGAGAGGGGCTCGTCTTTTAAGTTCAAGAATGAGGCTCTTTAGAAAAGGAGGAATCTTTGCCCATCAATCCTACATCTTTAGACGATAAAGATTCGTAGGGACATTTTATGTTCGTCTCAAGTGATTATCAGAAATGTCGGGACTAAGATCCGTCGGTTTCTAAAGGGACAAAAATTGTGGCATTTTAATGGCGGAAATGATGTAAAGATGGAGTCTTTACGCCGATCCTCACCACGGAATGCTCCAAGAACCAAGGGACTAGGGGAAAGGGGTAGAAGGATTGGATCTTTATACTCATACTATGTATTTTTGTGCCTTAGAGGGCTATTAGACAATCCTCGGAGAGAGATCCATCTTTTAGGGACATGGGGAGAATGACATTAAAATAAAGATTGCATTTTTAATGTAAATAATACAATGAACATCATTAAAATAGAGACATAAAGTAAAAGGAATGATTTTTATGACTTTTCCTATGTCCTTAAGATCTCATAAGGTGGACAATCCTTGGAAAGCTAGATCAAGGGAAGGGGATGACATAATATGAATAAAGATTGCATTTTTATGCAAAAAGGTAAAGAGACATCACATCATCATGTGGTAGATTTTCCCTAGAACAAGCCACTTGTGGAACCTTGTTCATCCTTGGGAGAGGATTTCCAATGAATCCTATGTGTAGGGGGAGTGGGAATATAATGATTACATTACAAAGATAGGAACTTTAAGACAATAGATCAGAATAAATGACAAGTAACAAGAATATAAATGACAAATAATAAATAAAAGCAAGATAATATGAGAGTAGATTAAGGGGAAAGAAAGGAGAGATTACCAATGTTGGTTCTCTCTATCTCCCAAGGGGATTTTCCTATTTAGGAATAGATTAGGAAGGGATTTGTGCATGAGGGAGGTGAGTTTTGAGTGATTTTGGTTTCTGAAAATTCGTGTTTTAATTTGGGCAGAGTAACAGTGCTTAAATTCCTTTTTCAAAATGAATAGAGGAGGCCTCTATTTATAGGCTGCAGTGTGCTTCCTAAAGAAGCCGCCCGGCGTGAATCTACGGCAAAAGAAGCTGCCCAGCGTTATCCTCTGTCGTGTCAGCATGTTTCTAGATTCATACAAGGTGGACACTAGAGGCTTCTTTCCAGCGAGGTCCTGCTTGAAATTTAAATTCCTAGCAGGTCCTTCCTCCCTTGGAAAATTTGGAAAAGTTCCCGAATCGCCCCAAAACTTTATGAAAGTTTGGGGAATTTCCAGGAAACTTAACTGGAAGGCATGAGCCAGATTTGGGTACTTACAATAGGCAACACTACCAAATCAGCAGGTAACACATGATCACATATATGCACATCACAGGCACGTAACACCTCATCGGTTACCAAACACTCTCCTATCGAAGTTGACACTTCTAGCACATAAGGCATACACTTAACAAACACATGCAATTGCGATGCAAAATGCATGGACACATAAGAATGAAATGAGCCAGGGTCTATAAGTGCACGTGCTATCATACTTGCTATAAAAATAGTACCTCCAATGACGGTGGAGGAATTTGTCGCTTGTTGTTGATTTACGGCAAAGACCCGACCCTGAACCTTAGGCCTACCTGAAGCATCCCTCTTCTGTCATTGAGAATTCCCGTCGCCACTCCCGGATGCTTGCTTCTTTGGCTTTGTACAATCTTTCTGAAAATGCCCCAACTGCCCACAACTCAAACATTTCCCTTGTTTATTCTAACAATGCTCCTCTACGTGCCCCTCCTTCTGACAATAATTACAAACTTTCTTTGGTGCATTCCCCGGAATAAAACCCTGCCTTCAAACACTTGACTGACCTTGCGACTGCCCTCTAAACTGTGATGTTGATCCTTGCTCTCCTCAATTATCTCGACCTTGTTGTTGTGGTCTACTTTGTCCTCCTTGCCTTCCCATACTAACCCCTTTTGTTTTCCTCTTATGTTCTTCAATGTCGTGCTCCACATGGTATGCACGATCTACGACATCTTGAAAATTTTGAAACTTGTGAGCCACTAACGGCGTTCGGATCACTATCTTCAAACCCCAAACAAATCTCATGGACTTTCTTTCCTCGTTGCCACCAAATGAGTTCAATATCTTGATAACTCCGTGAACTTGGCCATATGCTGCGCCACGGTCATAAAATTCTGCTCCAGATTAAGAAACCCTATCACTTTCTTGTCTTGATCCACGGTCGGAATAAAATGCTCTTTGAACTTCCTGATAAAATTCTCCTAAGTGTTTGGAACATGAGCCTCATCCCAACTTTCTTTTAAAGTTCTCCACCAATGTTCCGCCGCACCCAAAAACTTGTAAGTCGCGAACCTGACTCGTTCATCCTCGGTACATCTCAACACCTCAAAGATCTTTTCCATGGCCTCAATCCACCTCTCAGCCTTCGACACATCCGGCTCGCCATCATACCCAATAGGTTTCAACTTCAAAAACTGATCCAATCTAACCCTTGGCGCTGCTTGCTCTCCATGTTGTCTTTGGTCATTCATGGCCTTCATAGCTGCCTCTAACATTCCTTGGAACATATCTCGGGTCTCCTCCCGAACATTACCACGGCCTAAAGGTCCGATCGGATCACCTTCAGCTCCTGCCATGACAAATAAGTACCTGCATAAAATATTTAACGTCAATCACTCAATCCATACTAGCCTCCTAGGTCACGTAGTCACTCTAGACTATCTAAACCTAAGGCTTTGATACCAACTGACGTGCCCCAAACCGAGGTCCTACTTGGCCCCACGTCGGGACACGCTCTAAAGACGCCTTTAAAAAAATTTCAAAATGTCCTTTCTAAAAGTTGTCAATTTCAAAAACATGTTTAACGTAAAGAACTTTTATAAACATTTCAACTAAAGGTAAAACCATTTACTTCTACTTCCAAAACCAACTCACACCACTTTCAAACCATTTACAACCCTTTACAAACCACACACAAACTTATTTACAAACCAAGGAACATGGTTTCAAAATGAAAAAATATTTACATCCCTTTAAAAGTTCAAACTTCATAACATACATCAAGTCTAGGAATACTACCCCAAGGTTATACATTTACATAATGTAACCTTACAAAATACCTTTCTCAAAACAATCCACACTAGGCGCCCTCTCGGTGCTCAATTTGTTTTAGCCTCTGCCTCGGCTCTATCTAGGAAAGTAATAAAAGGACGGATTGAGAAAAATCTCAACAAGTTATTATATATGCAACAATATGATATGCAATCACATTAGGAAAGCATATAACATCAAATCATCATCATATATATATGTATATATATATATATCACATTCTTATTAAGACAAAGAAAGATATATATACATATAACACGTAAGTGCAATAATGTAACACTTAGAAGGATACTGAGCCAAGGTTTCATCCTTAAAAGGATATCACGATTCGAGCAGCAACATCAGCTGAAGAAGCGATTCCGGAACCTAATCACAATATCAACAAACAGGGACTATGACACAAAGTCATATCCAAATGTGTAACTAGACTACCCTTGAGCTAGCCCACTACCCAAACCATGGCCAAAGGCTGGGCAAAAAGGGAACCCGTGTATGGATTATAACGAACTCGGCTCGGGTGCCATTATAATCCCATAACACTGCCCAACAAACAAGTACCAGCTGGACTTTAAATATAAGCACACTAATCACTACTTGCTTAAACAACCAATGGATATTTCCAAAGTAGGGAACCATACAAGTAAAGCATATCAAAATGATAGCAACATGAAAACAAGTATCAATCAAAAGTAGCACTAAGGCTAAACCATCCTTGAACCAATTCAATTAAACTTAGGATTCCAAAGTAGGGAACCCTATTCAATCACATCATAAAGATGTCAAACAAATGCAAAAGGTGAAACACATAAGGTCTACACACTTATAATAACCATTCAAGGATGTATCAACAATCATATAATGATATTAAACAAGTTAGGTTCAATGGAATCAATGGTTCCAACCTGCTTTAACCAAACATTTAAACATCTTCCAATTATCACAATTGATATGTTAAAACGTCATGTTGTTGTTCATACATTGTACTTTGATTGTAGTGTTCAATTGGTTGAAATATACATTTGGTAGATAGGGAAAATTTGCTTTGAAAATGGTTCAACAGAAATAGTGCAGGGCACGACTCGTGCCCTATAACACGACTCGTGCCACTTGAAATCAGCACAGGTGCAACCAAATACAAAACTCGTGGGCACAAATGGCTGAGGGGGACGACTCGTGACCCGGGGCATAAGTCATGCCCTTCAGCAAAAATCAGCTTCTGTACTGAAACATTAGCCAGCCACTTGAAACCTTTACAAAACCATTTTTTCCAACTTAATAACAATACCAAGTCCGAAACTTCAGTTTACACCAACCCAAAATGACCTCAAACTAGTTCCAACCTATCCAAAGACCTTTTACCATTTCCAAACTCCATAAAATGATCCAACAATCACATTTAACCATTAGACAACAACAACAACAATTATAACTCTACATGAGCATGAAATTGAAGGAAACATATAATAACTTACTTGAAATTAATTTAAAAACTTGAAAAACTTTAATCGGATGAATATGCTCTCCTTCTTCTCCCGAACACAACGAAACGAACGGATCGTCGAAGGGATTTTTCTAGAATTCTTTGGAGATTTTTAAGATGAAAAGCAAGGGTTTGGTTTTGGTCCAAGGAATGAGCTGAGGAAAAATTGTTTTGATTAAATCATGAAGCTTCTTCATTATCAAAAAAGATAGACATAATAATTTACATTAAGGAGCCTCCAACTTTTAAACCATTCCAACAACTAAATCCTTTAAGTTATACTCTTTACACTTAAGCACCTCAAGGATTATAATAAATTAATACTAATTTTCAAAAGTTACCATTTTAACTACAAACTTCTAATATTTTCATTTATGATCTTAAATAATTATTTTTAATTTATTAACATTTTTAATATATCATATAAGTTATAAAATGCTAACTAACACATAATTTCTATCAACCAAATGCAAAACATATAATAATATGAAATGCACACCAAATTACTAACTCAAGCATGACTCAAAATAGAACCTAGGATTAGGGTCGTGACACATGTTCTTAAGATGAAAGGACATATTGAGCGCCTCGAAAGGCTTGGAAATCCGATGAGTTTGGAACTCTCCACGGATACGATATTGAATTCATATGAGTGGCATGGATAAAAATCTCTCGAAATTGCATGCGATGCTTAAGACCGCAGAGAAGAATAACAAGAAGTCTGAAACGACAAATGTGTTAATGGTTAACAAAGGTAAAGAGTTCAATAAAGATGGCAAAGGTAAAACAAGTGTTGCTAAACCTAATGCAAAAGTTGCCGTTGCCGGAAAGGCTCCCAAGGTATCTCAAAATGATGCGATTTGCTACCATTGCCAAGAGGTTGGTCTTTGGAAGCGAAGCGTAATTGCAAGGCTTACAAGGAAGGCCTAAAGGCGAAGAAGGGAAATACGATTGCTTCTGATTCAGGTATCTATATGATAGATATTTTCCTTTCTATTTCTAGTTCATGGGTATTGGATACCGGATGTGGATCTCACATTTGTTTAAATGTGCAGGGACTAAGGAATAAGAAGCTACTCAAACAAGGTGAAGTTGACCTACGTGTGGGGAATGGAGCAAGAGTTGCTACATTAGCCGTATGGACATATGATGTAACTTTACCTAGTGGATTAGTGCTTGTTTTTAACAATTGTTACTATGTTCCGGATTTGAGTAGAAATATTATTTCAGTTTCTTGTTTGGATAATGAAGGTTTTAGGTTTCTTATTGAGAATAAGAAATTTTCTATTTATTTAAATGATATGCTTTATTGTATTGCAAATTCATTTAATGGCCTTTATGTTCTTGATGTTGATGAGAAAGAAAATAATGTTGAAGATATTTATCATATGGACAAGAAGTCTAAACCGAATGATGTGAACAACACGTTCATGTGGCATTGCCGGCTTGGTCATATAAATGAGAAACGCATATCTAAACTCCATAAGGATGGACTTTTAGACTCACATGATTTTGAATCATATGAGATATGTGAATCTTGTTTATTGGGAAAAATGACCAAACCACCCTACACTAAGAGTAGTGAAAGGGCTAGTGACTTATTGGGTCTAATACATACCGATGTATGTGGACCAATGAGCGGCATTGCTAGGGGAGGATTTCGGTATTTCATTACATTCACCGATGACTTATCTAGATATGGCTATGTCTATCTGATAAAGTCCAAAAGTGAATCGTTTGAGATGTTTAGAACATTTCAAAATGAAGTACAAAATCAACTTAGCAAAACTATTAAAGCACTTCGATCCAATCGTGGTGGAGAATATTTTAGCCAAGAGTTTGACAATCATCTCAAAAACTGTGGAATTGTTTCAGAGTTGACTCCACCCGGACACCATAATGGAATGGTGTATCCGAGAGGAGGAATAGAACCTTATTATATATGGTTCGTTCGATGATGTGTCAAGTTGACCTTCCTATTTCCTTTTAGGGACATGCATTAGAGACTGATGCGTTCACACTGAACAGAGTCCCTACAAAATTGGCTCCTAAGACCCCACATGAGATGTGGCATGGAAGAAAACCTAGTTTGTCTTTCATGAAGATTTGGGGTTGCGAAGCTTATGTGAAAAGACTTGTCTCTGATAAGTTAGCACCTAAATCTGACAAGGTTATTTTCGTAGGTTACCCTAAAGGCGAAGAAGGGCAATACGATTACTTTTACAAGCGCAATGAGAAAAAAGTGTTTGTTGCTCAATATGGTACTTTTCATGAGAAACAGTTTCTCAATAAAGGAACTATTGGGAGTAAAATTGATCTTGAAAAAGTTTATGAACCCAAAAAAAACATGGAACAATTGTAGAGACGGAACCAAGTCCACAAGAAGTTGTGGAACCGGTTCAAGATTCACAAGTCCATCGTAGATCGGATATGTTATGATTCGCACCCGAGAGATATGGATTTTTCGTGTTGGAAAGTAATGAAGTGGAAGTCATTGAGAATGATCACGAACCTACTTCCTATCAAGAGGCGATGTCCACTACCGATTCGGATAAATGGTTAGAAGCCATGGAATCCGAATTGCAATCCATGTCGGATAATCAAGTTTGGAACTTGATTGAGCCACCCGAAGGTGTAAAAATCATAGGGTGCAAGTGGGTCTTCAAGAAGAAGACTGACATGGATGGGAAGGTGCATACTTACAAGGCTAGGCTTGTAGCAAAGGGATATAGACGGATTCATGGTGTAGACTATGATGAAACCTTTTCGCCTGTTGCCATGCTTAAGTCTGTTAGAATTTTAATTGCCATAGCCGCGTATTATGACTACGAGATATGTCAAATGGATGTCAAAACGACTTTCCTAAATGGGAAGTTACTCAAGGGTGTGTATATGACACAACCCGAATTTTTTGTCGATCCAAGAAATTCTAACAAAGTGTGCATGCTGCAAAGGTCCATATATAGATTGAAGCAAGCTTCTAGGAGTTGGAATCTTCATTTTGACGAAAAGATCAAAGAGTTTGGTTTTGTCAAGAACGAAGATGAACCTTGTGTATACATGAAATTTAGTAGGAGCGTAGTATTATTTCTCTTATTGTATGTCGATGACATCTTACTAATTGGAAACGACATTCCTGCCCATCAGACTGTCAAGTCTTGGTTAGGAAAATGTTTCTCAATGAAAGATATGGGTGAAGCCGCTTACATCCTTGGCATCAAGTTCTATAGAGATTGATCTAAAAGGATAATTGGTTTGATTCAAAGTATCTACATTGACAAGGTTCATAGGAGATTCAAGATGAAAAATTCTAAGAGAGGCAACTTGCCAATGGGTCATGGTATTACTCTTAGCAAGACTCATTGTCCTAAGATAACTAATGAGCGAAAGAGGATGAATAAGGTTCCATACGCTTTTGCTATTGGATCCATCATGTATGCCATGATTTGTACTAGAACCGACGTCTCGTATGCTCTAAGCATGACAAGTCGATACCAATCTGATCCTGGTGAGAACCATTGGATGGCAGTCAAGACGATCCTTAAATACTTAAGAAGGACTAAGGATGCGTTCTTGGTCTTTGGAGGGATGAAAGATGATCTTGTTGTAAGAGGTTACACAGATGCAAGCTTCCAAACCGACAAAGATGATTTCCGATCGCAGTCGAAATTTGTGTTTAAGCTTAACGGAGGTGCGATATGTTGGAAGAGTTCCAAGCAGAGTACTATTACCGATTCTACAACCGAGGCTGAATATATAGCGGCATCCGATGCAGCTAAGGAGGCAGTTTGGATCAAAAAGTTCATTAGTGATCTGGAAGTTGTTCCAAGTATCACTAATTCGGTGGAACTTTATTGTGACAATAATTGTGCCATTGCGCAAGCAAAGGAACCAAGGTCACATCAGCGATCCAAACACATACTTAGACGTTTCCATCTCATTCGAGAGTTCATTGATAGGGGAGACGTTAAAATATGCAAAGTATCAACCGATGATAACATTGGGGATCCGCTTACAAAGCCCCTCACACAAGAAAAGCATGATGGTTATGTTAGGTCCATGGGTATACGATACATAGATGGAGCCTAGTACAAAGTGGGAGATTGTTGGTGTAATTCCCTAGGCGTTTAGTTATGTTTGACTTATAACTTAAACCGCTATGTAATCATCTTTATCATTTATTATAGAGATTGTTTATTTGGCTATTATATGTTTACATGTTTATTATAATAACATACGTCCCTAGTTATTGTGAATGACTAGTATAAGTTGGTAATGGATAATCATGGAGATGATTATATGCATGTGATGCACATTACACTTATGGGTACTTGCTAGAGAACAAGTACTGGACATGACCTACCGAAGAGATTTATGTTATGGTCTATAGTCATATATGTCATGATTAAATCTCATGATAGTCGTGTCATTTAATCCTTTGTACCTGAGATTATCATCGTCTTCCACATGATGAACATTGCCTTTGATGTAGTCTAACACTATCTTTAATAGGATAGCAATAACGGCTATATTGGCACGATTGGATTCTTGTAGGGAAGAATGATAAGTCAAGAAGAGATTTGTCCCTCTCATTAAGAGAGATTTTTTCTTGGGCACCACGATGAATAGTGTTGATGAAATGTGTGGCCACACTCAAGAGATTTGATAGAGATCAAATGCACTAGGATTATCAACATATTCGGAAATCGAGAAAGAATTGAACAATATGAGTTGACGAGGACCATGACTCATGTTCATATTGACATCGTGGATAAATGGATTGTGACATTGATCTATCAAGGAATCAAGCTATGATGTTGTATTTAATTCGGTGGACATAATGACTTGCTAGAAATCACTTATGTCTTGTGAGGTTGATGTTTCAACTCACTACCAACATAAAATATAATTCATAAAGGGTCACACACATAGAACAGATAAAAATGGATGTAAATTGGAATTTGGGCTGGTCACGACTCGTGACTAGGAGCACGACTCGTGCTCTCAATCAGCACGAGCAGTTTTTTGGTCACGACTCATTTTTCACGACTTGGTTTGGACAGAAGGGTTGTATCGCGCGAGACACGCCAAGTCTCGCACGGGAGAAGGCCTTTTGTTCAGCTCCAGTTTTGACCGCAACGCTATATCGCACGGGACAAGCCTCCAGTTGGGCTCCGATTTTGGCTAGGAAAAGGGATTTTTTCCTTAAGGGTTAGGGATATTTATAAAGTATAAATAGAACCCTTTTGCCTCAGCCTACATTGACGAAAATTAGAGTTTTAGAAACACTAATTGTTTCATTTTGATTGAGAATCAAATATCAAAACACCCATATCAATTCCATAATTCAGCCATTTATTGTTGAATATCGATTCAATAATTGGAGGATCATCTAGCAATCCTACAAGAATTGTTCTTGGTTCGTTCGCGTGTGGAATACCGATAGAGGGTGATTGCTTTATCACCAAAAGCTTGAAGACTTGCAATCATTGATTCATCACAAGGATTAGAACAAGGAAGAAGAGGATCAAAGGTTCGTCATCAATTCAAAGATTGAATTTCAGATTTGATTTGAGATTCGTTTTGAGCAAACATAATCACTATAAGGTATGTAAATTTATTTCATATGTTTCTAATTTCTTCATGTTAGACAGATTTAAGGGCTAGGGTTTTGTTGTTGTTCAAAGTTCTTCCGCTACGTTTGTAACCCCAAAACCTAACAACAAGACTATGAAGTCGGTCAAATAACTCACGGCATTATCTCCTATCATGGTCGGCACGACATGCATATCTTCTAGAAACTAACAGAAGAAAGGATCAAGTGGTAGACGGAGGCCTAATTGAAATTGCTTATAGAAAAAAAGCGACTTGGTTCAGGTTATAGAAGAAATCATTCAAGGCGTCCTCGTCATCTAGAGGCATGGGCGGGGAATAGGAAAGGTGATACTTATCCCTGGATACCCCATAATTTTGGTGTAAGTCTTGGAACATTGGGTCACCAACTTTAACTTGCCTACCCCTGGGCGTGCTCGACCTCCCTCTCTAAGATTGACCACGACCACTACGATGATGAGCACTAGCTTGTGCCCCTTTATCAAAAGCATCAACGATTATCCCCGGCGTAGAGGCCCCCACGGCTTGACGGGTAGCCGAAATATTTCCCCGTCCTCTAGCCATATTTGCAGAAGAAACAAGGAGATCAATATTGGGCGTTGAAAATAACGACGACGACGAGGGGGTAACCTCCCCCCTCCCCCCATCGCATTCACGAAAGTCGAGGAAGGGCCCTCACCTAACAAAGGTCGCTCCAAGTGTCTGGATTTCAAGTAGTAATGGTTAATATGATCGAGGATCTCAGTCCATCTTTGAAATAACAGCACATTGGGACTATTGACATCAAGACGATCAATCCTAAACTTACTAGAATACATCATGTCAGTTCTAGGTGATTGGTACCTAGTCAAAATTTCCCCAATATCCGCTAAAGTCACCAACAACCAATGACCGTCTATCCTTTTGTATATTCGAAGATTTTGGGTATGATAATAATAAACGGCATTGGGGTTGCTTCTCCAGGTACAGGCCATAACGAACAGAATGAAGGTTCCACCGGTAACAATGGCGAAAACTGCTAAATTTTACCAAAAACCCTAACTCGGTAGTGAGGAATAGAGGAGAGAGATGATAAGTTTATCTGTATTTGAAGCTTGATTGGAGACCCAACAATGAAATTGCACTTAGATTATTGAAAACAGAGAAAAGATCAGCAGAAACTATCAAGGAATTGCTAAGCTTATGCCCTCCTTCTAGCTTGAAAACTCGTAAAAGAACACACAAATGAGGGAAATCTTACCTTTTATACCCAGATCCGAATTGGTATGGGCCAGGCCAAACAGGTCGCACGACTCCCCATTAGCCGAATTAAATGCAAATGTGTGTTCCCAAGGGGAATGTCGTGTCAACAATTGACGTGCCCATCAATGTCATAAATCGCCGGTTAAAATGATTAGCCGCCTCAAAACCTGTAAAACCCCCTTCATATACGTAAGTCGAGGACGAGATAAGATAACCCCACTTTCTTCTCAAAAAAATCGAGATAAAAAGTTGGGGACCAATAAATGGTATAAACCGGGCATTACCATATGCCAATGTAACGGGCAAGACCCAATGGGTCCATCCACAAGTAAAAATGTATATCTCCTAAATACGACGTATGGAGTGGTCCTCCCTACTCATGCTTGTCATCGTGCCCCGACATAACAATATGTTGGCTAAGGTATACTAGAAGCTCGTCATATAATTAAGACGACCATGGACATAGGTATAAGTGGACCAAGGACAAATTATGCTTGATATGTCGACCAATATCATATCTCACACCTTTAAGCTTACCTGGGTTCGCTCCTTGAGATGACAAAGGAGTGGGCTTCCCTACCTTTGGTCGTCTCATACAGTTACGACGTAAGCACTATGTCGATCAATGACTCGTTACATTTGGCTAAATCAAACAAGATCATGCACCGAGCATGACTTGCTCGACATACGTCCAGTTAACACAGATTTAATCATATTCAAATATGTATACCTTGGAATCAGGATCTTAGTAGGATTCAACTCATTAAATTCCTCCTAAAAAAACATCATTTTTCAAGGCAGGAAACCGCCTCACACTACTATAAATACAAGGCATAAATCTCATAATTTTGGTAATGCAATTTTTGATTCTAAATTATTGTCAATTGATTTGCTGTTATAAGTACAAATAATTACTCTAACGCTAGAAGATATTCGCCGATGAATACACAACCTAATTTACATGTTTATTTATCTTTTAGGCTATTTAAGTCAAAAATATCTAATCTACTAATTTGGACTGATACAACGTTTTTATCAGTAGATATGATAACAAACACATGAAGTGATTTGAAACACGAACTCAGAATTTGTTTGTATTGAAATTAGAGGCAGACAAATATTTTGGCAGGAGCAACTGGAGCAGCCAATTGGTGTTGTAAGAGTGATGCAATTGCCTCTTTGGCAGGAGCAGCTGGAGCAGCCAATTGGTAATATAAGAGTGATGTAAATGCCTTGTAGGAGGGCTCCCTTGGGGCTCTGGAGTATAAGGGGTGCTGTCACCCTGGCTGCATAGGGCACATCCCGTGATTTACCTCCGCCAATATACTGATGGGCCGGTATCTGATGGTCCAGGATTAGTCCGACGAAGCTGAAAAGCACGATAACAAAAAAAAAAAAAAAAAAAAAATAGAATGGGCAACCCGTGAAAACTGATCCCGACAAGAGAAGAAAAGAAGCGAAGACCTGTAAGAACATGAAGTGCGCCAATAAGAAGTGGCCACCCATACCAATATGTCCCCATTCACGTGTGCTTAATCCCATATGATAACATATCAATCCAAAAAACCTTCCAGCAAATCCTCTCCCAAACACACATTTGTTTATGTGTATGCGTTTTTGATTATTGTTTCTAGTCTGTGATTTTGTTTTTACTATGCGTTCCCATGTTTGAGGGTGACATGCCACCCTTTCTAGGACCATTTCCCCCTTATTATTTGTTACCAAGTTGGATTTGTTGGGTATCAACCAAGTCATGCGTCGGCAATTAAAATAAGAATTACCTAATATATAGAGGTGTCCATCCACCACATTAGTATAAGGCATTTTGGAAAATAACCCCAAAAAAAAAAATTCTGGCGTACTAGGCACAAAGCGAACAATATCATACTAATGTTAAGTGGTGAGAGTGGTCGCGATCCTAAAAATAGTATCAGAGCCGTTGCTAGTGGATTTACCTGACACATTAGACTGAATGTGGGTGATATGTGGCATTTTCTCTTGTGTGATCTAGCGAATAGCACGTGGTGTGTGTCTTGTGTCGAAAGTCTTCCTGATATAAGTGATCAGGCGGCGAGTTCTGCAGGTGGTAAATAGCAGCGGTACAAGTAAATTTTGCTGGAGGTATTCCTTGTTTTGAGAGAAGGATTGTTGAGGTATCAACTCAATTCCCACATCGAAAATTAAAAAAAGAATTGTCTATTATATAGAGGTGTCCACCAACTCCATTATTATGTGACCTTTTGGAAAATGACCCTAAAACAAATCCGTGTGAGATGGGTACAAAGCGAACAATATTATACTAATGTGGAGGGTGGGGTGGTCGCGGCCCCAACAAACATTTGTATGATATTATTCGTTTTAGATCCAGCCCGTACGAATTTGTTTTGGGATCATTTTTCAAAAGAGCTCATACTAATGAAGTGGGTGAACAACTTTATATACTCCCTCCGTCCCAAAATGTTTGTCCCATTTGATTTTTTTATTGAACTTCGACCACAAATTTAAGAGAGATTAATCATGTTCATGAAATTCTAAAAGTTGTTGTTGATAATATCATTAACGGTGAATCAATAGAAATTTTTAGAATTTCATGAACATAATTAAATTGTCATATATTTGTGGTCAAAGTTCAATAAAAAAGTCAAATGGGACAAACATTTTGGAACGGAGGGAGTATTAGGCAATTCTTCTTTCAATTGTCGATTTGAGACTTGGGTTGATATTCCAACAATCCTCCCCTCAAACCAAGGACCACCTCCAGCAAAATTTACTTGTATCACCGCTATCTACCACCTGCGGAACACGCCACCTGATGACCTATATCAGGAAGAATTTCGATACAAGGCATACAACACGTGCTATTGGCGAGATCACACAAGAGAAAATGCCACAACAAAGGGGCAGCCCTTTCTCTATCTCGGTCATGTAGTCCACTGTGTCGGGCTCATGCCCTACACGGCTCTGATACCAGTTGTTGGGACCGCCATCACCCCCACCAATCCCCCCCACCAATCCATATTAGTATGATATTGTTCGCTTTGGTTCCAGACCGCACGAATTTGCTCTGATACCAGTTGTTGGGATCGCGACAACCCCTACCACTTCACATTAGTATGATATTGTTCGCTTTGGGCCCAACCTGCACGAATTTGCTCTTGGGCCATCTCCGAAAAGGCCTCATACTAATGGAGTGGGTGAACATCTTTATATTAGGCAATTTTTCTTTCAATTGCCAATATGAGACTTGAGTTGATACCCAACAGGATTTTATGCCATATTGTAGTCAAATAATTGTGATCACAAGTTTTGAAAATGTTGGAGAAGAAAGCAATGACTGAAGTCAGGATTTTTCGACAAGGGGTGAAGGTTATGGAGTAAAATATTTTTTTTCTTAATACAAACGGTGATCCAAGGTAATTTGATGCCAAAAGTAATGATATCGAGATGACTCGAAATTTGTAAACTACTTGCTAAATGTGATCAGAATATCGAAAACATCATTTTACTGTTTTTAGGATTTTATTTTGTTATTTTCAAATTTGTTTTATTTTATTGTTAGTGAATACTTTCTTTAGTGCAGTGTGCAATTTCTAAATCATGTTAGATTTTATATAGGAATGGCAGAGAGTCATGAAACAGTTAGTTTTTGAATTCAATGAAAATGATTTTCTTTTAGAAACTGAAAATACACTCTTCAGTTGCCTAGTTGCCTGCCCTCATTCAAAAGCGTAATTCGGTATCAAAAGGAGTTCAATTAGTAAAATTACTACAATATTTTTTGATTTACTAAAAATCAAAATTTCAAAATCTAATTTATGATTTTCTTTTAAGATAAAAGAGGCAACTATAATGTGGAATTGATAGCCTTCCAATATTGGCTCAGTCTCTCGTCCATTACTTTCAGGACTGTCCACATCTTTTACATTACTATTTCGAACAATTTGTTGCTCCTCCTCTCAATTGCTAGCGGACTTAATCTCGTTAGTTTATTAGATCCACATGTTATGCATTCAGGATGTATTTGGCTCAAAAACAGTCATCCCCTTAAGTTGTGGCCCCGTCACTGTCCGCAATGCTGAAGTCAGTGCCACAAAATGGCACATTTTCATGATGTGTACAGTACAATAAAAGTCCAAGAAAATCTTAATTTTAACATCAACTCAAAATTGCTGGTTAAGTTAGAACAATCCTTTTATATATACCAGAGTGGGTAGCCCGTGCTTCGCACTAAAAATTAATTTGCCAATTTTTTGCATTTTGCTTATTTTATGTTTTTATTTGATAAAGTTGCATAATATTTTTGGGTGATTTAAATTTATTTTATATAAATCAAATTCTTTACATTTATAAATTTTAGAGAGTTTTTTATTTTAACTTTTGTTGTATATAGTTTGTACTTATTATGACAATTGAAATTTGAACAATAACAATGAATTATTATTATTATTATTATTAGTTAACTTCTAATTTTATAGATGATTGAATTAATAATATTAGATATATTTGATAATTAATGATATTATACTATATACATACACATATTATGATTGGTAAATATAATTAGCGGAAACCATCATGTACATATAATGTATTAGTAGAATAATATTTTTATTAATTTTTTTTAAAAACTATTTTTCTAGTTATGATTAACTAATATATTAACCATCATATTAAATAGAAAGTTATATGAGAATTGATGCTGCAAGAAACGTGTTAATCAGTCTTCGTCCAGCAATTAGGATGATCACCTGGCTTTGTTTGACCTGAAACTAATAAACACACGACTAGACGGGGTGATCTCCGGCTAAGACCCTTCGGCGTGAGAGTAAGGATCACATGTTTTAGCTTATAAAGTGTATTGAGATCAATTGAACAACAAATAAGACATTACCCGTAAACGAAGGATGTTGTGAGGTATTTAGAGCCTTCATAAGAAGTAGAATTGTAGTAGGATTGTATAGAATTTCGTGAATTGTGGAGAAAATATAGGCATAACGTACTCCGAAATTGTAGGAGGCAGTTATGGAATGAGTCTTAGGTCAACGTACATCTCTGTAGGTCGAGGTCGACCTGACTTCGTATCATAGCCAGATAGAATCTGCATAAGGAGATGATCGTATGTCGGACAAAGCTAGGTCGGGACCAATGATGGTCGGACAATGAGCTAGGTCGACTGATCTTCGTTGTTGGGCCATGGGCCTTGTACTAGTTGGGCCAGTCCACTTGGTGATGTTGTGGTAATAGCGTCTGAATAATTGGGCTTCATAAGTTGGGCCTAGCCCGTCACTTTTATTCCGTTCAGTGGACCCCAACATTCAGAGTTGACTTTGTCGACCAGGAAGTTATGAAAAATTTGTGGACTCTGAAGTACCTCGTAGCTAGATGGTCAGAAATGCTGTGTGGTTGACTGAGATGATGTGGCTTGATCTCGACCATTGAATCGTTTGGATGGTTGGATCTGTTGAAGCACCGTAATGATTATAAAGTACGACGTTTGGACATTCACCTTGGGAACCGTTTTTGGCATTAATGGAAAGATTGGACTGTTGTGCCCTTGGCCCTTTCCACTTCAGGTAAGGATTAGGAGAGGTATAAAAGGGGAAATCCTTTTCCTTTTCCAACTTTACAAACCTTCGACTCTCAAGCACTCGGCAAGTACAAAAGTAAAGCAAGTGATTTCCAGTCGCAATCGAGCTTTCTGTGTGTTTTCTGTGATCCCCAACCTCGAATTAACCAAGGTACCCCTCAATCCCTCTGTAATTTTAGGTTTTGATTTCGAATTTTTCTTTAATTTCTCCATGGCTAGGACCTTCGGTTGTGAGAGGGGTGTTAGATATGGGTATTGTTCCCAAAACATTAGGGTTTATAAGTGGTTAGAGGGACCTTGGAAGGAGATGAGTAGGGATGAATGTATCACCATTCTGAAAGCTTGGGGTATGTGCTACGACATTATAGAGATTCCAGATAGAGAGAGGATAGAAGATTTGAAGGTGGACGACCCACGGGTTATCCGCTTCCGTCTTTTCAATAAGCTGATAGATCACTTTATTATTTTTTACATGAAGACAAATAAACCTCCCTTCCCTAGAGACAAGCTAGAATTCCCACGGGAATCTAGGTAGCATATAGATAGCTCTGATGAAACTCCATCAAGTTCTGATTCCCCTGTTTCCTCTTCTTCTGTAGATATGTCAACTCAACAATCATCGAGCTCCACCTCAGGCAACATAGTGGATGCGTTTTGCTCGACAGTCGTTCCAGGTCGGAACGAAAGAGGGTACGTGGCCCCAGGCCGACTGTTGGAAGGAAAAATGCTGAATCAAGAATTGAGATCCTCCACAGCTTTTGCGAGATAAGCAAAGACGACTTCAGGGTGAATCATTATTCGGAGAAAGAGAGGAATGTCCAGACTAATTGGGTCCACTGGGCCTTAAACAAATCTAGGGTAGCTTTCTTCTACGGTCAATTTGAGGTCGGGCTACGACTTCCATTGGACCCCTTTATCTGCGAATTCCTAGAGTGCATGGCCGCGGTCCCCATGCAGTTTAAGGGCAAACACTGTGAGGGTCTTGGTATGTTTCGCAATGATCTGCCAGTTCGTTGGATACGAGCCGTGTATGAATGTTTTTAGGAGATTCTTCAAGTTAGTGGTCAACGACAAGACCTTAGGAATCAGTACTCCAGCCAAGGGAAAGGCCCCCAAACTATATATAAACTTGCCCGAAAAGGTAGTTGGATGGAATACCCATCTAATCTTGGTCGAAAGTAGGAAATGATGGACCATCCCCCTGCCAGAGATGACCACCCGTCCAATGAACGAAGAGGACTATTCATGTCACGACCCTAAATCTAGGAACCATTTTGGACACATGGTGAGCACGTGGGGGTGGGGTGCATTGCCTCTCATGTTAGGCATTATATGATCATTACAATGTTTATGTGGTTATTTTTATATTTTGGCTAACTTATGTGATTTAGGTTGGTAATAAAGTAATTTTAATTATATAATGTCTAAATGGAGTAAATGAGAATTATTGTAGTAAAGTTATAATATTTGAAATTTTAAATAAAAAGTTATAAAAAGTATTGAGGAGCTTTAGTGTAAATATAAATTTAAGGTGGTTGGTTGTAATGAGTTAGAACTTTGAGAAGCCAAGGTGTAAAATTCATTATATAAATCCTTTAAAGCTTCTCCCAGAAGCTTATTTTCTCTGTTAATCTCTCTCTTTCTTCTCTCAGTCCCAGAACGTTCCTATCAACCAAGGGTTACCTTCCTAAAATCCTAAAAAATCATCCGTTGATCCATTCTTCATTTTGACTTCATATAAACGCTCAGGGAATCGAGTGGAACAATTCTAGCCGATCAAAGTTTTTATTATTTTCGAAATATTTTGGTAAGTTATTATGATTTCTTTCAATAATTGTTCATACTATGTCTATAGATGATATTATGATGATATAATTGTTTCTTGATATTTTTGGGTAATTTATTTGGTTTATGGAATGAATAAAAACTTGGCTTGGAAGGTGGATAGTGAGGTTCTTGGCATGGGAGTTTAAGTGGAAGTGTTAGAGTTGATATGGAGTGATATATGGCCTTATGGGAACCTTTTAACTGACTAAAAATGGTGTATTGATGTTAGGGTATAAGGAGATGAACCAAAGATGGCTTGTTCTCCCTTGGCTACTGATGTTTGAAACATCAGTATGGGTTTCTGGGCAAGGGCACGACTCGTGCCCTGGAGAACGAGTCATTCCCCCTCTGAGCACACGTAGTAATTAGTCGTGATACAGTCGTGCGGAATTGGGGCACGAGTCGTGCCATGGGGCACGATTCGTGCCCAGTGCTAGTAACTGTATATCAACTTCAGACCAATTAAACCCTAATCAACCTAATCTATTTTTACCTCGTCTTTGACTATACTTCTAGTACAACATTAGTACTTTACAATGAAGTCTTAAATGTTTCAAAATGATATAGGGAAGGTCTTTAAATATGGTCTCGAAAATGGTTGGAAGGTCTTGTGAATCTTTAACCAAAGTTGATAAAAACTTGGTAATTGATATGGAACCTTTATAGAAGGTACCCAATATTGTGTAATGAATATGTAGGGCTTACTTGTTATTCATTGTGGCCATATTTGATTACATATTCATGGTTGGTTGTCCGCATAGTGTATGAAATACATGTTGCACTACTTTATTAGTTTGAACATGAGTATTAATACCATGCTGTTGGATTGTTATTATTCAATAGTGTTTAAATATATGTTGCACTACTGTGATGATTTAACATGAGTAATATTACCATGTTATGTATTGATATCCCAAAGTGTGGATTTATTTTCAAGTATCTATTATGTGCTTGAATGTGTTTATATCAGCTGATCAGTGGGGGTATAATGGAATACGATCAATTATGAGAAATTGTTCCATAAGGTGATCAGATTACATTATACCTGTGACTATCCCCTTCTATGACCACAGACTGGGGTTAAATGCTTCTGTATTGATTCAAAAGCCTTACAGATATCTGCGGTTCTTATATGGTTCTCCATATTAGGAGTCTTATAAGATGTGAATATGCCAAAGCAGTTCACAAATGAGTGGAGTTTTACTCCCGATGTTGTACGACTTATTGTTCAGACGGGAAAGGTAAAATGAGGTAACGTAATGTGTTTACCGCTTTACCAATGTGATTATGAGCAACCTGTTTAGGTATTGCATCTTATATGGCATATTGTTGCATCCATAATAGCTTATTGAGATTTATTCTCTCCCCTTCTCCCTTTACTATTTTAGATTCGGCTGAGACAGGAGGACCAGACCGGTGAGGCCGGAAAGGAGTTTGGACCGCTTACTTTTGGGTTGTCAGGGTATGTTATGGTTTGGGAGTTGGGAGTAGGTGGTGGATGTTATTCTTTTGGGGGAGATTCGTATATAAACATTTTCAGTGTGTTTATGTTGTAAGTAAATATGGGATTGGTTTTCTTTCAAGTTGGCTTTTGTAAGCCTTTACATTCGTAGTGTTTGTAATTAAAGCAGGTTGTGACTTTTCAAACATGGTTTATATATCACCACCAAGTGGAGATGTTTATGTTGGTCTGTTAAAGGTTGTTATACTTTCAAGTTAATTAAACAAGTAAATTTTTTTTAAATGGAGGTGGTTCGGGACCCTCCTGCTCGGGGCACGATTTTATAGGTCCCGGGTCGGGGAGGCCCCACTGTTGGTATCAGAGCATTAGTTAGAAGTCAAGGGTAGATGTCCAGTCTAAGGGGGAGTGTGTGATATCTGACGACGAGTGTTTAATGCAGAGATTGGTGTAATGGCGGGAACTGGTGATGACCAACAAAAGGATCAAGGAAATATGGGTGATATGGGAGCCGGGGGAAACTAGAATGCAGAAATGATGAATATGTTACGGTTTTCCTTCAAAATATGACAGCTTAGGGTCAGGCTCAACAGCAACCTGAGGGAAGACAAGCACATTGGTTATAAAACTTTGTCAAGATGGCTCCACCATGCTATAATGGAGATCCAGATCCAGTGAAAGCAGAAAGATGGTTGGAAGCTATGAATAAAATTTTTGTGGCAATGGAAAGTTCTGACGAGGAGAAAGTTAGATGTGCTGTATTTAAACTGGAAGGTCTTGCAGAGCACTGGTGGAAGATACTTAAGGAGAGTTGGGAGCGGGACCACACGCCCCAAACTTGGGAAAATTTCACCAGGAGATTCAAAGAATATTTCATTCCTTTGATTACCCGGGACAAGAAAGAGGTTGAGTTTCTAAGGCTCGACCAGGGGACGATGACAGTGGCCCAGTATTCGGCGAAGTTCACAGAGTTAGCAAGGTATTGTCCTCATTTAGTACCAGAGGAGGAGAGGAGAGTCTACAGGTTCGTAAAATGGCTGAGATTGGAGTTCCGAAAGCAGCTGTTGACGCATGATTTCCCCAACTATTAAGCAGCAGTGAACATGGCATATAGAATTGAAAATGATATTGAAGAGCATCGGGGCAGACCTGAAGTCAGTAGTGGAATCAAGCCCAAGTTCCAAGGGAAAGGCTCAAGACAGAAAAGGGGTCAGCCGAAGCCTTCAACTCCTGGAGTGGCTAGAGGAGGAAATGTTAAAGTTTCAACTCGTCCAGTATCCAGCCAGTTTGGGACTATTTGTAACTTTTGTAAGAAGGTGGGACATTCTGAAGACAGATGTTGGAGCAAACAAGGGAAATGTATGAAATGTGGAAAAATGGGGCACTTCAGAAAAGATTGTCCTAGATTTCAACGGGGTCAAGCTGCGGGTAGCAGACAGCAGGGTGGCCAGCCAAGAGGTGGTGTGAAGTGGGATGTTGAGGGGAAGCCTAAGGAGAGAGTGCAAGGTAGAGTGTTTTCCTTGGGTTGAGGCGAGGTAGATCCCACCGCGGTCATTAAAGGTATAGTACCTGTCTCTTGAGCTAGGGCTCGTATTCTTATAGACCCTGGGTCATCCCATTCTTAGGTGGCATCTCATTTTTCATTCACTTTGCACAAATTGCCTAAGTTGTTTCCTTATGTGCTAGAGGTCTCTATTCCTGTAGGAGAGTGCCTCGAATCCTCTTTGATTTATCATGATTGTGAGGTGATCATATGTGGGCATGTATTGCCAGTGAATTTGGCAGAGTTACTAATCCAAGATTTTGATATCATTCTAGGCATGTATTGGTTGAGTAATTGTCATGCCTTAGTAGACTGTCGCAAGAAGCGAGTCTCTTTTTCTATGTCTGATGTGCCTGTGCTTATATTTGATGCAGATAAGTCTTTATTTGGCATTCATGTTATATCTGCATTAAAGGCTAGAAAACTGTTATCAAAAGGGTGTGAGGGGTACTTGGTGTATGTGTTAGACTCTAGTAAGAAGTCTCCCAAGCTATCTCATGTCCCAGTTGTGAATGAGTTTATTGATGTATTCTCAACTGAGTATTCTATGCCTCCGGATAGAGAGGTGGAGTTCTGTATTGATTTATTGCCAGGTACTTCACTAATTTCCAAAGCACCTTACAGAATGGCTCCAGCTGAGTTAAAAGAATTGAAAATTCAGTTGCAGGAATTGTTAGACAGGGGTTTCATTCGTCCAAGTGTTTCGCCCTGGGGAGCACCGGTTTTTTTGTCAGGAAGAAGGATGGTACGTTGAGGTTATGTATTGGTTAAAGACTGTTGAATCAAGCTACTATCAAAAACAAATATCCTCTTGCGCATATTGATGACCTGTTTGATCAACTTCAAGGTTCCGTTATCTATTCCAAGCTTGACTTGCGTAGCGAATACCATCAGTTGAAAACCAGACCAGATGATATTTCTAAAACAATCTTCAGAACAAGGTACTGTCATTATGAATTTATTGTTATGCGTTTTGGGTTGACCAATGCATCGGCATTATTTATGTTCATGATGAACAGAATCTTCAAACTCTATCTTGACAGTTTTGTTGTGGTCTTTATTGATGATATTCTGGTATACTCAAAATCCCGGGAAGAACATGAGCAGCATTTGAGAATAGTGTGGTCTATCCTTCGTGAGAAACAGTTATTTGCCAAGTTCAGCAAATGTAATTTTTTGGCTTGAACAGATTTCTTTCCTGGGTCATGTGGTGTCGAGTACGGGTATTGCAGTGGATCATACGAAGATTGAGGCCGTAGTCAACTTGAAACAACCTTCTACAATGATTGAGGTTCGTAGTTCCTTGGGTTAGCAGGGTATTATCGAAGATTTATAGAGGGAATTTCGATAATTGCAACTCCGTTGACCAGATTGACTTGGAAGGATATACGATTTGTATGGGATGCCAAGTGTGAAGCTGGATTTACTGAGTTGAAAAAGAGATTGACTCCAGCTCCGATTCTTACCCTTCCAGATGGATACGAGAATTTTGTTATTTTCAGTGACGCATCTAAAGAAGGATTGGGTTGTCTTCTTATGCAAAATGGGAAAGTGATTGCTTATGCTTCGAGGAAGTTATCACCAGTGGAGCAGAACTATCCTACTCACGACATGGAGTTGGCTGCTATTGTTTTTGCATTGCACAAGTGGAAGCACTATTTATATGGACCAAAATTTGAGATATTCACTGATCACAAGTGTCTGAAATACATGTTTACCTAAAAGGAGTTAAACAACAGGCAGAGGCGTTGGTTAGAGCTGCTGAAGGACTATGATTGTGTCATTTCCTATCATCCAGGGAAGGCTAATGTAGTAGCAGATGCTATTAGCCGTAAGGCTCATTTATCATCATTATTGTCCTGTTAATCGAGAAGGGAGATGTTATTTGCGAATGTCCGCGCCATTCCTACTCTATATGGGGATCTTTTGGAAGCTCAGCAAAGTGACACTGAATTGAAGAAAATTTTGGAGAAATTGCAAGATGGAAAGACTGGGGAGTTTGTGTTGAACAAAGATGGGATTTTAACATTCAAGGGAAGAATCTGCGTACCTTCTTCTCAAGAGATTAAAAGGCAAGTGTTAGAGGAAGGTCACAAGTCCAGATTTGCTATTCATCCTGTAAGCACAAAGATGTATCAGGATTTGAAGAGATGGTATTGGTGGAATGGCACAAAGAAGCAAATTGCTGAGTTTGGATCAAAGTGCCTAACTTGCCAACAAATCAAAGCTGAACATCAAAGACCTGGGGGATTACTTCAACCACTGGATATTCCGGAATGGAAATGGGAAGGCATCTCTATGGATTTTGTAACTGGATTACCTCCTACATCGAAGAAGATGGATGCTATATGGGTGATTGTGGACAGATTGACCAAGTCAGTTAATTTTCTACCAATTTCAACCAAGTATTCATTGGAGAGACTGGCCCATATGTATATTCACGAGATTCGAGATTCACCTCGCGGTTTTGGAGGGCTTTACACGAAGCTCTAGGTTCCAAGTTGAGTTTTAGCACGGCGTTTCATCCTCAGACCAATGGGCAGACTGAGAACCATCCAAATTCTTGAGGACATATTACGGGTATATGTGATGGATTTTCACTCATCTTGGGAAGATCATTTGCCTTTGGTGGAATTTGCATATAATAACAGCTACCAGTCCAGTATTGAGATGGCACCGTATGAGGCACTGTATGGGAGGAAATGTAGGTCTCCAATGTGTTGGGTCGAGGTTGGTGAAGCTAGACTTTGGGGTGGAGACTTAGTTAGAGATTCAACTGAGACGATCAAAGTGATTCGGGACAGATTGAAGACAACTCAAAGTCGCCAGAAGAGCTACGCCGACAACAGAAGAAGGGAGTTATCATTTCAGGTTGGTGACTCGGTATTTTTGAAGATTTCACCAAGAACTGGGATTAAAAGGTTTGGAAACAAAGGGAAGTTAGGACCAAGGTTTATTGGTCCGTTTGAGGTCTTAGAGAAGGTGGGTGAGTTATCGTATAGATTGGCCCTACCTCCATATTTTTCTTCTCTCCATGATGTGTTTCATGTTTCCATGTTGCGAAAGTATTGCTATGATCCTTCGCATGTTTTGAGTTCTCCTCCTGAGGATGTCCAGGCAGATATGACTTATGTGGAAGTACCATTACCAAGAGTATTCCTGTGGTAAAAAATTTATGGAAAAATCAGACCATTGAGGAAGCTCCTTGGGAGTTGGAATCTGAAATGAGAGAGAAATATCCTTGGTTATTTGATCATTCAGGTTAGGGGTGTAAATGGTTCGGTTTGGTTCGGTTTGAGACAATTTACGGACTGAACCACTAGTTATCGGTTTGGAAAAAATCTCAAACCGAACCGAACCATGAAAAAATTCAAACCGAACCGAACCAAACCGCCATGGTTTGGTTCGGTTTGGTTCGAACCGCGGTTTGCTTTTACGGTTTGAACCGCAGTTTAAACCACAATTCAAACCATGAAATAGAATATTGGTTAAACCATTAATTAGAACATGGTTTCAAACTACACAATTCATTGTCAAGTTTGTTTGAATTTTCCAAACATAACATACATAAAAGATTCAGTATTTAAACACAACTTGAAATTGTGCTTCAATGTTTATGATAACATGTCATTTGAGTACTTGTAATGGTATGTGCTAAATAGTGAATTAACATTATTACAAGAAGATTAATCAAAAGAAAAAAGGGTTATGGGCTAAAATCCATTAATAGAATTAGGAGTTTTCAAATCTAAATGTAAGGTGAAAATGAAAGATATACATATCTACGGTTAATATTGAACGGTTTGGTGGTTTGGTTTATTGGTTCGGTTCGGTGGTTCGGTCTCGCGGTCTCGAACCGTGGTTTGGGGATCCAAACCGCAGACCAAACCGAACCACACGATTTGACAATTTTTGGAACCGAACCAAACCACATTATTACAAGAAGATTACCTGAATTTCAGGTAAGTGAATTTCAAATTCGGGATGAATTTTTTTTAAGGGGGAGTGAGTGTCACGACCCTAAACCTAGGCACCATTTTGGACACGTGGTGAGCACGTGGGGGTGGGGTGCATTGCCTCTCATGTTAGGCATTATATGATCATTACAATGTTTATGTGGTTATTTTTATATTTTGGCTAACTTATGTGATTTAGGTTGGTAATAAATTAATTTTAATTATATAATGTCTAAATGGAATAAATGAGAATTATTGTAGTAAAGTTATAATATTTGAAATTTTAAATAAAAAGTTATAAAAAGTATTGAGGAGCTTTAGTGTAAATATAAATTTAAGGTGGTTGGTTGTAATGAGTTAGAATTTTGAGGAGCCAGATGTAAAATTCGTTATATCAATCCTTTAAAGCTTCTCCCAGAAGCATATTTTCTCCGTTAATCACTCTCTTTCTTCTCTCAGTCCCAGAACGTTCCTATCACCCTAGGGTTACCTTCCTAAAATCCTTAAAAATCATCCGTTGATCCGTTCTTCATTTTGACTTCATATAAACGCTCAGGGAATCGAATGGAACAATTCTAGCCGATCAAAGTTTTTATTATTTTCGAAATATTTTGGTAAGTTATTATGATTTCTTTCAATAATTGTTCGTACTATTGTTTTGGACAAATTTAAGAATTTTCAAGTTCCTGAAAGGAAGCAGGCACAATGGAATATGATGATACAGATCCAAGGTGTAAACATGGATGATTTAACGAGGAAAGCCCTTGAACAACTTGTTCGCCGGCATAAAACCTAGGAAAGGTGGAATATTATTAATATGGTGGTGGAAGTCGAGTATTGGTAGTGTACATTGAGCATATATGATCCTAAGCATGGTGTGTGTTGTTACATGTGTTGTATATATATACTAAAAATCAAGATATTTCCTACTCTTCCAGATATCTTTGATGGAGTCTTTATTTTTTGGTTACAATTGGCCTTGGTTGTAGCTTAAAATGGCCGGATTTCCCTCCTGCTGAATAGGTCTTGTAACTGCCCTTTAATTCATTTATAACGGTCAGGTTGTTCTGTCAAGTTGGTAAGTCATCCCGGTAAGATGGTAATTTTTCCAGCCTCAACAATTGTCCCTGAATTTTTAAAAGGGAAAAAGAAGTTTTTTGGATTTTGAAAATTCAATAACTGCTAGCATCCACCTCGTCTCTTTAGTTGGACCGGGAAGCGACGCTTGGCGATTTACGTGGTCCTATGCTTGAGGTCATAATGGGGCCTATGGTTTCTGAGGCATCTAGAATCCTCTTAATACCCATGCTGCTACGCTTGGTTAATCTCATTGCTACGAAGGGAGGTTTCTCCAGCAGATATGATTCTCTCTCTCCTTCTATTCCTCTTTTTCCTTTCTTGCAAAGTGGAAGAGCTAAATGCCGATCTTCCTGAGGGTTTCTCTTCTATGGGTTTGCTTGACAAACCCCATGAAGAACATTGTGAACTCACTCTGTCTGACATACAAACTTTGGTGAAAGTTTTTCCGGATCTTACCGTTTTCATGAATCCTAACCCTAGTTTAGCGTTCGACTGTGTTTCTCCTGATTAGGTGTGTTTCCTTAAATATCCCTTTACAATAGGCCTAAAATTTCCCTTTTGTCCTTTAATCACACGTTTTTTCGAAGTCACAGAGCTTGCTTATGCTCAATTGATGCCGGTAGGTTGGAGGATTTTAGAAATGTTGGTTAGGTTGAGTGCCTTAACTGGTTTGCGGGTTGGTATGGAGGAACTGGCTTGTTGCTATGATATAAGGTCTCATGGGTCATCTAGGTATGGATTTAGGGTTAAGTCTAGGGCACAAGGTTTGTTGGCTGAATCTCTAGACAAAGATAGGGGTTGGAAGAACAGGTTCTTCTATGTAAAGTAGAGCAGCCTAGAGGGTGGTGACAAAATGGTGTCTGATTGGAGGAAGGAAGGTAGTCTTGTTTTCTTGGTTTCTCGTTTGTTTTGTATATATCATCTTGGTTACTGATCTTCTTTTGTCCTTTTGCAAGTCCTAAGTTGGCGAATTTATTCCCCGGCCTTTCTGATTCTTTGGAGATTGTTAAGCAGGTCAGGGCTGTGAGAGCCTCCCAGACCCGGGACCTATAAACTCGTGTCCCAAGCTGGAAGGCCCAAAAATACCTCTTTTTAAAAACTTTTCTTTATATTAACTTGAAAAGTATATCAACCCTTTTTCAAAACCATCATAACCTCCTCACCTGGAGGTAGTATATAAACCAAGTTTCAAAATCATAACCTGTTTTAGTTATAAACTCTACAACTGTAAAGACGTACACAAGCCAACTTTGAAAGAAAATCAATCCCATGTTTAATTACTACACTACATACTGAAAACATGTTTATAAAAGTTTATATACAACTTTCCCCAAAAAGAATAACATCAACTACGACCCCCAACTCCCAAACCATAACATACCATGACAACCCAAAAAGATGTCCAAACTCCTTTCCGGCGTCACTAGTCCGGTCCTCCTGTCTCAGCAGGATCTAAAACAATAAAGGTCGAAGGGGTGAGAATAAATCTCAGCAAGCTATTATGGATGTAACAATATGCCATATAATATGCAACACATAAACAGGCTGCACGTAATCACATTGGTAAAGCGGTAAACACATTACGTTACCTCAATTTACCTTTCCCGTCTGACCAATAAGTCGTACAACATCGGGGTCAGCAACTCCCCTCATTTGTGAACTGCCTTAGGCATATTCACAGGTAACCATAATGCAGAAATGATGAATATGTTACGGTTTTCCTTCAAAGTATGGCAGCTTAGGGTCAGGCTCAACAGCAACCTGAGGGAAGACAAGCACATTGGTTATAAAACTTTGTCAAGATGGCTCCACCAAGCTACAATGGAGATCCAGATCCAGTGAAAGCGGAAAGATGGTTGGAAGCTATGAATAAAATTTTTGTGGCAATGGAAAGTTCTGACGAGGAGAAAGTTAGATGTGCTGTATTTAAACTGGAAGGTCTTGCAGAGCACTGGTGGAAGATACTTAAGGAGAGTTGGGAGCGGGACCACACGCCCCAAAATTGGGAAAATTTCACCAGGAGATTCAAAGAATATTTCATTCCTTTGATTACCCGGGACAAGAAAGAAGTTGAGTTTCTAAGGCTCGAGCAGGGGACGATGACAGTGGCCTAGTATTCGGCGAAGTTCACAGAGTTAGCAATGTATTGTCCTCATTTAGTACCAGAGGAGGAGAGGAGAGTCTACAGGTTCGTAAAATGGCTGAGATTGGAGTTCCGAAAGCAGCTGTTGACGCATGATTTCCCCAACTATTAAGCAGGAGTGAACATGGCATATAGAATTGAAAATGATATTGAAGAGCATCAGGGCAGACCTGAAGTCAGTAGTGGAATCAAGCCCAAGTTCCAAGGGCAGGGCTCAAGACAGAAAAGGGTTCAGCCGAAGCCTTCAACTCCTGGAGTGGCTAGAGGAGGAAATGTTACAGTTTCAACTCGTCCAGTGTCCAGCCAGTTTGGGACTGTTTGTAACTTTTGTAAGAAGGTGGGACATTCTGAAGACAGATGTTGGAGCAAACAAGGGAAATGTATGAAATGTGGAGAAATGGGGCACTTTAGAAAAGATTGTCCTAGATTTCAACGGGGTCAAGCTGCGGGTAGCAGACAGCAGGGTGGCCAGCCAAGAGGTGGTGTGAAGTGGGATGTTGAGGGGAAGCCTAAGGAGAGAGTGCAAGGTAGAGTGTTTTCCTTGGGTTGAGGCGAGGTAGATCCCACCGCAGTCATTAAAGGTATAGTACCTGTCTCATGAGCTAGGGCTCGTATTCTTATAGACCCTGGGTCATCCCATTCTTATGTGGCATCTCATTTTGCATTCACTTTGCACAAATTGCCTAAGTTGTTGCCTTATGTGCTAGAGGTCTCTATTCCTGTAGGAGAGTTCCTCAAATCCTCTTTGATTTATCATGATTGTGAGGTGATCACATGTGGGCATGTATTGCCAGTGGATTTGGCAGAGTTACTAATCCAAGATTTTGATATCATTCTAGGCATGTATTGGTTGAGTAATTGTCATGCCTTAGTAGACTGTCGCAAGAAGCGAGTCTCTTTTTCTATGTCTGATGTGCCTGTGCTTATATTTGATGCAGATAAGTCTTTATTTGGCATTCATGTTATATCTGCATTAAAGGCTAGAAAACTGTTATCAAAAGGGTGTGAGGGGTACTTGGTGTATGTGTTAGACTCTAGTAAGAAGTCTTCCAAGCTATCTCATGTCCCAGTTGTGAATGAGTTTATTGATGTATTCTCAACTGAGTATTCTATGCCTCCGAATAGAGAGGTGGAGTTCTGTATTGATTTATTGCCAGGTACTTCACTAATTTCCAAAGCACCTTACAGAATGGCTCCAGCTGAGTTAAAAGAATTGAAAATTCAGTTGCAGGAATTGTTAGATAGGGGTTTCATTCGTCCAAGTGTTTCGCCCTGGGGAGCACCGGTTTTTTTGTCAGGAAGAAGGATGGTACGTTGAGGTTATGTATTGGTTATAGACTGTTGAATCAAGCTACTATCAAAAACAAATATCCTCTTGCGCATATTGATGACCTGCTTGATCAGCTTCAAGGTTCCGTTATCTATTCCAAGCTTGACTTGCGTAGCGAATACCATCAGTTGAAAATCAGACCAGATGATATTTCTAAAACAATCTTCAGAACAAGGTACGGTCATTACGAATTTATTGTTATGCGTTTTGGGTTGACCAATGCACCGACATTATTTATGTTCATGATGAACATAATCTTCAAACTCTATCTTGACAGTTTTATTGTGGTCTTTATTGATGATATTCTGGTATACTCAAAATCCCGGGAAGAACATGAGCAACATTTGCGAATAGTGTGGTCTATCCTTCGTGAGAAACAGTTATTTGCCAAGTTCAGCAAATGTGATTTTTTGGCTTGAACAAATTTCTTTCCTGGGTCATGTGGTGTCGAGTACGGGTATTGCAGTGGATCCTACGAAGATTGAGGCCGTAGTCAACTGGAAACAACCTTCTACAATGACTGAGGTTCGTAGTTCCTTGGGTTAGCGGGGTATTATCGAAGATTTATAGAGGGAATTTCGAGAATTGCAACTCCGTTGACCAGATTGACTTGGAAGGATATACGATTTGTATGGGATGCCAAGTGTGAAGCTGGATTTACTGAGTTGAAAAAGAGATTGACTTCAGCTCCGATTCTTACCCTTCCAAATGGATGCGAGAATTTTGTTATTTTCAGTGACGCCTCTAAAGAAGGATTGGGTTGTCTTCTTATGCAAAATGGGAAAGTGATTGCTTATGCTTCGAGGAAGTTATCACCAGTGGAGCAGAACTATCCTACTCACGACATGGAGTTGGCTGCTATTGTTTTTGCATTGCACAAGTGGAAGCACTATTTATATGGACTAAAATTTGAGATATTCACTGATCACAAGAGTCTGAAATACATGTTTACCTAAAAGGAGTTGAACAACAGGCAGAGGCGTTGGTTAGAGCGGCTGAAGGACTATGATTGTGTCATTTCCTATCATCCAGGGAAGGCTAATGTAGTAGCAGATGCTATTAGCCGTAAGGCTCATTTATCATCATTATTGTCCTGTTAATCGAGAAGGGAGATGTTATTTGCGAATGTCCGCGCCATTCCTACTCTATATGGGGATCTTTTGGAAGCTCAGTAAAGTGACACTGAATTGAAGAAAATTTTGGAGAAATTGCACGATGGAAAGACTGGAGAGTTTGTGTTGAACAAAGATGGGATTTTAACATTCAAGGGAAGAATCTGCGTACCTTCTTCTCAAGAGATTAAAAGGCAAGTGTTAGAGGAAGGTCACAAGTCCAGATTTGCTATTCATCCTGGAAGCACAAAGATGTATCAGGATTTGAAGAGATGGTATTGGTGGAATGGCATAAAGAAGGAAATTGCTGAGTTTGGATCAAAGTGCCTAACTTGCCAACAAATCAAAGCTGAACATCAAAGGCCTGGGGGATTACTTCAACCACTGGATATTCCGGAGTGGAAATGGGAAGGCATCTTTATGGATTTTGTAACTGGATTACCTCCTACATCGAAGAAGACGGATGCTATATGGGTGATTGTGGACAGATTGACCAAGTCAGTTCATTTTCTACCAATTTCAACCAAGTATTCATTGGAGAGACTGTCCCATATGTATATTCGCGAGATTCGAGATTTACCTCGCGGTTTTGGAGGGCTTTACACGAAGCTCTAGGTTCCAAGTTGAGTTTTAGCACGACGTTTCATCCTCAGACCAATGGGCAGACTGAGAACCATTCAAATTCTTGAGGACATATTACGGGTATATGTGATGGATTTTCACTCATCTTGGGAAGATCATTTGCCTTTGGTGGAATTTGCGTATAATAACAGCTACCAGTCCAGTATTGAGATGGCACCGTATGAGGCACTGTATGGGAGGAAATGTAGGTCTCCAATGTGTTGGGTCGAGGTTGGTGAAGCTAGACTTTTGGGTGGAGACTTAGTTAGAGATTCAACTGAGCCGACCAAAGTGATTCGGGACAGATTGAAGACAACTCAATGTCGCCAGAAGAGCTACGCCGACAACAGAAGAAGGGAGTTATCATTTCAGGTTGGTGACTCGGTATTTTTGAAGATTTCACCAAGAACTGGGATTAAAAGGTTTGGCAACAAAGGGATGTTAGGACCAAGGTTTATTGGCCCGTTTGAGGTCTTAGAGAAGGTGGGTGAGTTATCGTATAGATTGGCCCTACCTCCATATTTTTCTTCTCTCCATGATGTGTTTCATGTTTCCATGTTGCGAAAGTATTGCTATGATCCTTCGCATGATTTGAGTTCTCCTCCTGAGGATGTCCAGGTAGATATGACTTATGTGGAAGTACCATTGAGAATTCTGGAGTGGCAAGTGCGGGAATTGCGTACCAAGAGTATTCCTGTGGTAAAAAATTTATGGAAAAATCAGACCATTGAGGAAGCTCCTTGCGAGTTGGAATCTGAAATGAGAGAGAAATATCCTTAGTTATTTGATCATTCAGGTTAGGGGTGTAAATGGTTCGGTTTGGTTCGGTTTGAGACAATTTACGGACCGAACCACTAGTTATCGGTTTGGAAAAATCTCAAACCGAACCGAACCATGAAAAAATTCAAACCGAACCGAACCAAACCGCCATGGTTTGGTTCGGTTTGGTTCGAACCGAATTTTGCTTTTACGGTTTGAACCGAGGTTTAAACCACAATTCAAACCATGAAATAGAACATTGGTTAAACCATTAATTAGAACATGGTTTCAAACTACACAATTCATTGTCAAGTTTGTTTGAATTTTCCAAACATAACATACATAAAAGATTCAGTATTTAAACACAACTTGAAATTGTGCTTCAATGTTTATGATAACATGTCATTTGAGTACTTGTAATGGTATGTGCTAAATAGTGAATTAACATTATTACAAGAAGATTAATCAAAAGAAAAAAGGGTTATGGGCTAAAATCCATTAATAGAATTAGGAGTTTTCAAATCTAAATGTAAGGTGAAAATGAAAAATATACATATCTACGGTTAATATTGAACGGTTTGGTGGTTTGGTTTATTGGTTCGGTTCGGTGGTTCGGTCTCGCGGTCTCGAACCGTGGTTTGGGGATCCAAACCGCAGACCAAACTGAACCACACGGTTTGACAATTTTTGGAACCGAACCAAACCACATTATTACAAGAAGATTACCTGAATTTCAGGTAAGTGAATTTCAAATTCGGGATGAATTTTCTTTAAGGGGGAGTGAGTGTCACGACCCTAAACCTAGGCACCATTTTGGACACGTCGTGAGCACGTGGGGGTGGGGTGCATTGCATCTCATGTTAGGCATTATATGATCATTACAATGTTTATGTGTTATTTTTATATTTTGGCTAACTTATGTGAATTAGGTTGGTAATAAAGTAATTTTAATTATATAATGTCTAAATGCAATAAATAGGAATTATTGTAGTAAATTTATAATAATTGAAATTTTAAATAAAAAGGTTATAAAAAGTATTGAGGAGCTTTAGTGTAAATATAAATTTAAGGTGGTTGGTTGTAATGAGTTAGAACTTTGAGGAGCCTAGGTGTAAAATTCGTTATATCAATCCTTTAAAGCTTCTCCCAGAAGCTTATTTTCTCCGTTAATCTCTCTCTTTCTTCTCTCAGTCCCAGAACGTTCCTATCACCCTAGGGTTACCTTCCTAAAATCCTTAAAAATCATCCGTTGATCCGTTCTTCATTTTGACTTCATATAAACGCTCAGGGAATCGAGTGGAACAATTCTAGCCGATCAATGTTTTTATTATTTTCGAAATATTTTGGTAAGTTATTATGATTTCTTTCAATAATTGTTCATACTATTGTTTTGATCAAATTTAAGAATTTTCAAGTTCCTGAAAGGAAGTGGGCACAATGGAATATGATGATACAGATCCAAGGTGTAAACATGGATGATTTAACGAGGAAAGCCCTTGAACAACTTGTTCGCCGGCATAAAACCTCGGAAAGGTGGAATATTATTAATATGGTGGTGGAAGTCGAGTATTGGTAGTGTACATTGAGCATATATGATCCTAAGCATGGTGTGTGTTGTTACATGTGTTCTATATATATACTAAAAATCAAGATATTTCCTACTCTTCCAGATATCTTTGATGGAGTCTTTATTTTTTGGTTACAATTGGCCTTCGTTGTAGCTTAAAACGGCCGGATTTCCCTCCTGCTGAATAGGTCTTGTAACTGTCCTTTAATTCATTGATAACGGTCAGGTTGTTCTGTCAAGTTGGTATGTCATCCCGGTAAGATGGTAATTTTTCCAGCCTCAACAATTGTCCCTGAATTTTTAAAAGGGAAAAAGAAGTTTTTTGGATTTTGAAAATTCAATAACTGCTGGCATCCACCTCGTCTCATCAGTTGGACCGGAAAGCGATGCTTGGCGATTTACGTGGCCCTATGCTTGAGGTAATAATGGGGCCTATGGTTTCCGAGGCATCTAGAATCCTCTTAATACCCATGCTGCTACGCTTGGTTAATCTCATTGCTACGAAGGGAGGTTTCTCCAGCAGATACGATTCTCTCTCTCCTTCTATTCCTCTTTTTCCTTTCTTGCAAAGTGGAAGAGCTAAATGCCGATCTGCCTGAGGGTTTCTCTTCTATGGGTTTGCTTGACAAACCCCATGAAGAATATTGTGAACTCACTCTGTCTGACATATAAACTTTGGTGAATGTTTTTCCGGATCGTACCGTTTTCATGAATCCTAACCCTAGTTTAGCGTTCGACTGTGTTTCTCCTGATTGGGTGTGTTTCCTTAAATATCCCTTTACAATAGGCCTAAAATTTCCCTTTTCTCCTTTAATCACACGTTTTTTCGAAGTCACAGAGCTTGCTTATGCTCAACTGATGCCGGTAGGTTGGAGGATTTTAGAAATGTTGGTTAGGTTGAGTGCCTTAACTGGTTTGCGGGTTGGTATGGAGGAACTGGCTTGTTGCTATGATATAAGGTCTCATGGGTCATCTAGGTATGGATTGAGGGTTAAGTCTAGGGCACAAGGTTTGTTGGCTGAATCTCTAGACAAAGATAGGGGTTGGAAGAACAGGTTCTTCTATGTAAAGTAGAGCAGCCTGGAGGGTGGTGACAAAATGGTGTCTGATTGGAGGAAGGAAGGTAGTCTTGTTTTCTTGGTTTCTCATTTGTTTTGTATATATCATCTTGGTTACCGATCTTCTTTTTTCCTTTTGCAAGTCCTAAGTTGGCAAATTTATTCCCCGGCCTTTCTGATTCTTTGGAGATTGTTAAGCATGTTAGGGCTGTGAGAGCCTCCCAGACCCGGGACCTATAAACTCGTGTCCCAAGCTGGAAGGTCCCCAAAATACTTCTTTTTAAAAACTTTTCTTTATATTAACTTGAAAAGTATATCAACCCTTTTTCAAAACCAACATAACCTCCTCACCTGGAGGTAGTATATAAACCAAGTTTCAAAATCATAACCTGTTTTAGTTATAAAGTCTACAACTGTAAAGACGTACACAAGCCAACTTTGAAACAAAATCAATCCCATGTTTAATTACTACACTACATACTGAAAACTTGTTTATAAAAGTTTATATACAACTTTCCCCAAAAAGAATAACATCAACTACGACCCCCAACTCCCAAACCATAACATACCATGACAACCCAAAAAGATGTCCAAACTCCTTTCCGGCCTCACTAGTCCGGTCCTCCTGTCTCAGCGGGATCTAAAACAATAAAGGTCGAAGGGGTGAGAATAAATCTCAGCAAGCTATTATGGATGCAACAATATGCCATATAATATGCAACACATAAAAGGCTGCTCGTAATCACATTGGTAAAGCGGTAAACACATTACGTTACCTCAATTTACCTTTCCCGTCTGACTAATAAGTCGTACAACATCGGGGGTAGCAACTCCCCTCATTTGTGAACTGCCTTAGGCATATTCACAGGTAACCATAAGAAACTAGCTAACTGTAAGGCATGTGGCACAATACAGAAGCTATCAACCATAAGAAACTAGCTAACTGTAAGGCTCTTGGCATGATACAGAAGCTATCAAAGAATCAGGTTTAATGTAATTCAATCACTTATAGAACAAATCCATAATTGATTATATCCAAGTATACCCCTACATATCAGCTGATACCGACACAGTCAAGCACATAATAGATACTTGAAAATTTATCCACACTTTGGGATATCAATACATAACATGGTGTGATGTACCCGATTTTTTTTGAAAATCAAACGGAGTCGCCACGCCATTTTTATTTTGAGGGCCAAAACTTTGAAAAAAGCCCGAGATCAGAGATTTAGGTTCGGAGGTCATGTTACGCGTCGGGAAGGACGTTAGTGTGCACCCGACGCGCCTCGCAAAACGAGTCTTCCAAACATTTGAAATCCTTTGTTGTATGTGTGTGTGTGTGTTTTGACCAAAACGAGTTGAAACTGAGAAAAACAAAAATAGCGAACTCTTTATAAGACATTGAACAATCCCCAAGATTTTTGGTATGATTTTTGGGTCGAGTCTTGGCACTCAAAAGATTTTTGGATTTGAAAAGCAATTCTGCCAGAATGAAAGAAGGCAGTTGACCCTTGACTTTGAAATGGACCTAAAGGCTTCAAAAACTCAGAATCTGGGGAAAGTCCGAGAATGAAAGTTTCTTAAAACACCCTAAATAGGGTTTCTGCAAAGGAACTTTCCATTTTGGATGTAATTTGAGGGGTCAAAACCTTCTAGAAATCTCAGATGTGAAATCTGGATTTCCAGAAGCTGATGAACTGGCCTCTAAAAGAAAAATTGAAAAAATTAGTTTTACTTACTCAAAAAATAAAATAAAATTATGTATGGAAATCTCTGTATGTTGTCTACAAAAAGTGTTTTGTAGTCAACATCCAATTCCAAGTTTTACTGGGTCCAAAAAATAGGAAAATGGACTGAGGTCTCAGAACAATGCTACTGGACAGCAAGATGTTCTTGAGGGAAAATGTGATTTTTGGGGGATTTGCATCTATGTTCACCCCATTTTCATCCCTAGACTTGATACCACTACTTTTTATTAAGTGGTTATCATATTCAAGTCATCCTTGGGGAATTTATGGGGTTTAAACATGTCCTTTGCAAAGGGAAAGGGGGTTTTGTAAAGATGAAACCAAAGAGAAAGAATTGACTAAAGATCTAAAATGTGGACCACTTGAGATGGTCATTCATGAAGATGAACTTCAAGATGACCATCTTAGGTCAAAACTCAAGTTAAACTAGACATAAAATAAGTCAAAGTAAGAAGAACAAGATGATCAAGAAATCAAAAGAGAATTTTAGGGTTTTGAGAAGGAGGGCTTTACCAATGGTGACACCCTATCTTCCTAGGCTTGGAATTTGACTTGAGGAGTATCAAGATTTGGTGTTTGGCTTGAGGAGTATCAAGGTTTGGTGTTTGGATTTGTGTTTGGAGTGAGATTGGGAAAGATTCAAGAGAAAATGGTGGCAATCTAGAGATTCCCACTGTTTTCTCTCTATATTTCGCCAGAACTTCGTTGCTGTGATCAAAATGTGTTGTGTAAACTGAGAGAGGAGGGTTCAATTTATAGGACACTGTGAGAATCAAACGTATCCGCGCGGACAAGGATCGACGCGTGCACTGTTCATCTGCTCGCTGGCTTTTGGACAGGAAGAATAATCTTTTTAAAATTCAAACTGAAGCTATTTTTCAACTTTCTTAATTCGGATTTTTCTAATTTCTTTTGCTTTTTGAGATTCTTTTCTTGGTTTAACTTAAAGTGGCAATGCCCATTTTACCCTTACTTTGTTAGAAAAGTTAGGAATGTTAGTAATGTTATAACTTTCGTTAATTTTCTAACGAAAATGCTAACAAGCTCAAATTGGAGCACTTACAGTAGCCCCTCGGCGACGGCGCTTTCGAAGGAAGCGGGGTCGTTGATAAGAGTAAGGCTCCATATTTGGCAGGATGATCAAGTGATCGAGTGGCTGAACCTATTTAATAGGCTACCTACGTATCCTTAAGAGGAATCAAGCCAGTCGTAGTTCGGGTCTTTCGACTATCTTTAGTCGTCGACCCTACTGCTTTAGGAAGGTCGCCCTAAGATTTGACTATTTTTGGGAAGTCACCCTATGGTCTGACTATTTTGGGGAAGTCACCCTATGGTCTGACTGTTTTGGGGAAGTCACCCTAAGGTTTTGACTGTTTTGGGGAAGTCGCCCTAAGGTTTATTTGTTTGGGAAGTCGCCTATGATCGACTATTTTTGGAAGTTATGGCATTGTTTTGGGAAGTCACCCTATGATCTGACTATTTTTGGGAAGTCTCCCTATGGTCTGACTGTTTTGGGGAAGTCGCCCTAAGATCTGATTATTTTCGGGAAGTCACCCTATGGTTTGACTATTTTTGGGAAGTCACCCTATGGTTTGACTATTTTTGGGAAGTCACCCTAAGGTTTTGACTGTTTTGGGGAAGTCGCCCGTAATTGACTATTTTGGGAAATCGCGCCTGCGGTTTGACTATTTTTGGGAAGTCACCCTGGTTTGACTATTTTGGGAAGTCGCCTATGGTTTGACTATTTTTGGGAAGTCACCCTAAGGTTTTGACTATTTTGGGAAGTCGCCCTATGGTTTTGACTATTTTTGGGAAGTCGCCCTAAGATTTGACTATTTTTGGGAAGTCACCCTATGGTTTGACTATTTTGGGAAGTCGCCTATGGTTTGACTATTTTTGGGAAGTCGCCCTAAGTCTGACTATTTTGGGAAGTCACCCTATGGTTTGACTATTTTGGGGAAGTCGCCCTATGGTTTGACTATTTTTGGGAAGTCACCTATGGTTTGACTATTTTTGGGAAGTCGCCCTATGGTTTGACTATTTTTGGGAAGTCGCCTGTAGTTTTTGGGAAGTCACCCTATGGTTTGACTATTTTGGGGAAGTCGCCCTATGGTTTGACTATTTTTGGGAAGTCGCCCTGTAATCTGACTGTTTTTTGGGAAGTCGCCCTAAGATTTGATGATAATGTTCTTTTAGAAAAGTAGTTGACTAAGATATGCTTTCATACCTCGTGTGCTTACCTGTAGCCGAAAGGGCTGAGGCTCCACTGATGTTGATGAAGAGTTGTTGGGTTGCCGTTCGTGGGACGGTTTCTGCTGACGATTTGCTGTGTTTGGAGGCATTTTGACCTGAAGGAGGAATTTGGTTGAGTCTGCATCTTGCTGGTGATCGTTAACCTTGTAGAAGTTGTTGAACTTGTCTTCACATTGGGACTTCTTGCTTTTGAGAACTTGGTGTCTCTGACCGCATTATATTTGAGAACTTGGCGTCCCTGACCGATTCGTATTTGAGAACTTGGCGTCCCTGACTGATTTGCATTCTGAGAATTTGGCGTCCTTGACCGATTTGTATTGGAGAACTTGGCGTCCCTGACCGATTTGTATTGGAGAACTTGGCGTCCCTGACCGATTTGTATTGGAGAGCTTGGCGTCCCTGACCGATTTGTATTTGAGAACTTGGCGTCTCTGACCGATTTGTTAGACACTGGAGGTGGTCTTCGTTGGGGGTTGTTTTCATCCATTTGTGGACATTGGGGGTCGTCTTTAGCAAGTTGCAGACGCCGGAGCTTGTCTTTGCCAAACTGTAGATGCTGGAGGCTGTCTTCATCCGTTTGTGGACATTGGAGGTCGACTTTGGTGAAGATCATCCTTGCCGAAAAGGGGGATTTGATTTCACGTTTGAATTCCTGCATTCGTTAGTGAAGAGGAAGATGCATATATGACATTCATGATGACAGATGCATGCATAGAGCCAAAAATGATTGTGAGAGTATCACTGCATATGTTTGCGAGATGATGCATTTACTTGCTTTCGAAGATGCACCTAGCCTAAGCTTTTGACAGAGAAATTATGATTTATGATCTTCAATTCACTTAGGATTTTTCCTATTGATTCAAGTTTTGTGCATGCTACATGAGCCCTTGGGAGATTTTTGTGGGGATGCATGGTTATGTATGTGTCTGGAGACTGTTTGGAACAGATTTTGAGCATGTGGGGGATGAGAACCCTTGATCGCGATTTAAACAGCGGTTGTTGGTGAGGTTTTGTCAGCAGTATCACATGGACCTCAATTTTGATGAGATTGGATTCGGATCCCGGGTCTTGATTGGAATTTTCTCTCTCAATCTTGGTCATTTGAAGCTGACAGGCTCTAGGGCACGTTGATATGAGTGAAGCTTCTTTCATTTGGGTGAGCTGTGACCTCGGCCGAAACCTTATCCGGAGAATGATTTGATGGAATTGCTAATGCCGGGAGAAACCCTGATCTTGAATTCCGATGCTACGGGAGGCTGCCGTGTACCAAGTTCTGAAGCTGAAATTCTTTCTTGATAAAATTCGGGTCCAAAAGACCGTCTTGACAAAGCCCCCGGATCCTGAGTAGGCAAAGCCTGGATTTTGAAGATGTGACTTGGCGAATCTATCTCGTAGTGAAGAACGCAATGTGGACCCAAGGATGACTATAGAAGTCCCATCTTAAAGAGCTGATACAGGAGAACCTGGGAGGACCGCTTAGCAAGCCCCAGCGTGAAGAAACACAGAGCAGTCCTATTGCAGACAGAGTCATCATGTGACCAAGGAGGCACCCATCTTTTCAGATCTTAGTCAACCAGTCAATGGACAAGACTCAGGAATGTTTACGTGCAGGGGCACATCTTTCGAAAAGTGGGAATGAATCCCGATTTTGTGTATACACACTCGCTTTAGGTTTGACTCTTTTGAGAGAGTATAAGCGTTACAAGGTGTGGAAAAGTGTATGGGAGCCCCTGCTGGCAGAAAGACAGTGTTTGGCTCTATTTTCCTATGATGTAGAGAGAGAAGACTTGTCGAGACACTTGAAAAATTGTCTTATTCATGATGATCACAAGGCTGCTTAAAACCCTTTGTTAATGTTCGGGTTATTCAACTCCTAAATCTGATATGAACAAATATTTTGATTAATCACAAGGAGAAAACCAACTGATATCGAGGATCAAGCTCGGAAAGTGTATAGGGACGATCCCTGATGAGACCGGATTTTTTTTTTTGAGATTTGTTTGTGATTTCGACCGGACCATTTCTGGTTGCCTACGTTCCCTCCATCATGAAGAGCTCAGGTCGCCGTAGTTCGGGCTTATCCCGAATGAAGAGAGAATGAGTGTGAAAATTCAAGACTTTGAGGTTCTTTTGGGAATTTGAGGATTGGAGATTCGAATAACATATCCCCTTAGAGTGTTCATGAAAGACACGGATGCGAAGCCCCAGTGGGACATCCACGGCAAGTGTTTGTGGAGGAGAAATGAAATATGCTCACATGAAATGTCGAATGAATCAGACTTGAATTTGCACAATCTTTGATCATTTGAGCCGAGATGGATTTGGCTCCAATTTAAGCAAGCAATGAAGCATTAATTTGATTTATATTTTACGATGAAATTGCTATCCGATAGGAATTGCAGCTAGGTTTCCGGGCTTCGATCGGCCATCGGGTAATTTTGGAAGTTATGACCTCTTAAAGTGAGAGGCCGGTGGGCCTTTTCGGCTGAACCTCTAAAGATGAGAGGTTGGCTTGCAGGGATGTGTTTGGGAAATCTATGGCGGGGAAGATTGATTGCCTCTAAGAGTGAGAGGTCAAATTTTGACTTTGGCCAAAGGCGATGGTAATGGGAATATCCTCTAAAAGCGAGAGGATGGCTTGGGATTGGTCGCGGAAATGGGAATATCCTCTAAAATAGAGAGGATGGCTTGGGATTGATTTATGGTAATGGGAATATCCTTAAAATGAGAGGATGGCTTAGGATTGATTTAAGGTAATGGTGAGAGGAAGTCCAAGCTATCGAGAACCTTTTGCGAACTTGCGAGAATTCGGGCTCCTTTTTGATCATTGGAGAGCTTCTTGAGAAGTCGGGGACTCTTGTTGAATTGTGAGGATCGACGGTCCCTTCTCTTTTTTTTTAAGCTCTTGCTTGAACTTTTCTATTTCTTTCTTTTTTTTTGCTTGAACTTTTCTCTTTCCTTTTTTTAAGGCCTCCTGAGACGTTGAGGATTCTTGCTGAATTGTGAGGATTTAAAATCCTTCTATTGATAACTTGGAAGGCCTCCTGAGAAGTTGAGGATTATCTTTGTCCTTCCCTCATGGCTTGAGATATTTTGCGCATCGCCGACTCTCGAAGCTAACTTCTTGGTCTTGCTTGGACTTCTCTCAATAAGGATCAAAGGTGATGGCTAAACAGGGTTTCAAAACATGCCGATCTTGAAATGAAAGGGTAGTGTTTAGTGAGGGTGAGATAATGGCTTTCCTATGGGTGAAAGGCTTCAACCGCAATCCCTACCGGATGACCTAAACGAGATTAAGTCTTCATTGCTTGCTTAAGCTTTAAATGAGAAAAGATCCATGCAAATTCATCGAGCAACGAGGGGATGATGATGAAAGGTATGTGAGCATATGAGATGCAAGACGGGGAGTTGGTAAGCCCCAATTTGGGAAGGATATCAATTGATTTTCTCACTCCGATTAATTTAAATATTAATCATTTCAAAGAATTAGTGGTCGAGCAAGACAAGTGATCATTTTGGATAAAACCATTTCAATTAAGTGTAACGTGGGTGCGCAAGTGATGTCTCGAATCTAGCAAGAAGAGAAAAAAGACTTATATTAAAAGTTAGGCATTTAACCACTATGTCCAAAAATGGACTACAACGACAAATGTCCAGGAAGGACTTAGGTGAAAGAAAAGTACTAGACCCTACGAAGGTTGACTCAAAAGACTATTTTAAAGATAGGTAGCCCCCGGTCTCAGCCGCTCTTTCTGTTGAACCATGCATCTATTCTTGACCACTGGAGACGGGAGCTATTGCAGATCTTTCCATCAGGATTTCCTTGGCAATCTCTTTCTTAATCCAAACACTTTCATCGCCTGCGATGGCTGATTCACCGACCTCACAAGGGGGCGTGCCAAATTCCATTATGCCCACAAGGCTTGAACCACCAAACTCGATCATGTTGACACTCATGTTGTTAGGGAGCGGGTTATTGATAGTGTTAGGCCCTTCAGGCATCTCTAACCTCCCTTGCTCAATCAAACCTTGGATGGCCTTTTTTTCAGGGGACGCAATCATCCGTCAGTGCCCATGGTAACTGATGAAAGGCACAATGCTTGGAGGTATCCAAAGGAGCATTGGGGTTTCTAGGCTGATAATTTTCCAAAGGCCAGAGCAAACCTTCTCTCACCAAACCTCTGAAGATATCACTCAAAGGCATCCCAAAGTTTCCCAAGTTTTGGAGCCGGGATCTGGATGGATCAGGTTTCTTGGGAACAAAGGAAGTGGCATTGTTGCAGTCCTGTCCCGCGTAGCTAATCACTTCCTTACCTTTTGGTTGGGCAGGAGCTGTGTTGGAGGTGGAAGAAACCCGGTGTCTGTCAGCAGACCCAGCGGTAGCTATCCTGATTCTGTAAGCCTTTTCGAACTTAGCCCCGGAATTAACCATTGCACGCAAGTCAGCGTAGGGGAAGTGACTGAGGGAAGCTCTCAAATGCGGCTTCAAGCATGACTGAAAGATGTCTAACTGCTCCTCGTCAGAGGGAGGAATGGCAATTTCACTGAGCTTTAAGTTCCACCTCTTATAAAAATCCCCAATATTCTCATTAGGGCATTGCATCGTTGTTTGCAGGTCAACTCTGTTTATCTCCCATTCCAAGTTGGCTTTATACTTATCCGTGAAAGTATTGGTGATCTGTTCCCAAGTAGCCCTAGCTTCAGGATGCAATCGGAAAAACCATTTCAAAGCCCCTGACTTCAAAGAGAGACTAAAGTAATCGGCCAACTGCTGGTTTGTGCATCCCTTAGCCTTCATTGCCAAAGTATAGGTGTCCAAGTGAGTTTTAGGGCATGCACTCCCGTCAAACAATTCCAGAGTGGGCATCACAAACTTGTGAGGCAGGGGGACAATCGAGTCGGGATCTGTAGGCCGAAGAGCAGTGTTCTTTTTGGCAGTCAATTCAGCAATCTGTGCTTTCATTTCCTTGTGTTGCTCCATAAACCAAGCCAATTGGGGATCCAAAGGTGGAGCGGGAATTCCTGAGCCGATATTTGAGCCAGGAAGAGGACTAGCTGTTGGTGGTGCATTGGTGGAAGGAATACCATACTCCGGGGCATAGGTGAAAACCTGTCCTTGGCCCAAATTACCCTGGGGAGTGTAGGTAGGAGCTTGGGCAAAGGGATAGAACCCAACGACTTGCTGTTGGCTTCCAATCGGCAGAGAAGATGGAGGCAGATCTGAGGTAGCCAGATGGCTTGGATTTCCGGAGTGAGGCCCATAAGTAGGCTTAAGTGCGGGCTGCTGTCCCTGGTTGTTGAATTGCATGGCTGGTTGTGGCAAGGATGCATAACCGAGAGGATACTGTGGTCCTGGTGATTCTGATGAAACGGGGATGGGGGCTTGGTAACCCGTTGAACCCTGAGTGAGAAATGGGTTTGCGGAAGCTGTATGAGGAGCAACTGAGCTAGCATCATTCAGAGGAGGGGCTCCGACTGTTGCCCCGAACCAAACCGCTGGTGGCATTCCAAACCGTTGCTTTGCGAAAGTCCGGATTGATTGGTCCCAACCGAGGCGGGATCCCAATTTGCTGTGGCATTCCGGGTATCCCCAACCATGGGAAGGCATTCCGCATCGACTTTGTCCCCACTGAGGCATTGGGAACCGCTCACCCGTCAGCGGGCTGCATGGATCCGGTGGTCTCCAGCTGGGGAGCCGGCCGACCTAGGGATCGAGGAGCATGCGCTCTGGTGGTAGTACCGTGGGAGGCCGGTGGTGGCATCCTGGAGAAGTCGGGACCAAGAGCGGGATTGTGGTCTTCCTCTTCTTCCACAGTGAAGGTGCCATCCGGTTGAGACTGGCGGCCAATCCATGGATTTTGATAGCCTCCATAAGGCCGTTCAACCGTGCTTCTGGCGCACTCTCATCTGTTCGGCTAGCCGATTCCACCGTTGTTCTCGTCTCCGAGGAGTCCCGGAGGCGGAGTGACGTTGTCCCCATCGTTACCAGCTGATGCAGACATTCTAAAATTCGGAGTCGGAGCAGACGGTGAAGCCGATGATGCGCTTGACTCTTCCCAACCGATTAAACGGTGACCCGGTGCCCGAAACCAACCTTTGTGCGGAGCTGCGGGGGGAAAGACACGAGGGTGCAGATGGCGGGGAATGGAAGGAGGGTAGGTGTTTGGGCTTGTGGCTCATGCAACAGGCGATTATTTGTTCATGTTTACTTAAAACATGTTTTATTAACCTAATCGGTTGGAAAAGATTGCTCTTCTTTTCGCAAACTACTCGATTCCTGGATCAGTGGGCCCCGTCACTACGTCTATAAGCCCCTCGTATTCCACCGTATTTCGACCTCCCGGTGGACAGCCCCGGCGAGGGTCCTATAGGGCAAGCGGGTCCCATCGACCGAAAGAAAACGATCCTAAAAGTCTGGCGGGTAATCGAGTCTTAACGAGCATTCGATGTGAATTACGGACAGCGCTGACGTCAAAAGTCAAGATCATGTCCAGAGGCTCGACGAAAAGTCGGTATGATTTGACTGATAAGCGTCCACGATTGATCTTGACTTGTCGTCGGTTAAGCCATAATTAGGCATGGAATATTCATTAATCCTTGATGACTCGGTGTCAATCTTTGGGAGTCGGTGTATAATTTGTGCCAGTCGAGCCGAAGTCAAGGCGCCGGTCAATATCTTGGTCAAAGTCTGCGGCGGAAAACCGGCGGGAACTTCGGCGATAAGGGTCCCGAAAGATATTGAGTCGGTATGCTGACAAAGGCTTGAAAGGAAAGGTCTATACACGGACAGGGCATGACACAGACCAGACTAAAAACCAACCGGGTCTCGGACAAAGTGTGTCACGGACAAGTTCGTGGTCGACACGAGGCTCCATGGGATGTTTGGGTAGTCCTGTGCTCATCCGAGAGGCGTAATAAGACCAAACGGACCGCGACAAGGATTTCCCCGGGTTAGGGACGTAGTGTGTAGTGTAAGGTCACGTGCGCGTAGTGTGCAAGCAGTCTATCTTCTTTTTCTGAGAAAAATAGAAATTTTTTATGTGTCTTAAAAAGGCATGATGCATGATTTTTTTTTTTTTGAATTTTTTTTTTTTGAAAATATTTTTTTGAAAATTTTATGAACACATAAGCACATAAGCACAAAAATTCCGACAGTTAGGAACATTATTCCGACAGTCAAAATTTTGACTTTTCCGAGGCGGCCAAAAACAAACACGAAAACTGTGCAAAAATCAACACACACAAAGCAAAGGATTTTCAAATGTTGAGACGGAAGCTTGACCCTCAAAAGCTTTTCCTTTTTTTTTTTTTGAAAATAATGATACCGGTACGTGGGATTGTTAGACCACAATTTATCCCCGACTCGTGTTAGGAGGCGATAACGGGAAGTTTAATGGTTTCCACCAATATACCAAATATCATTTTTTTTAGAAAAAGCTTATTTGTCCCCAGCGGAGTCGCCACTGTGATGTACCCGATTTTTTTTGTGAAAATCAAAACGGAGTCGCCACGCCATTTTTATTTTGAGGGCCAAAACTTTGAAAAAAGCCCGAGATCAGAGATTTAGGTTCGGAGGTCATGTTACGCGTCGGGAAGGACGTTAGTGTGCACCCGACGCGCCTCGCAAAACGAGTCTTCCAAACATTTGAAATCCTTTGTTGTATGTGTGTGTGTGTGTGTGTGTTTTGACCAAAACGAGTTGAAACTGAGAAAAACAAAAATAGGGAACTCTTTATAAGACTTTGAACAATCCCCAAGATTTTTGGTATTATTTTTGGGTCGAGTCTTGGCACTCAAAAGATTTTTGGATTTGAAAAGCAATTCTGCCAGAATGAAAGAAGGCAGTTGACCCTTGACTTTGAAATGGACTTAAAGGCTTCAAAACCTCAGAATCTGGGGAAAGTCCGAGAATGAAAGTTTCTTAAAACACCATAAATAGGGTTTCTGCAAAGGAACTTTCCATTTTGGAAGTAATTTGATGGGTCAAAACCTTCTAGAAATCTCAGATGTGAAATCTGGATTTCCAGAAGCTGATGAACTGGCCTCTAAAAGAAAAATTGAAAAAAGGAGTTTTACTTACTCAAAAAATAAAATAAAATTATGTCTGGAAAGCTCTGGATGTTGGCTACAAAAAGTTCTTTGTAGTCAACATCCAATTCCAAGTTTTACTGGGTCCAAAAAATAGGAAAATGGACTGAGGTCTCAGAACAATGCTACTGGACAGCAAGATGTTCTTGAGGGAAAATGTGATTTTTGGGGGATTTGCATCTATGTTCACCCCATTTTCATCCCTATACTTGATACCACTACTTTTTATTAAGTGGTTATCATATTCAAGTCATCCTTGGGGAATTTATGGGGTTTAAACATGTCCTTTGCAAAGGGAAAGGGGGTTTTGTAAAGATGAAACCAAAGAGAAAGAATTGACTAAAGATCTAAAATGTGGACCACTTGAGATGGTCATTCATGAAGATGAACTTCAAGATGACCATCTTAGTTCAAAACTCAAGTTAAACTAGACATAAAATAAGTCAAAGTAAGAAGAACAAGATGATCAAGAAATCAAAAGAGAATTTTAGGGTTTTGAGAAGGAGGGCTTTACCAATGGTGACACCCTATCTTCCTAGGCTTGGAATTTGACTTGAGGAGTATCAAGATTTGGTGTTTGGCTTGAGGAGTATCAAGGTTTGGTGTTTGGATTTGTGTTTGGAGTGAGATTGGGAAAGATTCAAGAGAAAATGGTGGCAATCTAGAGATTCCCACTGTTTTCTCTCTATATTTCGCCAGAACCGTTCTTTGTGATCAAAATGTGTTGTGTAAACTGAGAGAGGAGGGTTCAATTTATAGGACACTGTGAGAATCAAACGTATCCGCGCGGACAAGGATCGACGCGTGCACTGTTCATCTGCTACAGTGCTGGCTTTTGGACAGGAAGAATAATCTTTTTAAAATTCAAACTGAAGCTGTTTTTCAACTTTCTTAATTCGGATTTTTCTAATTTCTTTTGCTTTTTGAGATTCTTTTCTTGGTTTAACTTAAAGTGGCAATGCCCATTTTACCCTTACTTTGTTAGAAAAGTTAGGAATGTTAGTAATGTTATAACTTTCGTTAATTTTCTAACGAAAATGCTAACAAGCTCAAATTGGAGCACTTACACATGGTACTACTACTCATGGTAAACCAATCACAATAGTGCAACATTGTAAGTACGCCAATCCAATTCGCAACCTTTTCGATGCATTTTAACATAATAAAACTGCATTAAGGGGCGTTTTGGTAAATTCCCGGCCTATCCCGAGACTTCCGGAAACGTTCCATGAGTTTCCCGCGAAGGAAGTACCTTTTGGTACATCATTCATGCCAAAGGACCCCTTGGGAATAAAACCTGTTGGACCTTTTGGGTATTTTCCCGGAATGTTCTGCAACCGGTTTTTGGCGCCAAAAGCGGTTGAGCCACCTTGTGTCACGCGACAGCTTGAGGCATGAAAAGTGGACGCGTAGGGTCGTGCGACACACTAAGGCAGCCAACTGCAGCCTATAAATAAGACCCTTCCCCTCATTGAGATGGATCCCTTTTCGACACCCTAAAGTCACTCTGCCAAATTCACACCAGAAACCAATCTCTCTCCTCCTTACACCTAAACCTACCCCAATTCCCTTCCAATTCAACCTCTCTACTACCCACACTACCCAATTGCCTTCATACAACCCTTACCAACTGAGGATCTGAAGCCAAGTACCCCATCTGTGCTCAACTCCACGTTCAGAAGCTGAATCGAAGGCCAATATACCTAACTTGGTGTGTTGGTGGTGGACTACAAGGGTAACGATTCCTCCACCTCCCTCTCTCTCTTATTCACTTGCTTAATTGCAATTTTCCCCCTTCCACCTGGTAATTGAGCTCTATCCGCTTCAATTATCAGGTGGCAACTGCCATCTCTCTGTTTAAATTCGGTTTACTTGGTTAATTGATTGTTCATAATGTGATCTCTTAAATATTCATTGCTTATTGGCCAAGGGAGTGTGGATCTCCCATATCCACATTCCTTTGGTCAATCCTTTGTTGATCTGTAGTTATCTGTTGTGAATTGGTGTATTGACTCGCTCTGATTTGGTTGTTGCTGGGTTTGTTCTTCAATTTGTAAGGTTCCTGCAAACGGTTACGATGTGTCACGCGACACCTTAGACATGTGGAGTCCTGTGTCACGCGACACATAGTAACCATCTGCGGGGAACATCCTTTCAGTTGTAAGTTGTCTACTCTAGCTTGCCTGTCACTCAAGATAGAGTGTAGATCTTCAATATCCACACTCGTTTGGAGTAATCAGGATATATCTGTTAATTCTGTGTTTCAATTTGTAAAGGTCTTTGCGAGATTGACAACTAGTGTCACGCGACACCATATGCAAAGCATGTCCTGTGTCACGCGACACCATTTGTATCTCTGCAGAAGTCACATTTCCAATGTAGCCTGTTCTATCCTCGATGTAAAGTGGGATGTGGCCTCCTAGAGTCAATGGCTTACAAATTGTAATTCCCCCTGTTGAGTAATAAAATAAAGCACTCTTATGCATTTTACACATATCCTGTTACACACACTTTGCACACACTTTTGAATGTCTTGAATGTTGAACATAGAAAGACTCGTCTACGGACGAGGCGTGTTGGGTGAACTCTCGGTTCTTCCCAACACGTAACTTGACCCCCGAACCCATTTTCTCTAAACAATAAAAGGTTTTCAATGTTTCCTCTTAAAACGGCGTGGCGACTCCTTTTTCTTTTTTTCGGGCGAGCGCACATTCAGTGGCGACTCCGCTGGGGACTTGAAACTTGTTTTCAAAAGTGGGTCAGACTTTCGTGATTGTTCAACATTTATTCCATTCACTTGTGTGTGCTTTGTGTATGACATTATATGTGTTTAAATGCATTTTACGTGCTTTGCTTTATTCCTTTCCCCCCTTATACCCCATCTTTGTTGATTGTGTTCTTTGATGATGGGGCCGAGATATGACATCGTGCTTGGAGGTGAGGGCTGATTTGATTCTTTGTTCAGATTATGGCATTGTGACTTTTTACGTCACGCGGCAAGATATGCCTTTGATGTCCCGTGTAGCGCGACGTAAGGTGCCACTCGGCGGGATTTTTATTTCTTTGATACAGGTTGTGATGTGGGGCAGTCCCCCATAATTATATCTTGATCATCTGATTACTGTATCTCTGCGGGGCGTGTGCGTGTTATTTTCCTTTATCACCCCTTTTCAAATAAAAAAAAACAAAAATAATTAAAAAAAATAATAAAAAATCAAAAAAAAAAAAAAAAATCATTTTTATAAATAAAGGAACATAGCCATCCCCGCACACTACATCACGTAGATCTAGAACCCTCGGGTGCGATTGACGGCATCGCGGACGGCCATGAAATTCGCCTACGCTTGAGCGCCTAATGTCAAACCCACACCCCTAGTGCGTTATAGGTGGCACCACACATTTAAACCTCACCCAAAACGGTTGGTTTTTGACACGACATTTTCAAATACTCTAAAATGAATTGTTTCAAAATTTTTAAAAGGCTTTCGTACCTCCCCCAAACCTAGCACGTGTGGGCATGTTGCCAACGCAACATGGTTTCACGAGAGGACATGTCGTTCTCACGGCATGTTCTAACGAGAGATCATGTCGCTTTGCCAACGTGCACCGACGAGAGGTCATGCCGGATTTTTCCTTGAAATTCTTCAGGAATACCCGTTATGCTGCCCAAATTTCTCCAGAAATTGGGGCTGCTCGTCCGTCCCATAAATGCTTCGGTTTTGATTAGGTACTATCGCCTATTATTAATTTTGAAACAACGCATTTGGTGTATTTGTGGATGATGTGTCCGTAGGTTCCCCCGAGGTCTAGATTGCGTGAATAAAGGCTTATCCTTTTCCAACCATCTCTAGGACTTAAAACACCAATTTCTACTTGAAGATTAATAAAGTGTTGCACGAGTCCGTCTCCTTCCGTATTCTTCCCTCTCCCGTACCTCCTCAAAGATTCTCTATCCTCAGCCTTATACACGCTCTCACCTCTTTATCTTTGCAAAGGCTACGGCAAGTTGGGTGTGCGCTCTCATTCCCGGCGCTCATTGGTCCATATTTCCGAGACGGAAGCAGCTCAAGTGCCCGAGCAGTCGTCCATCTGATGCGGAATCCAAAATGCTCGGTGCAGAGAAGACTATGGCCCACAAATCTGGAAGCTCATATCCCATGGGTCAGCAGCAGAGTGCAAAAGGAGTGTCCATCAAGGAGTTGCGAGCTACACTTGAAGATATTCTTCCTTGCAAGCGAGAGGCCCGGGTGCTTGCCCAGATTGCTAAAGATAATGAGGACGACCTATAAATGACAAAGAGATCGAGAAGGGTCCTCACCGCACCAATGGCAACGATGCTCAATGTTGAAGAAGTCAATCAGTCCTCGTAGGGTCTAGAATGTCCACTGTCGGACGTGAGTCTGTCGAGTCCAAGTTGGACCGATTTTGCTTTGCAGTGATAAAATCTTTGTTTCTCTTCTTGCTAGACTCGAGACATCACTAGTATACCTACGTTACACTCAATTGAAATGGTCTTACTCCAAATGATCGCTTGTGCTGCTCACTGACTAATGCTTTGAAATGACTAATGTTTTAATTGATCGGAGCGAGAAAATCGACTGATATCCCCATCTTGCGTCCCATATGCTCACACTTCTTTCATAATCTCGTTCGATGAATTTGCACGGATCTTCCGCGAAGTAAGCTTAAGCCAGCAATGAAGACTCAATCTCGTTCGGATCATCCGGTAGGGACTGCGGTTGAAACCTCTCACCCCTAGGAAAACCTTTACCTTACCCTCACCTAAACAATATCCCTTCATTTCAAGATCGGCCTAGTTGAAACCCGTTTAGCCATCACCCGAAGAAGAGGAACTATCCTTGAGGCTCCCGCGATGCAAAAGAAGATCGACCGGCTCCAAGCTCAAGAACAACAGAAAGCAATGATCCATCCTGGGGACTAGCTGAAATTCTCCTCTCAAAACAAAATTGAAAAAATAAAAGAAAAAAAAAAGAAAAAGAAAAGAAAGAGAGCCTAGTCCCCAGCGATTCTCTCAGAAGTGAAAGTCAAAAGATCCGGTCGTTACTCAAGAGGAGTCTCAGAACGAACAAAGAGACAGCACGGATGTCCCTCACCATTACCTCTAACCGATCCCAAGCCGTCCTCTCGATTTTAGAGGACATTACCATTACCATTACCCTTACCCTTGTCTTTAGCCGAAACCAAGATTGACCTCTCATTCTTAGAGGCAGCAAAGATGCAACCACAGATTCCCTCACCTTAGAAATTCCAAACACCTACCCAAGAGCCAACCTCTCATTTTTAGAGGTACAGTCAGCAAAAAGCCTAGCCGACCTCTCATTTTAAGAGGTCATGATATCCCAAATCACCCGAAGACCGATCGAAATCCCGAAGCCCAGCCGCAGTTACTACCGGATAGCAGTCTCAGTCCAATATCGTCGAGATCTAAAACAGACTATTGCTTAAAGCGGAGCCAAGTCCATCCCGGCTCAAAGGACCATCAATTGAAGATTGTGCAAATTTCGTCCGTTCATTTGACGTCGTATGTGAGCATATTTCGTTTCTCCTCCGCAAACACTTACCGTGAATGTCCCACTGGGGCTTCGCATCTGTGTCTCCCATCGACACTCCAAGAGGACATGCCTTCCAATGATCAAAATTCTCAAAGGTCCTCAGATCCTCGAATTCCAACGTTCATTCTTCATTCGGGATAAACCCGAACTACGGCGACCTGAGCTCCTCCCAAGGAGGGGAACGTAGGCAACCTTAATTGGTCCGGTCGAAATCACAAACAAATCTCAGAAAATCCGGTCTCTTTAAGGACCATGCCCATACACTGTCTATCCTTCCGATTCTCAATATCAGTGGGCTTTCTCCTCAGGATTGATAAAAATATTTGCTCATATCAGCTTTGGCGGTTGAGTAACCCGAACATCAATAAAGGGTTTTAAGCAGCTTTGTGATCATCACGAATAAGACAAGTTTTCAAGTGTCTCGACAAGTCTTCTATTTCTACATAATAGGAAGATAGAGCTAAACACCGTTTCGGTCAGCAGGGGCTTCCATACACTTTCCACACCTTGTGATGCTTATACTCTCTCAAAAGAGTCAAACCTAAAGCAAGAGTGTCATACAGAAATTCAGGATTCATTTCCCACCTTTCGAAAAGATGCGCCCCTGCACGTAAACACTTCCGAGTCTTGTCCAGCGACTGATTGACTGCGGTCTGAAATGATGAGTTGCCTCCTCGGCCACAAGATGACTCTGCCTGCGATGCACTTTGTCCTCACTAGCAATGGACCTGCTGCAATCTATACTCTCGGGAGCGTCCCCGACTTGCCTAGCCGCACCATATCATTTTTCCACCCCACGGGAGAGGGTCCACCTCATTATAAACACCTTTCGTCCTATACACAATCCCTCATAGAGCAGCGATACATACATGCTCACCAAGCCGTGCAAAAGAAAAAAATCATCCCTACTTCCCTATTCTCCCCAGCTGAGATGGACTTGTGCAACCAAAGACTAATAATGCATAAGCAAGAGGTTAAATAAAATGCTAGGTGCCTAGAGCGTTGTGTTTTCCCCCGCAGGGTACAATAATCAGTTGATTGTAATGTGATCGTGAGGACTGCCCCTCGAATCACAATCTTGGACAGAGATTTCAAATCCCGCAAGTGGCAAAAGGCCCAGAACTACGAATTGGCTTGATTCCCTTTTTAAGGGATACGTAGGAACCCTTTCTCCAAAGGTCCAGCCATCTGATCTTACCAGCATCATATAAGAAGAGCCCCAGCTGCCCCAGACTCCAACCAATGATGCTCACCAGCCTCAGCAACTTTAAGGCATGTTCCGCACATCGAGATTATCTTCAGTAAGAACCCGTGGGCAGATTTTCAGTAAGAGCTCATTCCCAGGGGCAGATCATTACCAAGAGCCCGTGGGCAGATTTTCAATGAGAGCCCGTTCCCGGGCGGATTTTCGATCGAGCCCGTCCCGTGAATGGCCACCCGGAAACCGTCAACAGCAGTGGTAGCATAGGTCCCTCCGGCAGCTACACCTATCCCCGGCAGAATCAATGATAACATGAGTCCCTCCGATAGCTACAACCCTCCATCACCAACATCAATGGTAGCACCAGTCCCTCCGGCAGCTACAGGTGAGCACAGCACAGGTATGAACACATATTTCTTTCAAGCGTCAAGTCATCATATCGCGTTATTTTTAAAAATCGGTCCGAGACGCCATAGATCTCACATTATTTTCAAAATTGGTTCGAGACACCATAGTTCTCACAATACTTCCAAAAATGGTCCGAGACACCATAGATCTCACAACATTTTCAAAAGTGGTTCGAGACACCATAGTTCTCACAATATTTTTCAAAAATGGTTTGAGACACCATAGTTCTCACAATATTTTCAAACTGGAGAAGAAAGAACAAAACAAAGCAAAAAAGGCATGCATATCTGTGACAGCCCCAAGAAAAAGCCTCTCAAGCAGAGCCAAACCAAGAAAAGCCTCTCAAGCAGAGCCAAACCCAGGGAAAAGCCTCTCAAGAAGAGCCAAACCAAGAAGAGCCTCTCTAGCGGAGCACACAAAGAAGAAAAGCCTCTCTAGCGGAGTACCCAAAGAAGAAAAGCCTCTCAAGCAGAGCCAAAACCCAGAAAAGCCTCTCAAGCAGAGCCAAACCCAGAAAAGCCTCTCTAGCGGAGCCCAACCAAAAGAAAAGCCTCTCTAGCGGAGCACACAAAGGAAAAAAGCCTCTCTAGCGGAGCCCACAAAGAAGAAAAGCCTCTCAAGCAGAGCCAAACCAAAGGAAAAAGCCTCTCTAGCGGAGCCCACAAAGCAGAAAAGCCTCTCAAGCAGAGCCAAACCCAGAAAAGCCTCTCTAGCGGAGCCCAAAAGAAGAAAGCCTCTCGAGCGGAGCCAAACCCAGAGAAAAGCCTCTCTAGCGGAGCCCACATGAAAGCGAAAAGCCTCTCAAGCGAGCCAAACCTGAAAAGCCTCTAGCGGAGCACACAAAGAAGAGAAGCCTCTCTAGTGGAGCCCACAAAGAAGAAAAGCCTCTCTAGCGGAGCCCAACCAAAGGAAAGAGCCTCTCTAGCGGAGCACACAAAGAAGAGAAGCCTCTCTAGCGGAGCACCCAAAGAAGAAAAGCCTCTCAAGCAGAGCCAAACCAAAGGAAAAAGCCTCTCTAGCGGAGCACACAAAGAAGAAAAGCCTCTCAAGCAGAGCCAAACCCAAGAAAAAGCCTCTCAAGCGGAGCACAACAGAAGTCACAGGTAAGCACAGCAAAGGTATGAAGACACATCTCTACCCCTTTCTTGCTTGTATGTCAGTATTAGTAATTCCAAACTACGATTTGGCTTGATTCCCTTCTTAAAGGGATACGTAGGAATCCTTTCTCAGAAAGGTCGAGCCATAATTTTCCCCTTCTCACCCTTCTAGCCCTTCACCTTAACCCCAGCCGCTCATTGAGATTGGGTCTTATTTTATCGACAACCCCACTTTTTCCAAAAGTGACGTTGCCGAGGGGCTCTGTAAGTACGCCAATCCAATTCGCAACCTTTTCGATGCATTTTAACATAATAAAACTGCATTAAGGGGCGTTTTGGTAAATTCCCGGCCTATCCCGAGACTTCCGGAAACGTTCCATGAGTTTCCCGCGAAGGAAGTACCTTTTGGTACATCATTCATGCCAAAGGACCCCTTGGGAATAAAACCTGTTGGACCTTTTGGGTATTTTCCCGAAATGTTCCAGAAACTGGTTTTTGGCGCCAAAAGCGGTTGAGCCACCTTGTGTCACGCGACAGCTTGAGGCATAAAAAGTGGACGCGTAGGGTCGTGCGACACACTAAGGCAGCCAACTGCAGCCTATAAATAAGACCCTCCCCCTCATTTAGATGGATCCCTTTTTCGACACCCTAAAGTCACTCTGCCAAATTCACACCAGAAACCAATCTCTCTCCTCCTTACACCTAAACCTACCCCAATTCCTTTCCAATTCAACCTCTCTACTACCCACACTACCCAATTGCTTTCATACAACCCTTACCAACTGAGGATCTGAAGCCAAGTACCCCATCTGTGCTCAACTCCACGTTCAGAAGCTGAATCGAAGGCCAATATACCTAACTTGGTGTGTTGGTGGTGGACTACAAGGGTAACGATTCCTCCACCTCCCTCTCTCTCTTATTCACTTGCTTAATTGCAATTTTCCCCCTCCCACCTGGTAATTGAGCTCTATCCGCTTCAATTATCAGGTGGCAACTGCCATCTCTCTGTTTAAATTCGATTTACTTGGTTAATTGATTGTTCATAATGTGATCTCTTAAATATTCATTGCTTATTGGCCAAGGGAGTGTGGATCTCCCATATCCACATTCCTTTGGTCAATCCTTTGTTGATCTGTAGTTATCTGTTGTGAATTGGTGTATTGACTCGCTCACGATTTGGTTGTTCTTTGGGTTTGTTCTTCAATTTGTAAGGTTCCTGCAAACGGTTACGATGTGTCACGCGACACCTTAGACATGTGGAGTCCTGTGTCACGCGACACATAGTAACCATCTGCGGGGAACATCCTTTCAGTTGTAAGTTGTCTACTCTAGCTTGCCTGTCACTCAAGATAGAGTGTAGATCTTCAATATCCACACTCGTTTGGAGTAATCGGGATAGATACGTTAATTACGTGTTTCAATTTGTAAGGCCGCCCAGATTGACAACTAGTGTCACGCGACACCATATGCAAAGCATGTCCTGTGTCACGCGACACCATTTGTATCTCTGCAGAAGTCACATTTCCAATGTAGCCTGTTCTATCCTCGATGTAAAGTGGGATGTGGCCTCCTAGAGTCAATGGCTTACAAATTGTAATTCCCCCTGTTGAGTAATAAAATAAAGCACTCTTATGCATTTTACACATATCCTGTTACACACACTTTGCACACACTTTTGAATGTCTTGAATGTTGAACATAGAAAGACTCGTCTACGGACGAGGCGTGTTGGGTGAACTCTCGGTTCTTCCCAACACGTAACTTGACCCCCGAACCCATTTTCTCTAAACAATAAAAGGTTTTCAATGTTTCCTCTGAAAACGGCGTGGCGACTCCTTTTTCTTTTTTTCGGGCGAGCGCTCATTCAAACATATATTTAAACACTATTGAATAACAACAATCCAACAAGAGGGTATTAATACTCCTGTTCAAACCAATGAAGCAGTGCAACATGTATTTAAACACTCTGTGCACATCCAACCATGAATATGCAATCACATATGGGCACAATGTATATCAAGTAAGTCCTACATATCCATGTCGTAATATTAAACACCTTCTATAAATGTTCCATATCAATTTACCAAGTTTGGTCAGCTTTGGTTAAATATTTACAATGCCCTCCAACCATTTTCAGGACAATATTTAAAGACCTTCCATTTATCATTTTGGGCCATTTAAGACTCCATTGTATAGTACTCATATTGTACTAGAATCATAGTTAATTTGTGCTAAGGAAGGAATGAGGGAGATAATGTTTACAAATCTTGGAAAATTGATCACAGGCAACTGCACTGGGCATGACTCATGCCCCATGGGACGAATCGTGCCCCAATTCCGCACGACTACATGAATGGTCACGACTAGGGATCACGACTGCAAACTGAGGGTCACGACTCGTGCTCCAGGGCACGAGTCGTGCCCTACACCAGAATTCATGCTGAAGTTTCCCATCAGCAGCAAGGCAAGGAAAAAGACCCATATAACTCATTCCCAGCTACAACAACAGGAGAAGAACAACTCTAAGTCACTAGTAATGTTCCCATAAGACCATATAACCTAGTTATAACATCTTTGTCCTTTCCAATCCAAATTACTCATGCCAAGAACCACTTCATTCAACCATAATCCATTTCCAAACACCAAGTAAATGATTCAACCTTTACAAAACTCAATTATAACATCATAATATCATCTTTATACATATTATGAACAATTATAAGAGGAAATCATAATAAGTTACCAAAATGTTTTGAAAATAATATTAACTTTGATTGGCTCTAAATGATCCACTCGACTCCCTGATCGATAATATGCAATCAAAACCAGAAACGGATCGATGGTTGATTTGTTATAATTTTCTGAAGGTAACCCTAGGTTTAGGATGAAACGTAATACTGAGAGAAGGATGAAGAAGCTAACAGAAGGAAAAATAAGCTTTCGAGAGAAGCTTTTAAGGATTTATATAGAATATTTACACTCTAGCTCCTCCAAGAATCAATTAACTACAATCCACTACCTTAAACTTATAATTACACTAAAGCTCCTCAACACTTTTTTTTATAACATTTCATTTAAAATTTCAAATATTGTAACTTCACTACATTAATTCCTATTTATTCCATTTAGACATTATATATTTAAAATTAATTTATAACATTTAAATTCACGTAGTTTAGCAATTTATCCAGATAACACATAATACATAATATAAGATGCAATGCACCCCACCCCCACGTGCTCCACGTGTGACGAAAATGGTGCCTAGGCTTAGGGTCGTGACACTCACTCTCCCTTAAATAAAATTTGTCCCAAATTTGAACTTCAATTACCTGAACGATCAAATAAACCATGATACTTCTCTCTCATCTCAGATTTTAACTCCCAAGTAGCTTCCTCAATGGTGTGATTTTTCCACAAAATTTTCACCACAAGAATACTCTTGTTACGCAATTCTCGGACCTACCACTCCAAAATCCGCAATGGTACCTCCACGTAAGTCATATCCGCCTGGACATCCTCGGGAGGAGAACTCAGTACATGAGAGGAATCATAACAGTGCTTCCTCAACATAGAGACATGAAACACATCATGGAGAGAAAAAAGAGATGGAGGTAGAGCCAATCAATAGGCTAACTCACCCACCTTCTCTAAAACCTCGAATGGACCAACAAATCTAGGAGCCAACTTCTCTTTGTTGGCAAACCTTTTAATCCCAAATCTTGGTGAAATCTTCAAGAATACAAAAGCACCAACCTGAAATGATAACTCCCTTCTTCTAGTGTCGGCATAGCTCTTCTGTCGACTCTGGGCTGTCTTCAATCTATCACGGATTAACTTGGTCTTCTCAATTGAGTCTCTAACCAAGTCTAGACCCCAAAGTCTAGCTTCAACAACCACATCCCAACACATTTGAGATCTACATTCCCTCCCATACAGTGCCTCATATGGTGTTATCTCAATACTGGACTGGTAGCTGTTATTATAGGCAAATTCCACTAAAGGCAAATGGTCTTCCCATGATGAATGAAAGTCCATCACACAAGCCCGTAGCATGTCCTCAAGAATCTGAATGGTCCTCTCTATCTGCCCATCGGTCTGAGGATGAAATGATGTGCTAAAACTCAACTTGGAACCCAAGCGTTCATGCAAAGCCCTCCAAAACCACAAGGTGAATCACGGAGCCCTATCAAAAACAATGTTGACAGGTACTCCATGAAGTCTCACAATCTCACGTATGTACAACTGAGCCAATCTCTCCAATGAATACTTGGTTGCAACTGGTTGAAAATGAGCTGATTTGGTCAGTCTATCCATAATCACCCATATAGCATCCATCTTCCTCGAAGTAGGAGTCAATCCAGTCATAAAATCAATATAAATGCCTTCCCACTTCCATTCCGGAATATCCAGTGGTTGAAGTAATCCCGCGGGCCTCTGATGATCAGCTTTGATCTGTTGGCAAGTCAGGCACTTTGATACGAACTCTGCAATCTCCTTCTTCATACCATTCCACCAATACCCTCTCTTCAAATCCTGATACATCTTCGTGCTTCCCGAATGAATAGCAAATCGGGATTTATGGCCATCCTCTAACACATTCCTTTTGATATATGGGGAAGAAGGTACACAGATCCTACCTTAAAATGTTAAGATCCCATCTTTGTTCTACCTAAACTCCCCGTTCTTTCCCTATTGTAACTTTCCCAAAATTGTCTTCAATTCAGTATCATTCTGCTGAGCTTCCAAAAGATCCCCATATAGAGTAGGAACGGCTCTGACATTCGCAAATAATATATCACCTCTCAAGTCACGGGACATAAAGGATGATATATGAGCCTTACGGTAAATAGCATCAGCCACCATGTTAGCCTTCCCCGGATGATAGGAGATGACACAATCATAATCCTTCAAAAGCTCCAACCAATGCCTCTGTTTGTTGTTCAACTCCTTCTGGGTAAACAAATATTTCAGACTCTTGTGATTAGTGAATATCTCAAATTTGGTACCATATAAATAGTGTTTCCACTTATGCAATGCAAAAACAATAGCAGCTAACTCCATGTCATGGGTAGGAAAATTCTGCTCCGCTGGTGATAACTTCCTCGAAGCATACGCAATTACCTTCCCATTTTGCATAAGAACACAACCCAATCCTTCTTTGGATGCATCACTGAAAATAACAAAATTCTCGCACCCATCTGGAAGTGTAAGAATCGGAGCTGAAGTCAATCTCTTTTTCAACTCAATAAAGCCAGCTTCACACTTGGCATCCCAAACAAATGGTATATCCTTCTGGGTCAATTTGGTCAACATAGTTGCAATCCTCGAAAATCCCTCTATAATATTCGATAATACCCCGCTAAACCAAGGAAACTGTGAACCTCAGTCACTGTAGAAGGTTGTTTCCAGTTGACTACGACCTCAATCTTTAAAGGATCTACTGCAATACCAGTACTGGATACCACATGGCCCAAGAAAGAAATATGTTCAAGCAAAAACTCACATTTGCTGAACATTGCAAATAACTGTTTCTCACGAAGCACGAATAAAACAATTCTCAAGTGCTTCTCATGGTCTTCCCTGGATTTTGAATATACCAGGATGTCATCAATAAAAACCACAACAAAACTGTCAAGATAGGGCTTGAAAATTCTGTTCATCATGTCCATAAATACTGCTGGTGCATTGGTCAAACCCAAAAGGCATAACAAGAAATACATAATGATGTACCTTGTTCTGAAGGCTATTTTAGAAATATCATTGGGTCTGATTTTCAACTGATGGTATCCGCTACGCAAGTCAAGCTTGGAATAGATTACAGAACCTTGGAGTTGATCAAATAAGTCATCAATATGAGGAAGAGGATATTTGATTTTGATAGTGGCTTGATTCAACAGTCTGTAATCAATACATAACCTCAATGTACCATCCTTCTTCCTGACAAACAAAACTGGTGCTCCCCAGGGTGAAACACTGGGATGAATGAAACCCCTGTCTAACAATTCCTGCAACTGAATTTTCAACTCTTTTAACTCAGATGGAGCTATTCTGTAAGGTGCTTTAGAAATTGGTGAAGTACCTGACAATAAGTCAATAAAGAACTCCACCTCTCTATCCGGAGGCATAGAATACTTAATAAAGAATACATCAATAGACTCATTCACAACTGAGACATGAGATAGCTCGGGAGACTTCTTACTAGAGTCTACTACATATGCCAAGTATCCCTCACACCCTTTTGATAACAACTTTCTAGCCTTTAATGCAGATATAACATGAATGCCAAATAAAGACTTATCAGCATCAAATATAAACACAGGCATATCAGGCATAGAAAAGGTGACTCGCTTTCTGCGATAGTCTGCCAAGGCATGACAATACCTCAACCAGTCCATGCCTAAAATAACATCAAAATCTCGGATTGGTAATTCTACCAAATCCACTGGAAATACATGCCCACATATGACCACCTCACAATCATGATAAATCAAAGAGGATTTGAGGCACTCTCCCACAGGAGTAGAGACCTCTGGCACATAAGGCAACAACTTAGGTAACTTATGCAAAGTGAATGCAAAATGAGATGCCACATAAGAATGGGACAACCCAGGGTTGATAAGAATACGAGCCCTGACCCCTGAGACAGGGACTATACCTCTAATGACCGCAGTGGGATCTACCTTGCCTCGGCCCAAGGCAAACACTCTACCTTGCACTCTCTCCTTAGGCTTCCCTTCTACATCCCTCTTTGCGCCACCCCTTGGCTGGTCACCCTGCTGTCTGTTACCCACAACTGGACCCCGTCGCAATTTAGGACAATCCTTCCTGTAGTGCCCCATTTCTCCACAATCTACACATTTACCTTGCTTCCTCCAATAGCAGTTTTCAGAATGTCCCACTCTCTTGCAAAAATATCAAACAGTTCCAAACTGGCTGGATACAGGATGAGTTGAAACTGTTACATTTACTCCTCTAGTCACTCCTGGAGTTGGAGGCTTCTGCTGACCCCTGTTCTATCCTGAACTCTGGCCTGAAAACTTGGGCTTGATTCCACTACCTTCAGGTTTGCCCCGATGTTCTTCAATATCATTTTCAATTCTATAAGCCATGTTCACTGCTGCTTGATAGTTAGGGAAATCATGTGTCAACAGTTGCTTTTGTAACTCCACTCTCAGTTCCTTCACAAATCTATAGACTCTCCTTCCTTCATCTGGTACTAAATGTGGACAATACCTCCCCAGCACTGTGAATTTCGCAGAATACTGGGCCACTGTCATTGTCCCCTGCTCAAGCCTCAGAAACTCAACCTCTTTCTTGTCTCCAGTGATCAATGGAATGAAATGTTCTTTAAACCTTCTAGTGAAGTTGCCCCAAGTTTGGGGCATGTGGTCCCGCTCCCAACTCTCCTTAAGTATCTGCCGCCAGTGCTCTGCATGACCTTCTAACTTGAACACAGCACATCTGAATTTCTCCTCGTCTGAACTTTCCATTGCCACAAAGATTTTATTCATAGCTTCCAACCATCTTTCTGCTATCACTGGATCTGGGTCCCCATTATAGCTTGGTGGAGCCATTTTGATAAACTTTTCTAACCCGTATGCTGGCCTTCCCTCAGGTTGTTGTTGTGCCTATCCCTAAGCTGCCATATTTTGAAGGAATACCCTGAACATAGCCATCATTTCAAAATTCTGGTTTCCCCCGGCTCCCATATAATCCATATTTCCTTGATCCCTCTGTTGGTCATCACCAGTTCCAGCCATTACACCAATCCCTGCATTAAACACTCGGCGTCAGATATCACACACTCCCCCTTAGACTAGACATCCACCCTTGACTTCTAAAAATTGCTCTGATACCAACTGTGAGAGCCTCTCCCAGACCTGGGACCTATAAACCCGTGGCCCAAGCTGGAAGGTCCCCAAAATACCTCTTTTTAAAAACTTTTATTTATATTAACTTGAAAAGTATATCAACCCTTTTTCAAAACCAACATAACCTCCTCACCTGGAGGTAGTATATAAACCAAGTTTCAAAATCATAACCTATTTTAGTTATAAACTCTACAACTGTAAAGGCTTACACAAGCCAACTTTGAAACAAAATCAATCCCAGGTTTAATTACAACATTACATACTGAAAACATATTTATAAAAGTTTATATACAACTTTTCCAAAAAGAATAACAACAACCACGACCCCCAACTCCTAAACCATAACATACCCTGACAGCCCAAAAAGATGTCCAAACTCTTTTCCAGCCTCACCGGTTCGGTCCTCCTGTCTCAGCGAGATCTAAAACAATAAAGGGAGAATGGGTGAGAATAAATCTCAGCAAGCTATTATGGATGCAACAAAATTCCATATAATATGCAACACATAAACAGGCTGCACGTAATCACATTGGTGAAGCGGTAAACACATTACGTTACCTTAATTTACCTTTCCCGTCTGACCAATAAGTTGTATAACATCGGGGGTACCAACTCCCCTCATTTGTGAACTGCCTTAGGCATATTCACTGGTAACCATAAGAAACTAGCTAACTATAAGGCCTGTGGCACAATGCAGAAGCTATCAACCATAAGAAACTAGGTAACTGTAAGGCTCTTGGCACGATACAGAAGCTATCAAAGAATCATGTATAATGTAATTCAATCACTTATAGAACAAATCCATAATTGATTGTATCCCATTATACCCCTACATATCAGCTGATACCGACACAGTCAAGCACATAATATATACTTGAAAATAAATCCACACTTTGGGATATCAATACATAACATGGTACTACTACTCATGTTAAACCAATCACAATAGTGCAACATATATTTAAACACTATTGAATAACAACAATCCAACAAGTGGGTATTAATACTCCTGTTCAAACCAATGAAGCAGTGCAACATGTATTTAAACACTCTGTGCACATCCAACTATGAATATGCAATCACATATGGGCAAAATTTATATCAAGTAAGCCCTACATATCCATGTCGTAATATTAAATACCTTCTATAAAGGTAAAGGTTCCATATCAATTTACCAAGTTTGGTCAACTTTGGTTAAATATTTACAATGCACTCCAACCATTTTCAGGACAATATTTAAAGACATTCCCTTTATCATTTTGGGCCATTTAAGACTCCATTGTATAGTACTCATATTGTACTAGAATCATAGTTAATTTGTGCTAAGGAAGGAATGAGGGAGCTAATGTTTACAAATCTTGGAAAATTGATCACAGGCAATTGCACTGGGCACGACTCATGCCCCATGGCACGACTCGTGCCCCAATTCCGCACGACTGCATGAATGGTCACGACTAGGGATCACGACTGCAAACTGAGGGTCACAACTCGTGCTCCAGGGCACGAGTCATGCCCTACACCAGAATTCATGCTGATGTTTCCCATCAGCAGCAAGGCAAGGAAAAAGACCCTTATAACTCATTCCCGGCTATAACAACAGGAGAAGAACAACTCTAAGTCACTTGTAATGTTCCTATAAGACCATATAACCTAGATATAATATCTTTGTCCCTTCCAATCCAAATCACTCATGCCAAGAACCACTTTATTCAACCAAAATCCATTTCCAAACACCAAGTAAATGATTCAACCTTTACAAAACTCAATTATAACTTCATAATGTCATCTTTATACATATTATGAACAATTATAGGAGGAAATCATAATAACTTACCAAAATATATCAAAAATAATATTAACTTTGATCGGATATAAATGACCCACTCGACTCCCTGATCGATAATATTCAATCATAACCAGAAATGGATCGACGGTTGATTTGTTATAATTTTCTGAAGGTAACCCTAGGTTTAGGATGAAACGTAATACTGAGAGAAGGATGAAGAAGCTAACAGAAGGAAAAATAAGCTTTCGAGAGAAGCTTTTAAGGATTTATATAGAATATTTACACTCTAGCTCCTCCAAGAATCAATTAACTACAATCCACTACCTTAAACTTATAATTACACTAAAGCTCCTCAACACTTTTTTTTATAACATTTCATTTAAAATTTCAAATATTGTAACTTCACTACATTAATTCCTATTTATTCCATTTAGACATTATATATTTAAAATTAATTTATAACATCTAAATTCACGTAGTTTAGCAATTTATCCAAATAACACATAATGTATAATATGAGATGCAATGCTCCCACCCCCACGTGCTCCACGTGTGACCAAAATGGTGCCTAGGCTTAGGGTCGTGACAAGGGATCTACCCAAAAATCTTCAAAAGTTTGTCCCATCATCTGATGTGCTGAGCGTGGAGAAGTTGGCTATCGAGCAGCCTGAAGAGTGCAGCCACTAGATGTCTTCTGGTAAGCCATCTTTTCTCAGCGAAGAGTGCAACCACATGTGACCAAAATGGTGCCTAGGCTTAGGGTCGTGACAAGGGCTCTACCCAAAAATCTTCAAAATTTTGGTCTCGTGAAGGTTATTTCATGCTTTTACTTTTTGCCACTAACTATCTTCCTATTTACAGATTGTTGCTACCACGGGTTTACTGGCCAGTGAGGTCAAATTATGGAAGGATAAGGCTGAATCTTCCTTCAAAGCCAAGATGGTGGTGGAAGAAAACCTCAGGGTTGCTCTGGACATGCTAAAGAAGAAAAAATAGGAGGTTGAAGCAAAGGATGATGAATGGGTGGTTAGGATGGACGAGTCAAGTAGAAGGCACAACAAAGAGATGGAATCCCTCCGTAACGAGTTAATGGCAGAGGTTTTGAAGCCTATTTTTGAAGCCAGGATTGAAATGATCAAGGAATACCAGGCTTGGAAGCATACTGAATGGGACTTAGAGAAGGAGTATGCAGCTTTGAGGAAGATTGCAGGAGATGAGGTTAGCGAGGTTAACTCCAAGGTGCAAGATGCAGGGAAAGTGGAGCAAGTTGGTGAGACGCAAGAGGAGAAGATGGATGAAGGTGCAGGTGAGGAATGATTTTAATTGTACCCTAAAAAACAATGTTTGATTTTTTTTTTGCTCTATTACTTTTAAGTGAGGGGGTTTCCTCAAAGACAATTTTATGGTTTTGTTTAACTTTGATATTTTTGCCGAGGGTTTTGTCCTCACTTTTAGATGGTGGATATTTTAGGTTGTAAGGTTTTATGCATGTTCTTTTGAGCATGCTTTTGGTATTGCCCCATGTCTTGTGATGACATGGAGGATGATTTTGGATGCTTTGATGAATAGGTTTAAACTTTCTTTAAATACTTTGGGTTGTAAAGTAAGTAGGTTTTTGGTGTAACAGGTTGGTGGTACAACCTTAAAATATTTAACGAGGGGAAGAATGAGTAGAAGCTTTATTCATAATTTTTTTTGTTCGTTGTGGTAACATGTTGATGTTACAACCTATTTGTATCATCTTGACTCCATAAATTTAGCTAAGTGCAATAAGGTAATCAACACGTTCTTGACACATTGGCCCACCTACACCTTAGCTAAAGTATGAAGAGCGTGCATCCCGAGCGAAGGTGTAGATAACCTTAGCAATTAGAGAGGGATGCAAAATCCTCAAATCGTAGAAGGGAAAGTACCTTTTTAGGGTGACCGTAAGTGTGATGGTTCAACAAAAATACACTACTGGCACATCAGGAAATTATTATATTAATATGTTCTAATTTACAACTTAAATGTCCCTAGGTGAAGTACATTAGGAATAAGTACAAAAATGGTCAATACTTCCCCTATGCTCAGGTTGACAAGAGTTTCAGAAAAGCATAATTAAAATTTAGAAGAACTTAATAGGAGTGAACATAACGAGTCGTACCTATGGAGGGGTGAATCCTTACCTTCATTGCATCGAGTTATCAATGAGGTTTAGGCCCCGCTTTTATCCTGTTCAAGCTGCATGCCCCATTCCTAGTTGGTGCTTCCGACAAAAGGGATCAGCCTGTTGTCTTTCATACCGATCAAGATGTTTCTTCAGATTGCTGTTTGTTGCTTCACCTATGATCGAGGAAGTTAAGGGCAGTGTGGGCGCTTAGCTTTTGATTCGGCTGTCTTATCGAGGATGTGTTGCCTTCAAATCGGTCAGGAGGGTCATCAGGTTGGCACAATCCAGAATTCGCTTTGCCCCATTGGTGTAATTGCAACATCCCCATAAGAGCCTTTGTCGGGACAACTCCTGGTGTGAAGCGCGAAGATGGTGGCACTGTACGTTGATCCACGAGAGTAACCCTAATTCTACCGTTATGATCATCAACCTGGTGGCAATTCCGCTCGAAATTTGCTAATCATCAAAAGACCATTGTTCCCATAGATGATGCTAAACTATTTTGGTCAAATTTAAGCATTTTCAAGTTCTTGAAAGGAAGTGGGCACAGTGGAATATGATGATACAGATCCAAGGTGTAAACATGGAGGATTTAACGAGGAAAGCCCTTGAACAACTTGTTCGCCGGCATAAAACCTTGGAAAGGTGGAATATTATTAATATGGTGGTGGAAGTCGAGTATTGGTAGTGTACATTGAGCATATATGATCCTAAACGTGGTGGGTGTTGTTACATGTGTTGTATATATATACAAAAAATCAAGATACTTCCTACTCTTCCGGATATCTTTGATGGAGTCTTTATTTTTCGGTTAAAATTGGCCTTGGTTGTTGCTTAAAACGGCCGGATTTCCCTCCTACTGAATAGTTCTTGTAACTGCCCTTTAATTAAGTGATAAAAGTCAGGTTGTTCTGTCAAGTCGGTGACCCGGTATGATGGTGATTTTTCCAGCCTCAACAACTATGTTTAAAGATGATATTATGATGATATAATTGGTTCTTGATATTTTTGGGTAATTTATTTGGTTTATGGAATGAATAAAAACTTGGCTTGGAAGAGAAATTACCCAGATTCGCGGCGCGGGACTGCGCGCGGAGCGAAGCGGTTGTCTTTCGCGGAAAGATGTTTGGGACCTCGCTTTCGGGAAGGAGAGGAGTCGCCACGCGGTTTTGTATTTTGAGCCCAAATGTTGAAAAATGGCTTAGTAAAAAAGGTGTCTTTTTGTTGGTAGCAAAAACTTGGAAAAGGCTTTGAAAAGGGGTGTCGTTTTTATTGGTAGAAAAAACATGACAAAGGGATTTTTTAGAACCAGAGATTGTTAGGTTTAGAGGGCACGTTACGTTTTGGAAAGAGTATTTTGAAATCACCCGAAATGCCTCGTATGACGAGTCTTTCTACCTTTCTCAAAAATGTGTGTGTGTGTGTGTGTTTGCATTTTGAAAATGGGGGCTTGAATGACAAGCTTAATCTTGGTTTGAATGTCAAATGTTGATTTTTATGATTCTTTTGGAAAAAGCGAGCATTTGAATGACAAACGTCGGTTTTGGAGTTTTTAGGAAAAGAGGTGCGAGTGACGATTTTTGAACTTTTAACTTAAGTTTCAAATGTTGTCTTTTAAGAAAGGAGCGTTTGAATGTCAAATGTCAGGTTTTGAGTTTTAAAGATGATCGTTTGGATGCCAAACGTCACTTTGCGCGTTTTGTAAGAGAGTTCGAATGTCGAACTCCGGTTTTGAACCGGGAATTACATTGTTAGCGATTTTACGGGAAAAAAGCATTAAATGATATGCGATCAACGAATTGTTTTGCGACTCAGTCTTTGATAAGTAAATACTATCAGGAGCCAAACGGGTCGGACTTGTAAATTACAGTATTTAAAGAGTGGTATCGACGGAATCAAACAACCCGGATTTTAAAGGTGCGATCAACGAACCAAACGGTTCGGACTTGTAAAGTTGAGTTAAGTAAATGACGTTCAACGGATCAAACGATCCGAAATTATTAAATGGCTATCACGAACTGAACGGTTCGGACTATAAAGTTGCGTAAAGTAAATGACATTCAATGGATCAAACGATTCGGACCATTAAATGACATAAAAGTAAAGAAACGGGGCCGGAATGCCGTTTTAACCCGAGATTACTTCTCTTACGGGAAGAGAAGAGGATCTTGGACTAAAACGTATCGGACCCCGTTGACGGTGATGTCTACATTTCAATGACTTTTGTCCGAAATGGTTGTAGCGACTGGCGCATAAACCGAGACGGAACGAGTGTTTAGGGAGAGAGAGTGTTACCTATGGCTAGGGGTTAACTCTTTTGGCTCAGTGGACGTATACGGGATACAATTTAGTGTTTGGAAAGGTGTTTTGAGGTTGTTTGGTTCGTGTTTGGTTGAAATACAAGGTTTTCACGCAAATCGAGACAAAACGGGGCACGGGAGAGGGTGAAACTGGTTTGGGCCGTGGTTATGGTGAAAATGGGTTAAATTTTTCCTCTTCTCAAATGTTTTGATAGCCCTCTATATTTATAGGGTGAAAATGCAAAAGAGTCTAGACGGACTTATGCTGAATTTCAGGGGGTTTTGTGGTATTTTTGAAATTGGGAGGACTTGCTGGCAATTCTGTTTTGCCTGAAAAACAGTCTGGACGGACTGTGACAACATCTCAGGGGCATTTTGGTCTTTTCACTCTAAAATCTGATTGATGTTGACAAGAGGGCTATGGCATGCGTGCCACGTGCCTCTGTGACTCACTAGAGCATGGTTTTTTGTACCATTATTCCCGGTTTTGTTCGTTTTTTAAATAACTATCCGGAAAATGTCCGAAACACCCCCGGAATGTGTCGAAAAGTGCATTTTTTAGGAGAAGCTGTACTTTTACGTGTGATAACGTGTGTTGAGTACGCTTTAACATTGGGATGCACGGGGTAGTCCCGGGCGTCTTGTTGGCTTGAGAATGGGTAGCTTAACGGGTTTCGGTTAACCTGGAGTGGGCCAGTTAATAGATTCCGGTTAACTATTAACGGATTTTGACGATCCAGATTTGGGTACTTACAGTTAGCCCCTCAGCGACGTCACTTTCGAAGGAAGTAGGGTCGTTGAAAAAGATAGAGATCCAAATCGGGAGATGCCTTACTTGAAGAGACCTGAGAGGTCAGCTTGCTGGACCCTTAGCGAAAGGATTCCTACGTATCCCGAGCGGGAATCAAGCCGATCGTAGTTCGTAGGTGCAAGGAGCCGCGCGTGGGGACCTTGACCTAAGCGAGACTGTTGTGAGGCGTCTGAACCTGAGTGGGACCATTGCGAGGTATCTGAACCTGAATGGAAACTATTGTGAGGCGTCTGAACCTAAGATTTCTAAAACCTTCGAGGGCGTGTGGTGTTTCAGACCGAGATTACTGAAACTTTCGAGGGCGTGTGGCGCCTCAGACCGAGATTTTGAGGACATTTGAGGGCGTGTGGTGCCTCAGACCGAGATTACTGAAACATACAAGGGCGTGTGGCACCTCAAACCGATATTACGAGGACATGCGAGGGCGTGTGGCGCCTCCGACCGAGATTACTGAAACATACGAGGGCGTGTGGTGCTTCAGACCGAGATTACTAAAAATTTCGAGGGCGTGTGGTGCCTCAGACCGAGATTACGAGGACATTCGAGGGCGTGTGGCACCTTAGACCGAGATTACTGAAACATAAGAGGGCGTGTGGCACCTCAGACTGGGATTACGAGGACATGCGAGGGCGTGTGGCACCTCAGACCGAGATTACTAAAATATACGAGGGCGTGTGGCGCCTCAGACCGAGATTACGAGGACATGCGAGGGCGTGTGTCGCCTCAGACTGAGATTACTAAAACATAGGAGGGCGTGTGGCACCTTAGACCGAGATTATGAGGACATGTTTGTCCTGTGATGAAGGCATTCGTGCCTTGGGTGCTGGACTTATGATGACGGCCAGGGTTTATCTGCTTGGGATATGGTGGAAATGACGAGAATGGTTGCGTCAAATGGATGTCATAACAACATGGAAGGATTGACGTTCTAACGATGGGGTTAGGAACGGGATGTGGTCTCGGGAGAGACTGACACATTGCTGGGGAAAAGTGCCCAGAGTTCTAACAGAACTAGGAGGATTGATTGACGTTTCTTCTTAGGCGGATGGTCTTAGGATCCTGCTGGGGAGGAGTGTTCGGGCTTACGATGATGGCCGAAGAGGGATTGTTGTGCGGGCTTACCTTGATGGCCGCTGAAGTGGGATGATCGGGCTTACGACTGGCGGCCGGAGAAGTGAATGTTGGTGAAAACCAATGAGAATTTTGACGTCTAGAGACGGAATTGTGATTTAACGTCCGAAGACGGTTTGAGATTTAACGTCTGGAGACGAAACGTTAGTGAAAACTAACTGAAAATTTAACGTCTGGAGATGGAATTGTGATTTAACGTCCGAAGACGGTTTGAGATTTAACGTCTGGAGACGAACCGTTAGTGAAAACTAACAGGATTTAACCTCGGGGAGGGGGTGTTAGAAAGGTCTAACTTGGGGAAATTTTACACTTTTGGGGGCCAAAAGGGGTAAAATTGAAATTGTGAGAAGCTGAGGGGCCAAAGTGGCAAGGAATCTTTTCAGCTGCAAAAGAGTTCGGCCGGACTGAGACTGAATTTGACCATGTTCAAATCAGCAACAGGCCAACGCAAACAAGTTCCTTTTCACCATATTTTCAGGCGAGAGAAGAGAGAAAAGAGAGAAAAAATCCCCCCCATTTCGCGAGTTTTGTTCGAATGTTCGAGGGAAAATCATCATAGATGCCGGTTTGGAACCAAGGGCTCGCCATAGGAGGACCGACAACGAGAGAACGAGGTTGGTGAGGACCATTCGAACCACCGCTCTTCCCATGGATCCAATGGAGTTTTATCCGGCTCGGGACACCCACAAATCCAAGGAAGGGATCGAAGGACAGGTAAACATCCTCTAAATTTCGTTGATTTTCAGAATGTGCATTCTTTAAATTTTAGGAATTTGATTAGAAATGAGTTAGGGTTCTTGGTACCCGAATTGGGGCTTTTGACTTTGCGATGTGTCTTTGTCGAAATTGACTAGAGTTTAGTTCAATTGACATCATGGGTAGATAACATAAAAATTTTGGTTGCAAAATTCCATGCCTAGAGGTGTTTTCCGAAATTAAAGTAAGTTTAATTTGGGACGGAGTAATTTTTCAAAATGTTCGAAATGATTGAAAGTTTTGACTTCGACGGATTTTTCGAAATGTTTTAAAAGTTCCTAATTCGACGGATTTTTCGAAATGTTTTGAAAGTTCCGAATTCGACGAATTTTTCGAAATGTTTTGAAAGTTCCGAATTCGACGGATTTTTCTGAAACGTTTGTACTTTCTTTTGGGATTTTTGGATCGTTAATACTCCAACCGGGATGGAAATATTTTAGGAAAAATGAACTACATCTGTGTTTCATCATTTCGACATGCGTTTGTGCATTTTGGTATATGTCGTTTCTGTAGTAACGTACTTTTGCTGTGTTCACATGTAGGGGAGAGGGCCGTTTAATGTCCGTAACTTGAAGAGAAGGGGAGCCTTTGAGGTGGTTAGAGCGCTGTGGGAGATACTCCCAGACGAGGCTCGGGAAGGAGAGAGGAGTCCACAGGAGTTTGTGGTTAACTACGGTTTGGCTGGATTTATTAGCGCGGTAGCCGCGGTGGCTTCGACGCAGAGGGCGAGGGTTTTGCATGTTGCCCTGAGCGAGTACTGGTGGGACACGACCCACTCTTTTCACTTCAGGTGGGGGGAGGCAACTGTGACTCCCACTGACTTTGCGGCAATTACGGGGTTGCCATTCTGGGGTAACACACTTGTGTGGGTGGACGGCTACACCCCGGGGCAGTTGTCGGAGCTGCTGGGTTTTGACATTACCGATGCGAGGGGCTTGGATATTCGGTATGGGTCGATGGAGGCTCATCTGAGGAGGGGTATTGAGGAGTATTTGGAGGGGTCTCCGAGGATGACAGCAGAGCGTCTGGCTCGAGGGTTCTTATGGTTCGCTTTGTCAGCTACCTTGTTTCCTACTGCTGACACATCATGTCACTTCCCTCTGCTTGGCTCGCTGATTGATCTGGATGCCGTGAGATGGTTTTCATGGGGGGAGGTTGGTCTGGCCGAGCTCTACTATGATTTGGATAGGTTCTCGCTGGGAGAGGAGAACACTATGTGCTGCTTCGTGTTTGCCTTGGATGTAAGTTCCCGTCTTTTTCTCTTCCTTGTCTCATTTGTACTCTTATGTATCTGCTTTGTAGCTGACATAACTTTCCATGTGTTTGACAGGTGTGGTTCTTGGAGGTATTCCACCCGCAGAGGTGGGAGACCAGGGAGGAGTATGCGTCCTTATTCCCTGCCATGTTGATTTGGCAGAAGGCGGTGAAGAAGCCGGAAACGTCGAGGGAGGGTACTCGGCTGACTTATGAGGAGGTGTCTCTGGCCATGAGCCGAGAGTTTTCCGGGCGGATCCAGTTGAATTGGTGGAAATGGATTATTGTTTTTGTGGTCCAGGCTGCTAGGGAGGTCACACGTCGACGAAAGCTGCTGGTGGGGCTTCATTGTGACGCGATGTATTTGGGAGAGAGGGTGACCTATCAGAATGGTCTGGGGTCCTTCCTTTGGTTCCGATGGACCCGCCTCCACACATGCAGTATCCTTTACTGATATCGATGGAGGATCTGCAGCGGTACAGACAGGGCGTGTTCTATACCAAGTTTATCATAGAGGGTGCCGACTATGACATCTTCATGAGGACTAGGCTGAGGAGCCCGCAGGTGCTGCACAGGGAGGGCGAGGGCTCTGCATATCCCCGGGACTACCCGTTCCCTCGCGCTTGGCTGGCGCATGAGGGGCCTGATGGTTCTCGCAGGCGATTGGTGATCCCTATTCCGGAGGAGACGAGGCATCGGTACAGAGTGGACCCCAATGCTTCGATGAGTGTTTTGATTTGACTTTCTGTACTTGATAGTAGCATTCTGCAAATGTTGCATCTGTGCTGTCTGTTTTTCTTTTGACGGATTTCCTGATTTCTAGGTGTCTGGCCGTACTTACAACTAGGCCGTGAGGCATATGGATGGGATAGACAACTAAGCCAGGAGACTCGTGGAGTTCCTGCGATGTATTTCCCGGAGGAGTGCGGCTGTGCATGAGCCGATGCCCATCTACGCCGTCTGCAGCGAGAGACTCATCTGCCTCCGCGACTGGCGGGGCAGGCTTTACGCAGGGGTTTGGCCAGTTCTCTGGTGAGATGGCGGGGTTCGGAGCTCATCACTCTTCGTACTCGGGGCACGAACAAGGAGAGTCCTCGGGGACACATGCGCAGAGGCGGCCTTTCTCGTATTCCTGCCTTGAGGAATTTAGAGATTACCTATCCTCGGTGGATCCGGCTGCAGCGGGGCAGTATTTCGAGTGCTCGGATGACGAGCAGGACTCTGAGTAGTCCTCTTTCTTGATTTATTTTTAGACAAAATGTGTGTATTGTCCAAAAAATTTGATTTGTACTTGAAAGGGCCTCTAGAGACGGAATTGTGATTTAACGTCTGAAGACGGTTTGAGATTTAACGTCTGGAGATGAAACTTTAGTGAAAACTAACGGGATTTAACCTCAGGGAGGGGGTGTTAGAAAGGTCTAACTTTGGAAAATTTTACACTTTTGGGGGCCAAAAGGGGTAAAATTGAAATTGTGAGAAGCTGAGGGGCCAAAGTGGCAAGGAATCTTTTCAGCTGCAAAAGAGTCCGGCCGGACTGAGAATGAATTTGACCAGGTTCAAATCAGCAATAGGCCGACGTAAACAAGTGCCTTTTCACCATATTTTCAGGCGAGAGAAGAGAGAAAAGAGAGAAAAAAATCCTCCCCATTTCGCGAGTTTTATTCGAATCTTCGAGGGAAAATTCATCATGGATGCTGGTTTGGAACCAAGGGCTCGCCATAGGAGGACCGACAACGAGAGAACGAGGTTGGTGAGGACCATTCGAACCACCGCTATTCCCATGGATCCAACGGAGTTTAATCCGGCTCGGGACACCTACAAATCATAGGAAGGGATCGAAAGACAGGTAAACATCCTCTAAATTCCGTTGATTTTCAGAATGTGCATTCTTTAAATTTTAGGAATTTGATTAGAAATGAGTTAGGATTCTTGGTGCCCGAATTGGGGCTTTTGAATTTGCGATGTGCCTTTGTCGAAATTGACTAGAGTTTTGTTCAATTGACATCATGGGTAGATAACATAAAAATTTTGGTTGCAAAATTTCATGCCTAGAGGTGTTTTCCGAAATTAAAGTAAGTTTAATTTGGGACGGAGTAATTTTTCGAAATATTCGAAATGATTGAAAGTTCTGACTTCGACGGATTTTTCGAAATGTTTTGAAAGTTCTGAATTCGATGGATTTTTCGAAATATTTTGAAAGTTCTGAATTGACAGATTTTTCTAAATGTTTTGAAAGTACATGAGCCAATGCCATCTAGGCCGTCTGCAGCGAGAGACTCGTCTGCCTCCGCGACTGGCGGGGCAGGCTTTACGCAGGGGTTTGGCCAGTTCTCTGGTGAGACGGCGGGGTGCGGAGCTCGTCACTCTTCGTAATCGGGGCACAAACAAGGAGAGTCCTCGGGGACACATGTGCAGAGGCGGCCTTTCTCGTATTCCCGCCTTGAGGAATTTGGAGATTACCTGTCCTCGGTAGATCCGGCTACAGCGGGGCAGTATTTTGAGTGCTCGGATGACGAGCAGGACTCTGAGTAGTCCTCTTTCTTAATTTATTTTTAGACAAAATGTGTGTATTGTCCAAACAATTTGATTTGTACTTGAAAGGGCCTTTGAGGCAGAGCCTTGTATTTTGCACATTTATTTAGTGATTACCTTCTTTTAGTTTTGGTAAATAAGCAAGTAGGTTGATCAAAAATAAATAATAATGAAACATGCACAAAATTTTAACTGGTCAAAATTTATATCTATATGCACTGTTATTTAATTAATTGCACTGTTGCACGAGCCCGGGGCGGAAGTGGTGTCGGCAGTGGTTGATTTAAACTATGGATGCACGTAATTTAAACAAGGCTTGAACAGGATGTGGTATGGAAATGTTCCTGCATTTGAGGTAGCTGGCTGCAAAGTTGACCAAGTCAACTTGAAAGACAGTCTGGCCGGACTGGGCTTCAATTTCCAGATTGTTTTAAATTGTAGTCCAGTTTTTTGCAATTGTGAAAACATCATGTTTGCTTTTGATCAAACACTGAATTTCTCTCTTAAATTCTTGAAGGTTTTCTTTGTTCCTTCCATGGCTCCATTTCCTAGGTTATCGTCTCAGATGCAAGAACGATACTTGGATAATTTCCAGTCGTGGGTACGGCACCACACGAGGCAAAGCAAGGGTTTTTTCAAGGGTTGTTACGGGATGAAATCAGTTTGGGCTTTGAAGGAGCTCATGCCGGATTGGGATCTCTTGAGAGCTGCGGCTCGCTTCTGGGACGTGAGGAGGCACGTGTACAACTTTTCGTACAACGAGATTACTCCCACGTTTGAAGATTTCCCGGCCATACTAGGAGGACCTGAGACGGAACAACTTCTTCTTCCTTTGACGGGTGGCATGGCCACTGTTGAGAAGTTGGTGTCTTTGTTTGGTATCTCAGCTGAAGAAGCATACGTGATGCTAATACTGAACACAGATTATGTTGAGATTTTGGGTCTGCTCGATAAATTTACAGGTGTTGAGGGGAGCGTTTTTGCGTGGGACGCATTTGCTCTGTGCGCAATTTCCACTTTATTCACGTTTACGTCCCTGGGTGTGTGCCATCACAGTGTACTGGACCTAGTGAGGCAGTGCCAGAACGGGGGAGACATCGTGCCTTTGATCCTGGGCGAGACGTTCCTTGGCATAGGTCGGATGGCGACTGGCAGCCGATACATGTGGGGAGGGAGTCCCACTATGCTCACTCTGTGGTTGAGGGAACGATTGCAGATGGTGCCCAACGTGCCAGTGTCTTGTGACCCTTGGTCCTTTTCTCAACGTCCTTTGGTGATGGGGGCGATCAGGCTGAATTGAAGCTCTGGATGGCCAGACTCCGCACGCATCACTTGCGATGGTGGGTTCCTCACTGGAAGCTACAAACTTGTCGGACCGCTCAGGGGGGTCTTCTGGTTATCAGAGTACTGGGGTTATCCCAGACTGCTTTCTACATTCCATCCTTGGTGCTGCGACAGTACGGGCTGGAGCAGGTGCCGTTGACGGGTGTGGGTCATGCTGCTACCTTCGAGGTGGGATCTCTTTCGATGGAAGATCCTTCGATGCTATTGCTTCTCATGCGGTTGTGTCAATACACGTCCTTTCCTGCCAGGGTTCTCTTTCACCGGAGAGGGGGCATTATTCTGTCAACGCAGTATTTGAACTGGTATGAAGAGTGTATGGGGGAGACAAAGATGGCAATTTTGTGGAGACAAAGGGAGTTGTTGGGTCTTGATTACCCTGACGGCTCGACTTTGAGGAGAGCCGAAGCGATGGCTAACCCTCAGAATCATACTGAGACGACATGGCTGTTTATGAGGCCAATGCTAGTCGGGCGGCCAATCAAAGCACGATCATGATGACTCGGAGAGAGGCAGCTCAAGATAGAGCTAGGGAAAGGGCTGCGTTGGCAGCTGCCGGTCTGACGGAGGCGTCGGGAAGGGTCCCAGAGCCAGGTAGAAGAATTATGGGAATATTCCCTATGAAGGTGAAGAATACTTGCCGCGAAAAAGGGAAGGGGAAGAAGGATGAAGGACCAAGTACGAGGAACTAGGTTGATCTTGCTGTCCGGAGTATCCACCCACTGTCATTGCAAACACATTAATTGATTAATGTTTTATTGTTATTTTGCTAGCGTGAAGCGAGTCAAGACTTGACCGTGCTTGAACTCATCAAAGATTGTTTTAACTGTTATGAATTTGTGGGTTAATTTAAAGAGTTTTTCGAAACACAAGCGATTGATGCTTATTTGTTTTTTTTTTGTTTTTGAGACCGAACCAATGATTGCTGCCTACGTTCCCCTTTTACAATTGGGCTAAGGGGCTCAGGTCACTGTAGTCCGACACTTTAGGTGATATTTGAGAAAAACATAGACAAAAGAAGTGCGACCCTATTTTTTACCTGGATCATTATCGGGAATGTATTCAGTTGGGTATTACTCTTTTAGCACTTTAATTTTACTGAGGGGTGGTGTATGGGGAAGGAGAGTTGACTCGTGCTCTTCCTCAAACAAATTATCTGCAGAGCTTGCTTCCGTTCACGGGGTTAACGAAAGAGTTCCCATCCAAATCTGCTAACTTCATGGCTCCTCCGGAGAAGATTCTTTGTACCACGAATGGGCCTATCCAGGTAGGCTCCCACTTTTCGAGGGGATTGGTCTGCGTAGGAGGATTTTCCTTTAGCACCAAATCACCTTCTTTGATGTCTCGGATCTTGACTCTCTTATCAAATGCTCGGGCCATTCTGCTTTGGTAGGCACGAGTATGCTCCATGGCTTTCAATCTGCGCTCGTCGAGTACAGCAAGTTCGTTGTGATGGCTCTGAAGCCATTCGACTTCATTGATTCCGTTTTCCAAGAGGACTCGGAGGGATGGAATTTCCAATTCCACTGGTAACATTGCTTCCATTTCGTATGTAAGTGCAAAAGGAGTCTCCCCTGTGGCGGTTCTGACTGATGTTCTGTATCCCCAGAGCCCTAGATGTAGCTTCTCAGGCTAATCTCGACCTCTGACGGTCATCTTTCTGATTATCATTGCGAGAGTCTTGTTTGCTGCCTCTACTGTACCATTAGTTTGTGGTCTGTAGTGAGAAGACTTGTGGCATGTAACTCACAACTCGGTCAACAGTTGGTAACAATCTCCTTCAAAGTGGGTCCTATTTTCGGATATGATATCCTTGGGCACCCCATATCTGCACATGATGTTCTCTTTGATGAACTCGGCCACCTTCTTAGAATTCAGTACTTTGTATGATCTGGCTTCTACCCATTTGGTAAAGTAGTTGACTGCGACTAATATGAACTCGTGACCATTGCTCCCTGGCGGAGTGATTTTGCCGATGACGTCGATTCCCCATGTGGCGAAAGGCCATGGTGTAGTCATGCAATAGAGTTCGTGAGGAGGGATGTGATTGAGGTTGGAGAACCGTTGACATTTGTCGTAGCTTCTGACGAACTGGATGCAGTCTGTTTCCATTGATACCCAATAGTAACCCATACGGAGGATGATCTGTGTCAATGCTCTGGCATTCATGTGCGGACCGCAGGTTCCGTTGTGAACTTCGTTCATTAGCTCGCTGGCTTTTTCTTTATTTACACACCGAAGGAGTGGTCCTTGGTGGAACTTCTTGGACAATATACCCCCCAGAATGACAAAATGGGATGCCAGGCATTTTAGTGCCATCATGTTTTTGGCTTTGATCCCTTCATTGTATTTTCCATCTTCATTTGTGAAGGAAGCTTCTCCATTTTGGAGGTACTGGTAGATTTGATTGTACTAGGGTTCGTCGATCGGTTCATTTTTAACACTACAAAAAAAGATACTTTTAGGGACCGTAATTTTAAGGTCCGGTTAATTGGACAGTCCCCAATATTTACTTAATATGTCGGCCCATTTTAATTTATGATTTGGGTCGACTAAGCTCGTCCTGAAATCCCCAAAATTGATCAACTTAAAAATTAAGATAGAAAAACCCTAATCCCTCCTATTCTATCGCCTACTTCTTCCTCCATATCCCACTCTCACGCTCACCCCGTTTCACCCCTTTTCACTCTCTCTCAATTGTTTTCAATAACAGATCGACATAAACCTAGCGGCTAGCAGTTCAAAGAAGTGGTTGGATTTGTTCCTACTAGCGGCGGTCCCATTTCATCAGATTCTTTTGATTTTGTACCCATTTCCGTCGTGTGATTTTGTACTCATCTCGGCCGTGTGATTACGTACTCTACGGGTTCGATTTCATCTGTTCAAAAGCGAGGTAATGCCTCTTTCCTTTTCTCCATATCTATCGTTAATTAGGTTTTAATCCTCTCTCTCTGTTAATATTTTTAGTCACTACAAAATTCCTATGGATAACTATCTTGGATTCCAAAATTGACAGTTTAGGTGGATTGGCCCATAATTTTCTTCAGATGTGTGTCTATGATTCCAAAATTGAGTTCACGTGCCGCAAGATCACCAGCCAGAGAGAAACCTTCTAGTCGCACCAGGTCTCCAAGGCGTACAAAGTCACCTGTGTCTCATTTCCCAGTGAGTGATAAATCCTATTAAATTGTAAACCTGGAAAGCGTATTTGCTATGCCATGCCATTTTCTTATTTTGTTTCCTATACTGTTAACTATTTGTGCATGGATTTTTCAATTTATCTGGATGAACATTCTTTACATTTCACTTTAACTATAAAAATCTACTGTTGTGTTCTCTGTTTGAATACCAATCAGAGCAGCCTGGATTTACCTGATTATAAATCAAGAGTGTTGCACGAAAGGTTAAAATATTGATTTCCTTTCGAAGGCTTTCATATTTGTTTCTACCTTTTTTTGAATGGTGATATCTGCGAACCATAGAAAGTTGTTTCGTCATCTGTAGATACATGTGTACACTTCTTTATTTTTTGTAGTCTAATAGTTACATTGTTGGTTATAGTTTCTGAAGAGACATTATTACGTACTTGAGCAGGAACAATGATGATGATGATGCATCATTATTTTACCTTTTGATTATGTTACTTGATTAACATCTTTATAAACTATTAATTTTGCAGATGGTGGTGATCAAGAAGATGATGTTTCTGTTATGTCAACAGAGATGGATCCGTTTGTTGATAAGGTTGGTAACTCTCTCTCTCTCTCTCTCTCTCTCTCTCTCTCTCTCTCATTCGCTCACTTTTTCTTTTGTTATGTGTTCTTAATATTTGTGATGTAGGTGAAACTCTGTGCCTAGGAAAACGAAGAAAGGTGATAGCTCTTCCAGTATGGGGGCCAATGCCTGGATTCTTCTTGTTATACTTACTCTCACGGCAATTGTGACTCGTGTCTTTGTTCGTAATATGGCGAAGTAGCAAACCACTTCGACATACGCCCCCACAACATCTCGGTACCCTCATTGTTCTAGGTTCGGGTGTGTTCTTGATTATGCTGCTAGCCTGTGAATTGTTTCTGTGTTTTTCTTATTGTTAGCTTGGTTTGAGTTGTAGGGGGTCATGCTGCAGAGATGCTAAATCTCTTATCTGTCCGCAAAGAGAGAGGTTCACTCCAAGATTTTTCATTCTCGCTGCCACTGATAATATGAGTCTCCGTAAGGCTCGCTCGTTTGAGGATTCGTTTGTTAATAAGGTTGGTCACACTTAACTCGCAACTTGGTGTGATTTGTTACTTGATTGATTTGAAATTTCACTCTCTTTGTGGCAGTTTAAGATCGCGAAGATTGCCATTGTATCGTCCGCGATAATTGTTTTTCTTAATGTTTGCTTAATCTTTTCTTTTTTGTCATTGATATGATTCCTTTAGGAAGAGTGAATAATGAGATATATTAGAAATAAACTTGAGACTAATGCCTACTTTTAAAAACATGTAGAAACTTACCAACCGGCTATGTAGTCTTTGTTGTGTTGGAATAAAACCCTGCTCTTAACAATTATGAATGAATGGGTTTAGAGTGTAGACCTCTTGCCTATAACGAAGGGTAGATGATCCTCTTCATCATCATCATCATCATAATAATAATAAAGCGTGTCTATATTTATCTATTAAGCGCTTTCTGAGATAGATTAAAACCGGCAACATGAAAAAAATACTAAATGAGTACGGTAAGATCTTGTAAAAGCACGGCCTTCGTCTCGTATTTTACATTTTTGCATATTGAAGTTTACTATTATTAGTACGGTAAGATCTAGATTGAAATTTCTTAAGATAAATACTAAATGAGCAATTATGATTCTTATTTGTCATTTAAGTTATTATTATTGCTTGTTAGTTTCTTGTTGATAGTTCGATTCTTATTAAATTTTGTCATTTAAGTTATTATTCTTGCTCTTTCTTAATTCTTACAATTCTTTTGTTCTTTTACCATAGTTCAACTACTTGATGATATTTATAATTTAAGTGGGGAAGAACAGTTCCATAGTTCATATTGTGATCTTGACTCAAGTTATCATCTACAAAGGATAATTCATATTGTTTATCGAGTTGTTCTATATGTTTCATACTTATCAAACATGATCGGCGGTGTTAGACAATACTTAAGTGCATACTCCCTGGATAGAAGTAGGTTACATTTGTCTAAGATTATTATTTAAGGCTGTTTTGCAAAACATTACTTGCATAAGCATATATGCCCAAAATCCTACTTCCTTGGACTTTGAATTGAATTTGATTTCGTCTCATTTTCATACAACAATTTTGGACTGCATTTGATTCCTTTCACTTACTATTGGGGCATATGCATTCATATTTATTCCACTTCGATTTTAACTTATATTTTGGTGTTGCTTAAACAATAAACTGATTCATTGACATATAAACCGCCGCAAATTGAATTTATAGTTCTTTGCTTTCATGCAATTTTTGTGTTGAATACATAACAACAAACTAATTTGAGAAAGATGGTGGCCCCAGTCTTATGCCATTTTGTGCCATCATTTTTTTTTTTCATGTTCTTGGTTTTATTCTATTTTTATCACCGGCCAGGATAAGAAAGTTGTGATGCAATAGAGGCATCCACTGCGTATCAAAAGGGAGGTGCTGCAGTTCGTATTAACCGATGGCGGTGGATGCACACTGATTTATTAGAATTATGCATTTCTCTGGGTGTTTGGCTTGACAGCTTTTCCACCTTTTATACTTTTATTCTTTCTAACGCGGCCTATTTTCTTATGGATTATAAAGTAGAATATTATCCTTTATCTGTGATGCTTATTTCAAATTTCGGGATTGAACTGGTTGAATATTTGCATATTTTATGTTTGGCCCTAGTATTGTTATTTATTAAAGAACACTCCAAGACCCTCATTCGTGGTATATAGTTTTGTTCTATTAAGCATACTCAAACTAATATAGACTTTTTTAATTATTTTTTCAGGTTGCAACTTGTAAGAGTGGGTATTAAGAGTTTCAAGGGAAAACACTAAAGAAGGCGATGCATGGGCCTAAGTTGAATGTAATGGGGAATAGATTGAAGTAGTTTGAAATCTGTTGGGTTTGTTTTTTTTTTTGGAATTGATAATTAATCTAGCATTTATCTCTTTTGGTTACCATTAGAATTGTCTTTGGTTGAATGATGTAAAGATAATTATCTTTTTTAGTAAATTATTATTTTTAGTTTGATGTATCTATGTTAATTGTGAACGAGGATCTTGGAATTTGAGAAATTGTTTTATTAAATTAATTTTCTATTCGTATTTTAGAGCAAATCTTTTATATTTTCTTAATTATTATTTGGATTGGTTGTAAGAGCCCCTATTAATTTCCCACCAATTTTTATATTTTGGAGCCAATTTTTTACCGCCATATAATTTCCCACCAATTTTTATATTTTGGAGCCAATCTTTTACCGCCATAGTAATTAATAATATCAATCTTTATTAGGGTCGGCAAGGTTCGTCCTAAAAAGTTTTTTAGGGACGGTGACGGGCGTCCTAAATCTTTTTGAGTCGCATGTTAATTAGGACCCCGGCTTCCCGTCCTTGTTGCCGACCTAAAAACTTTTAGGGACGGGGAACTGACTTTTAAGGACGAAAATTTGCCGTCCCTAAAACATCTATTTCTTGTAGTGTAACTTCGATCTCACAGCAATAAGCGGGTGTTTCCCGTCTGCCTATTCTGAGGGGTTTTAGTGATTTCCCTTCGGGAATTTCGACAAGAGATGCTGGGGTAGCCAGGGCATCTGCGAAGCGGTTCCTGTCTCTTGGCAAATAATGGAAAGAGATGTCCTTGGACTGAGCAATGAGCTCCTCCATGTACGTGTGGTACTTCTGGAGGCCAGAATCTATTGTCTTCCATTTGTTGGATACTTGATTGATGATCAATGCTGAGTCTCCGTATACTTCCAGTTCTAAGATGTTGCGCTCAAGAGCGGCTTCTAGGCCGGCTGCGCAAGCTTCGTACTCTGCTGTATTGTTGGTTGTTTAGAAATTCAATTTGATGGCTATGGGAGTGTGCTCGTCTTTAGGATCGACCAAAAGCATTCTAATACCATTTCCCTTTTCTTGTTGGCTGCCCCATCGAAGAAGAGTTGCCAGCGGTTTGCTCTGTTAAGTGAAAAGATCCCGTCATTTGGAAACTGCGAATCAGGACCCTTGGGTTCACTGCTTGGGAAGTCTGCCAGCAGATCTGCCATTACTCTGCCTTTTGTTAATTTTCTGACCATGTACTTGATGTCGAACTCAGCCAGGAAGAATGACCACTTGGCTAGTCTCATTAAAAGGGATGGCTTGTCGAAGCGATATCAGACGGGGTCCATCTTGGAGACCAGGTGCACTGAATGTGACTGCATGTAGTGTTTCAGTTTCCCGACTACCCATACCAAGGCAATACAAGTTTTCTCCAATGCTGAGTAGCTGAGTTCACTTCCCTGAAGCTTTCGTCTTACGAAGTAGATTGCATGATCAACTTTGGAATCTTTCTGTTCTTGTGCCAACATTGCTCCGATTGACGTATCTGTTACTCTCAGGTACAGGAGGAGTGGCTTGTCTTCATGTGGCGGGCACAGGATTGGGGGATTCACCAAGTATGTCTTGATTTTCTTGAAAGCTGTCTGGCACTCGGAGTCCCATTTGATGTTGGCATTCTTCTTCAGTAGCTTAAACATTGGCTCGCCGAGAGATGTCAACTGGTTGATGAAGCGACTGATGTACTGAAGTCTTCCCATAAAAATTTTCACTTCTGTCAGTGTCTGTGGCGGCTTCATGTCGATGATGGCCTTGATTTTCTTGGGATCGACTTCGATACCTCTTTTTGTAACCATGTACCCCAGTACTTTACCTTGCTTGACGCCGAAGGTACACTTTACAGGGTTCAATCTCATGGAGTGCTTTCTGAGTCTGTTGAAGAACTTTCTCAAATCTATCATGTGCTGCATGTCTGATCCTCTGGAGTGGATTATCATGTCGTCGACATACACTTTGATTTCCTTGTGAATCATGTCATTGAAGAGAGCTGTTGCAGCCCGCTGGTAAGTAGCCCCAGCGTTCTTCAAACCGAACGGCATAACCGTGTAGCAGTATGTCCCCTACGGAGTGGTGAAAGCAGTCTTGGCTTGATCTTCCTCAGACATTTTGATCTGATTGTATCCGGCAAACCCATCCACGAAGGACTTTACTTCAAAATTTGCTGTGGTGTCGACTAGCATGTCGATGTTGGGCAGTGGGAAATCATCTTTAGGGCTTGCCTTGTTGAGATCTCGGAAATCCACATAGCATCTGACCTTTCCATTGGCCTTGGTGACCGTCACGATGTTGGAGAGCCAAGTCGGGTACTCAATACTCTTATGAAGCCGACGCGGAGCATTTTCTCAATTTCTTTATCACTTGCAAGGACCACTCTGGCTTGATCTTGCACAATTTCTGCTTGATAGGCCTGGATTCTGGGTCCAGGGGAATTCTGTGCTCCACGATTGAGGGATCGAGTTCTGGCATGTCCTGATATGACCAGGCGAACACGTCAACATACTCTTTGAGGAGATGAAGATGTGATCATCTTGAACTGTAATATTGAGGTAAAATTTAAGCAGCATTACATATCTAATCCTTATTACAATCTTCATTATTGTTTGAAGACAACATTTTAATTAACTATAACGTTTTACTTTTAAAATTTTGTAGGATAAGCTCCTGGAATCAATGGGGGAAAACTCTGAACTATCCTTATTAGATGACCAGACTCCAAAGAAATGTTTGCACGTTACTATTTCCAATGATGAGGAGGAACAATTGTCTGTTACGAAAGCTATCAAACAAATCAAGCGAGAGAAACTAGATGAGTAGTAATGAGTTACAGATTGGCAGTTTATTTTTGGACATTTAATTCTCCATTTTACATTAGTACTTACTCTTTTCAAACTTTGTAATTTCTTTTCCAGTTCAAATTATTGTTTGTTGGTGATTTTATTGGGTATTTTGTCATTGTGAAACGTATTAAAAGTATTGTTGGGATTATATTTTAGAATATTTGATTAGAAATAAATCTTTCGAATATTTTCAGAAAGAGAATTACCAAATTCTCTGCGGTTGAGGGATCGAGTCCTGGCATGTGCTGATATGACCTTTCCATTGGCCTTGTGTCTCTTTAGGCTCTTGCATTGACCCCAGGTTCACTTTAGTCATAACCTCTTTGGCAACTTGGGCCCGATTGTCCTTTTGGTCTACTACACGCTTGAGAACTTCTTTAATGTATTGTTCGTTTAATGTGTCTGCTTCTTTATCAAGTGAGTCATTATTAATATCTTTTAAGTTGTTTGTTAATTTATCAGTTGTTAAAGTGGCAATGAGGGGATACTCCGAAAGGTCAAACTTTTCATTAAATGCGAACAGAAAAACATTGTTGGCTACATTATCTTAGTCTTCCGGCGTGAGGCCGTTGGATGACTCATAGGACTGGACTTTGACAAGGACTGACTCAGGGGGTTTGAGACCGGGTTTAGGGAGATGTGAGTGCAGGCCCAGCTTGTCTTCCATTTCTGTCTGGCTTGCCCTTGGTCCGATGAAAGTTACCCAATTTTTCAGTGGCATTGCAGGATGCTTAATGAGGGTTCGAGGGTCGAGAGGCTTGGCTTCTACTGTCCCAATCATGGCAATCATGCTATTTTTGGAGCCCAGGTCAATCAGGTTTGGCACCTCCATGACTTCTTCAAAAACACTCTGTAGAGTGGGTCCACTGAGAGCGTCTTCTATGAATTCTGGTTCCTTCTGCTTTGGAGTTACTGTATCGAATGTGGCCTCGGCGGCTGACCCGAACAGTCTGTTTCCCGTGAAGAGTGTCTCGAGCTGCTCTTCCATGTTTGGGATTACTTTGAATGTGTACTCATGCTGAACCGCGGTGGCAATTGGTCCAGGTAGAGTTGTGATGTCGAGGAACGCTCCCCTTATCGGATTAGCCTTGAGTCCTCTGAAACACTTGAGGTCCCGTGCTAGTTTTTCCATCCTTTTTGTAGTCTCTGTGCTGACTTTCCTTACTTCTTTCTCATATTCATCAGTTCAACTTTCGGTCCCCTCAGTTCTGCTGTCGGCTCCCTTGTCGGTCCCCTCAGTTCTGCTGTCGGTTCCCTTGTTGGTCCCCTCAGTTCTGCTGTCGATTCCCTTAGTTCTGCTGTCGGTTCCCTTGTTGGTCCCCTCAGTTCTGCTGTCGGTTCCCTTGTTGGTCCCCTCAGTTCTGCTGTTGGTTCCCTTGATGAAGTAATGAGCGAGGTCGAAACTGTAAGGTTGGAGGTTGGGTGTGCCGTTGGAGGTTACCCTTCTGCGGGCTGCTGCTTTGGTGCGAGCGAGCTTTTTGTTTTCCCTGATGTCAGCTGGTGTTGGCACATAACCGAGCCCCTGGACCGTGGTGTGGTCCTTAACTTTGATAACCTTGTGTTGGCCTTGTAACCTTTTGCCGAGCCCCAGTGCTGGGATGAAGTTCATGAGTTTCATCATCTTCATGGCGGGAGGGATTTTGTCCCGAAACTGTGGAAGGTCCACGCTGCATATTTGGATTTTAGAGGTCTCCAAAGGGAATTCAGTTAATGCCATATAATCATCATGCTTGATTTCTAACACTATAATGCCGTTGGTGCTGGTCCCCTCGGTGGTGACGCTGTCGCCGTAGACTGTGGTTAGCTCATTACCTTGCATGAACTTGATACACTGGTGAAGGGTGGATGCCACACCATTTATTTGATGCAGCCAGGGTCGCCCCAGGATGGCTGTGAAAGTGATAGGAATGTCTAACACTTGGAATTCAGTTGGGATCATCCGCTTGCCGAACTAGATATTTAGAGTAGCAACCCCGAGAACTGTGTAGGAAGTGGAGTCATAGGCCTTGACAGTGTGGACTGAAGGCTTCAGATCTGTGGGCTTGATGTCAAGCATGTCCATTATCTTGGCGGGCAAGACATTCATTTCGGAACCTCCGTCTACCAACACACGGGGAAGGCGACGCTCGTCTAGCTGGACGGTGATGTAGAGCGGCTCATTGTGATCAGCCCCAAATTTTGGTAGGTCCAAATCTGTGAAGGTGATGATGTTGCCGTAGTGGATGTTGCCGATCATCTGTATTACTTCGTCTGGGGTTGCATCCACGGGGACCATGGTGCGGGCCAAACATTCCTCTAGCTTGAGCTTGTGAGGATATGAAGATGTGAGTAGGGACCAAAGGGAAATGTTCGCCTGGGTCTGCTTGATCTGAGTGAGGATCGGGTCCTCCTTCACGGAACTTGTGTCTTCGGGCAGGCCGGGTTGCAGTTCTAGCTTCGTTGGCTTTTTAGTGGCCTTGGGTGGTAATACATGGATTTTACCCGATTGGGTCAAAACGCTGACATCAGGCTTGGTCCCTTCCGAACAAGTTGCTCTGAGCTGAGCCATAGTCAGAGGAGGATTCCTCGAAGCATAGGGCCATATGTCTTCTCTCAATTCGTTGACTGTAGATGCATTTCCAGGGGCTTCGGCAGCTTTTCGGATTCTGTCCCAGGATACTAGCTTGGGTGCCTCCGTGGGGAGGGAGTTTATGGTTTGCCGCAGCTGTTCAAACGTCAGGGCGCAGCAGTGGTTGCCAGAACTGAACTGTGTGTTGCTGACCCTCCGAGGGAAGTTAGAGAGTTCCTGATTCATGCGAACATTCTCTTTGATCTCTTCACGGTATACCGCACTTCTTTCCTTCTTGCTGAGCATGCTCAGGGCATTCTGGAGTTGGGTTAGGCGATAGTCATGGTTTGCTAATTTTCCTCCACTTTTAGCCCGCACGCTCTCTTGCGGTAGAACCTACGTCGAGAGTTAGCGCCCGTGTTTCTTCCCACGTGAGAATAGCCAGCATTTCCTTGAACCGTATGCGGCGCCTAGATAAACTTCCATCGGGAGAGCTTTTTCTTCCGCTTAACCGAGCGGCGGGTATGTCGGAAGGTGAGTACACGCCTTCCCGAACATACGCCCATGTAACCGTCACGCGTCCCAGCTTGATCATTTTTGTAAACGAATGCCGTAGTCTGTGGAATCTCCCTGAGTAGTTGCTGGAGATGTATTTCCATTTTACTTTTCTTTTTGAATAGACCTTCCTCCTTCAGTTGGCCTTTTAGTTTGAGAGCGGAAATGATCCGTCCCCATCCTCCCAGGACCCTTGGGATTCCGATTTTGTTGACCTCATGCCCGGCTTGGAAGAGGATGGTTTCCTCGTCTTTGACATTGCTTTCACAGAGGACTTGCTTTCCTCTGGGAGGTAAGCGCTTGTACCCTTCATGCTGTTTGGCTAGGTATTCCTTGTACTGTGCCATTCCATCTCCTAGGTCGTCGGGACCGTTGATCGCCCTCCCTTGCCAGAAGGGGTTTGATGAGAAGTGATGGTAGTCCAGGAAGTTTCCGTGAGCAAAACCTTTGAGGTCGAACTAGTCTAGAGTGGCCTCTAGTTTTCTGTCTGAAGCTGCTTGTGACGCTTTAAGGGCTTGGTCCCTATGAGTCCTCTGAGCTTGGTTCTCGTCCCAGAGACGGTTCTCTTGAGCGGCTAGTTCCATGAGGGCTTTCCTTGCGAGAGCTAAACAGTCTCCGTAGGTGCGCGCCGTCTGACTAGTGTCTAGAACTGTAATCACATCCAAGTCCCCGAATGGCGAAAACACTTGGATTATATTGATGAAGGAAGTCGGGCTATAGGACATTCCATGCGGCCCTCCTTGATCTCGATCACCAAGAAGCTTGCCCATATCTATTTGATTGAACCTACGGGGGTGTTGAATTCTGCGATGTTGATAGTGTCGTGATCTCGCTGGATCGCCAAGTCTATCAAAGCTAGCAGTTTGCTAGCGGGATGCCTGAATCTGTGGTCGTGACGACCGGGAGCAGGATCGAACTTGAGCATGTTGATGCTTTCCTTTCTTCGGAAGCTTGATCTGTCTTGCGGGGAAGACTCTTACAGATGTTTTCAGGGTGGCTATTGGAAGCGTTCTCGAGGTTGATCTGATATGTAGCAGGGTGAGGAGCTTTGTCTCCTTTGCTGATGCTCTTGGCCTTGGCGGCACTCTTGGCTGTAAGCTTGACTGACGACACGGACTGGTTGCCACTGGGGCTGGTGGTTGGGAGTGATGATGAGCTTTGAGCTCGATTGACCAGGGCCTCGTTTACCATGAGCAGGCAGTCGTCGAGGGTAACTTCGGCATTGCAGAATCTGATAATAAGGATCGAATCCTTGGTATTATCGGGATATCAGGTGTAGCCATGGGCGTCCCAACAGAGCTTTGAATTCGGACGGAATGTCCATCACGTGGAATTTTGCTGGCACCATTTGGGTTTCGAACCAGAGCTCCAGAGTCACCATCCCCAGGATGGGACGAGACGTGCTGTCATAGGCTTTAATAGTCCAGGCAGATGGGACCATGTGGCCTTCGTCGATTCGTACGGCTCGCATCATGCTGAGAGGAAGGACATTGACTGCTGATCCATTGTCTACCAGTACCCCGAGGAGAGAGATGGTGTTGAGCCGGAGAGTGATGTACAAAGCTTCATTGTGCCCTGAGCCTTCTTTCGACAGATCTTCATCACAGATGGTGAGCATATTGCCATACAGTCGGGAATCGTAGATCTGGTCTCTTTCCGGAGAAGGAGAGTCATCAAGCCATCCGTTTCCTGTCTTCCTCTTGCGAGGTAAATCTTTTGGTGGTGCCTAGGGATTGTGTCGAGGTAGCTTTTGGCGGTGGCCGCCCTTGGTTAGCACGTTGATTGAGTGCGAGTGCCAAGTCGACTTTGACTTTCCTTTGCCGGCCCGTGCTCTGAAGTTGGGCAAATTGAACCTAGGCTGATCCCGCGGGGGATTAGGCTTCTGGCTGGCGGTAAGGTTGTCAAGATTTGAGGTATTCTGGTGTCCTGAGGCCTGAACTTTGGCATTGGCAGGATTTTTTGGCTTTCCCACCCCTGTTTGCTCTAAAGCTGCATGGCCTGGAGGGAGGGAGGAATGGCTGGAGTAGAGTACGTAGTAATCGAACATCCCAGATGGCTCTCCGAGTGTACCTACACTGGTGTCTCCAGCTACATATCTTTCTCTCAGTTTCTATTGAGAAGACTTCTTCTTCTGATTTCTGGGAGAATCACCCCTGATCATGTCTTGGAACTCGTACTCAAGGCATTCGGAGCAATCACAAACATTGTAACTGATGTGAACGTCTGATGAAGACCTGGCTGGAAGAGGCGGAGAAATTGGCTCTGCGGCAATCTTCTTTGGCACCCACTCGATGGAGTTCACACTATTGTTGTTCGGAAAAGGGTTTCCGACTGTATTAGGTCCACGGGGACGCTCCAATTTTCCTTCCTCTATCAAATTATGGATTTTGTACTGTAACCCCACACAATTGTCGATGGTGTGGCCATGATACTGGTGAAAGGCACAGTACTTGCTTTTATCAGCGTTGACTATGGGATTCTTGGGTTTGTAGTTTGCAACGGGCTTGAGGAGGCCTTCCTTGATTAACCCTTCCAGCATCTTACACAGCGGCATGTCTAACTTGTCGAAGTGTACGGCAGGCTGCTTAGGGGTGAGTTGTTGCTTTGTGGGACTGGGTTTCTATTGCCCGACTGCTGTCCTTGATGAATGTAGTTGACAGATGTATCTTTCCCTTTGCCGGGGGCCGGTGCGGGATTGAATGCAACTGATGATCGGTATCAGTATGGCTGTGCTGTGGCCAGTTTTTCCTTGTGATCCTTCTCGAACTGTGAGCCAACATTGACCATGGCTCGGAGATCTGGGAAGAAGTGATGGCTGATGAGAGTTCTGATGGACGGCCTCAAGCAGGACATGAAGATCCGCATCTGTTCATCCTTGGAGAGTGGCTCCATGATCTCGGAGAGTTTCCAACTCCACCTCTTGTAGAATTCTCCGACGCTTTCATCTACATTCTGTTCGGTGGTGATTATGTCCTCACGACTTGTTCCCCACTCTAGGTTGGATCTCTATCGCTCTAGGAAGATGTTACTGATCTGATCCCAGGTATGGCAATCTACAGGCTTGACCCTTAGGAACCATCGTAACGCTGAACTCTTGAGCGTATGCTGGAAGTGATCAGCCATTTGCTGAAGGGTTGCTCCTTTCGCTCTCATGCCAAGAACGTAGGTGTCAACATGCGTTTGTGGACATTCGATTCCGTCGAATCGTTCCATCTCCGACATTTTGAACTTGGCAGGGAGAGGCGTGACCATTCCCTGATCTAGGGATCTGAGCATTCCTTGCTTAGAGCTGCTCATGCTGGCTTTCAGGTCTTTCATCTCTTCGACCATCCAAGCTAATGTTGGGTCCAGTGGTGGGCTTTGAGGCTCGGCACCGGGTGCTACCATGTGAGTGGCAGTGATTGGAGGTGGTAGGCTCGATATATGTGGATATATGGGGGCCTTTTCTGGACTGTATCGGGGTTTGTCCCCGGTGTTTTGGGATTCGTGTATAGGCAATGGGTTGAAAACGGGAGGATATTGAAGGATATTGGCATCTGTTTGAGATGGTCCAGCAGTGCGCTGGTTGTACTGAGTGATGGGAGTAGTACTGGCTTGGCCGTATATGACAGGGTTGCCCTGAGAGGTGGCAACATGAGGGATAGTTGCTATACCTCGCTCATTCAGAAGCTGTACCACGAAATTTTGCTGATCTTCTTTCTGCCTCCTGTGAACCTCACAAGCCCGTATGGCTTCTTCCAATGTCATATCTGTTACCGGTGGCGGGGGTCCGTCCCCATCACGATTTCTCGGTGAGCTCGACATGTCGGATAGTCTGGCTGAAGGAACTGAGGGAACCGAAGAATCCGTCGACGCCGCCGTCAGAATCGTGACTGCGCAGGCGCCGACCCGGAATTCTCAACCACTTTCTCGCTAGCCGGCAGTGGAACGAAAGGCAGGGTTTAGGCTTCGGAAAGGGTATTTGGCTCAGGGTTTCGGGCTAGTGAAATGTGCAGTTACCGATTAATGTTTACTTAAAACGTATTTTCTCAGAGTCCTAATCGGTTGGAAAAGATCGTGTCTTCTTTTTCGCAACTAACCTAAGGCTCTAATCAGTGGATCTCGTTACTACATTTATAAGCCTCTCATTTTTCACCTGTCAATCGTCTTCCCGGGATGGACAATCTCGAGCGAGGGTCCTATAAGGCAAGCGAGTTCCACCGACAAAGAAAAAAAGTGAACTTAAGGCTAGCTGATCACCCAAAATTCCAACGTATGTGACACGCGGGCCACAGTCGAAGTCAACGTCCTTAAGCTATGGTGGGGATCGTGCCAAAATTTCGGCATGACCTCTCCTGACTCTCTTGCGCGAGGGGCCTTAGCTTTTGGCGTTGGCCAAGTTGTGGCTGGTACGGTGCATACGTTGAGGGTTTGGTGACACGGTGTCACATTGAACCTTCGGGTATATTTTTCGGCAGAGCTCCGCATTAAAGTCAAGGCTGAAAAGCTTAAGACTTCGGGTCGGGAACGACCTTTGGTCTTAATCTTTCGAGCTTGACTTGTGACGAAACCCGGCGTAAAAAAATACACTTGGTCTTTATGACACATACTAAGCCAAAAACCAAGCGGGGTCTTGGACGAAGTGTGACACAAAGAGTGCATGGCTTACACGGGCTAGGATGGGCTGTTTGGGACGACCCCGTACGCGCTCGAAAGGTGTCTAGCAGACCAACCGAGCTGCAACTAAACGGTCATCCTGGGTTACGTGTCGTAGTGTGCAGTGTACCGAGGAAGCAAGTGCACGTAGCGTGCGGTGTACCGAGGCAGCAGTGCAAGTAGTGCGCAGTTCAAAATGTAACACGAAAATCAAGTATGAACGGGGATGCACGAACATGTTATGATTTTGATGAAAAGAATGCAACACCTTTTGAAAAACCGTTCGAGGTTTTGAACAACACACACACACAAAAATGAGGAAGGGTAAACGAAAGTTTGACCCACGGAAGGCTTTTTGAAAACAACAGCAGTTTTAAAAAAATATCCTTATCCCCAGCGGAGTCGCCAACTGAAATTACCCGGATTCGCGGCGCGGGGCTGCGCGCGGAGCGAAGTGGGTGTCTTTCGCGGAAAGATGTTTGGGACCTCGCTTTCGGGAAGGAGAGGAGTTGCCACGCGGTTATGTATTTTGAGTCCAAACGTTGAAAAACGGCTTAGTGAAAAAGGTGTCGTTTTTATTGGTAGCAAAAACTTGGAAAAGGCTTTGAAAAGGGGTGTCATTTTTATTGGTAGCAAAAACATGACAAAAGGTTTTTTAGTACCAGAGATTGTTAGGTTCGGAGGTCACGTTACGTTTCGGGAAGAGTATTTTGAGATCACCCGAAACGCCTCGTATGACGAGTCTTTCTACCTTTCTCGAAAATGTGTGTGTGTGTGTGTATGTTTGCATTTTGAAAATGGGGGCTTGAATGACAAGCTTAATCTTGGTTTGAATGTCAAACGTTGATTTTTTATGATTTTTTTGGAAAAAAGTGAGCGTTTGAATGACAAACGTCGGTTTTGGAGTTTTTAGGAAAAGAGGTGTTAGTGACGATTTTTGATCTTTTAACTTAAGTGTCAAATGTTGACTTTTTAGAAAGGAGTGTTTGAATGTCAAACGTTGGGTTTTGAGTTTTAAAGATGATCGTTTGGATGCCAAACGTCACTTTGCTCGTTTTGAAAGAGAGTTCGAATGTCGAACTCCGGTTTTGAACCGGGCATTACATTGTTAGCGATTTTACGGGAAAAAAGCATTAAATGATATGCGATCAACGAATCGTTTTGCGACTCGGACTTTGATAAGTAAATACTATCACGAGCCAAACGGCTCGGACTTGTAAATGACAGTATTTAAAGCGCGGTATCGACGAAATCAAACGACCCGGATTTTAAAGGTGCGATCAACGAACCAAACGACTCGGACTTGTAAAGTTGAGTTAAGCAAATGACGTTCAACGGATCGAACGATCCGGAATTGTTAAATGGCTATCACGAACCGAACGGTTCGGACTATAAAGTTGCGCAAATTAAATGATATTCAACGGATCAAACGATCTGGACCATTAAATGACATAAAAGTAAAGAAACGGGGCCGGAATGCCGTTTTAACCCGAGATTACTTCTCTTACGGAAAGAGAAGAGGATCTTGTACTAAAACGTATCGGACCCCGTTGACGATGATGTCTACATTTCAATGACTTTTGTCCAAAATGGTTGTAGCGACTGGTGCGTAAACCGAGACGAAATGAGTGTTTAGGGAGAGAGAGTGTTACCTATGGCTAGGGGTTGACTCTTTTGGCACGGTGGACGTATACGGGATACGATTTAGTGTTTGGAAAGGTGTTTCGAGGTTGTTTGATTCGTGCTTGGTTGAAATAAGAGGTTTTCATGCAAATCGAGACAAAACGGGGCTCGGGAGAGGGTTAAACTGGTTTGGGCCGTGGCTATGGTGAAAATGGGTTAATTTTTTCCTCTTTCAAATGTTTTGACAGTCCTCTGTATTTATAGGGTGAAAATGCAAAAGAGTCCGAACGGACTTATGTTGAATATCAGGGGGTTTTGTGGTATTTTTGAAATTGGGAGGACTTGCTGGCAATTCTGTTTTGCCTGAAAAATAGTCCGGACGGACTGTGACAACATCTCAGGGGCATTTTTGTCTTTTCACTCTGAAATCTGATTGATGTTGACAAGAGGGCTGTGGCATGCGTGCCACGTGCCCCTGTGACTCACCAGGACATGGTTTTTCGTGCCATTATTCCCGGTTTTGTCCCTTTTTTAAATAACTGTCCGGAAAATGTCCGAAATGCCCCCAAAAAGTGCGTTTTACAGGAGAAGCTATACTTTTATGTGTGATAAGGTGTGTTGAGTACGCTTTGACGTTGGGATGCTTGGGGCAGTCCTGGAATGTCTTGTTGGCTTGAGAACGGGGAGCTTAACGGGTTCCGGTTAACCTGGAGTGGGCCAGTTAACAGATTCCGGTTAACTTTTAACGGATTTTGACGATCCGGATTTGGGTACTTACAAGAAGGTGGATAGTGAGGCTCTTGGCATGGGATTTTAAGTGGAAGTGTTAGAGTTGATATGGGGTGATAAATGGCCTTGTGGGAACCTTTTAAGTGACTGAAAATGGTGTACTGATGTTAGGGTATAAGGAGATGAACCAAAGATGGCTTGTTATCCCTTGGCTACTGATGTTTGAAACATCAGTATATGTTTCTGGGCAAGGGCACGACTTGTGCCCTGGATCACGTGTCATTCCCCCTTTCAACAATCGTAGTAAGTAGTCGTGATAAGCAAGGCAGTCGTGCGGAATTGGGGCACGAGTCGTGCCCAATGCTGGTCACTGTATATCAACTTCAAACCAATTAAACCCTAATCAACCTAATCTATTTTTACCTCCTCTTTGACTATACTTCTAGTACAACATTAGTACTTTACAATGAAGTCTTAAATGGTTCAAAATGATATAGGGAAGGTCTTTAAATATGGTCTTGAAAATGGTTGGAAGGCCTTGTGAAACTTTAACCAAAGTTGATAAAAACATGGTAATTGATAGGGAACCTTTATAGAAGGTACTCAATATTGTGTAATGAATATGTAGGTCTTACTTGTTATTCATTGTGGCCATATTTGATTACATATTCATGGTTGGTTGTGCACATAGTGTATGAAATACATGTTGCGCTACTTCATTGGTTTGAACATGAGTATTAATACCATGTTGTTGGATTGTTGTTATTCAATAGTGTTTAAATATATGTTGCACTATTGTGATGATTTAACATGAGTAATATTACCATGTTATGTATTGATATCCCAAAGTGTGGACTTATTTTCAAGTATCTATTATGTGCTTGAATGTGTTTATATCAGCTGATCAGTGGGGGTAAAATGGAATACGATCAATTATGAGAAATTGTTCCAAAAGGTGATCAGATTACATTATACCTGTGACTATCCCCTTCTGTGGCCACAGACTGGGTTTGAATGCTTCTGTATTGAGCTAAAAGCCTTACAGATAGATGCGGTTCTTCTATGGTTCTCCGCATTAGGAGTCTTATAAGATGTGAATATGCCTAAGTAGTTCACAAATGAGTGGAGTTTTACTCCCGACGTTGTACGACTTATTGTTCAGACGGGAAAGGTAAAATGAGGTAACATAATGTGTTTACCGCTTTACCAATGTGATTATGAGCAACCTGTTGATGTGTTTCATCTTATATGTGATATTGTTGCATCCATAATAGCTTATTGAGATTTATTCTCACCCCTTCTCCCTTTACTGTTTTAGATCTGGCTAAGACAGGAGGACCAGACCGGTGAGGCAGGAAAGGAGTTTGGACCGCTTACTTTTGGGTTGTCAGGGTATTTTATAGTTTGGGAGTTGGGAGTAGGTGGTGGATGTTATTCTTTTAGGGGAGATTCGTATATAAAACATTTTCAGTGTGTTTGTGTTGTAAGTAAATATGGGATTGGTTTTCTTTTAAAGTTGGCTTTTGTAAGCCTTTACATTCGTAGTGTTTGTAACTAAAGCAGGTTGTGACTTTTCAAACATGGGTTATATATCACCTCCAAGTGGAGATGTTTATGTTGGTCTGTTAAAGGTTGTTATACTTTCAAGTTAATTAAACAAGTAAAAGTTTTTTAAATGGAGGTGGTTTGAGACTCTCCAACTCGGGGCACGAGTTTATAGGTCCCGGGTCGGGGAGGACCCACAATTCGATCCCTGAATAGAGCGATGATCTAGCTCGCAGGCTGGCCTTGGTCACTCGAAGGAGCACGATCAACTGGCAGTGTCTTCAGTCGGATAGGGACTATTTCATACAAGCTGGTATGATGCTGGGTGGGGACGGAGATGTAGCTCCCCTAGTGCCCATTATTCAGAGCCTTAGGTATCTAGATTGGGTTATTCATGAGAGAGAGATATTCGAGACCCAATGCCATACTTTCAAAAAGACTCCGGGCTCCTGCAAAAACAGCTTAGATCACTATGGCGGTTAAGTGTTTACTTGCCTTTCTTTTACTTGCAACTTTCTTGCTCGAATACTTTATTCTGACTGTTCTCTTTTTAATTGTGTAGTTCTTACCCCCCTGCAGGAAGCAAACATGGAACGTATCGTGAATATGGTTGAAAGAAGGAAGAGGAAGAAGGCTCATGGGGCAGAGAATGCTCGGGCTAGTCGTGAGAAGGAGACTACTGATAGAAATGCCTTACTCCCCAAAGCTGGTATGGGGATGGCCCCATTGATGGGTCGGGACCATTCAAACCGATCGAGCCATTCACTGAAGTCCAAGTGGTTAGAACTGAGGAAGAGGTCGATCCTTCGACCGAACGAGCATCGGGCTCCAGCCTCCACAAAGAACAGGCAAGGGTTGACCCGCCAAATTTTGTGGATCTTGAGATCAAACAAGAAGATGAAGATTCTCTTCCCCTCTCCATAAGAAAAAGGTCAAGGGTCGACAAGGGTAAGGATGTCTCTGTCTCTAGCGATCCTCCTCTCCAAGCTCCTTGAATTTCGAGTCAAGAGTTCATGCAATGCCAAGTGGAAAAGCTGAGCGCGGTCCCTTCCCTAACTAGGGTTGACAGCTTATGCTGCCAATATCCCGACTTGGGGTATGGGCAGGTCATCGTGAGGAGGGCTGTAGATTATGATCTACTAGCTCGATTTGTTGAGAGGGGGATCACCCCGGAATAATTTTCTGATAGGTCTGGCTTGGCTCACTGCGAGGTAACTCTTAGCTTTCCTTTCTTTTTATGTTTCTGTTTGGTCGTCTCCTTTCGTGGTCGCTATATATTTTTCATCGTTCATCGAATTGACCCTTCTCTTTCTGTTTGTGTGGTCTCTCACTCTTGTCGAGTAGGCTAAGAGCAGTTGGAGAGCGGCCATTGAGAGGGAGAAGTTAGCTAATGCCTAGTATGCTTGGAAGACCCGAGAGGTTACAGAGTTGAGGGAGCAGCTGGTAGACTCCGAGTCAGCCTATGATGTTTTGAAGGCTGTTCAGGTTGAAACTTTGAAGGCCATGGATCAGGCGTTGGTCGACCTTGAAGCTGCTAGGGTGGAGCTCACCTCTTTCTGAGATCATGTCAATCAATTGAAAGGAGAGGCGGTGACAACCCAACTGGAGAAGAAGAAGCTTGAGAACAACTTGTTGGAGATGACCGCCCGAATTTTGAAGATGGACGAGGACCAAAAGGGTGCTCGCCTTAGGTGGGAAGAGGAAGCTAGGACCAGGGAGAAAACCATCGTAGAGGCGTTCAAAGAGAGTGATGAATGCTATGATGCTATTTTTAGCCGAGCTAAGGCTTTCTACACTGCCGGTCGTCAACATATGGCCCGACGAGCTATTGTGGAACCTTCTATCGACTTGTATATTGAGCATCTATCCAAGTGGGCCTCGGAGGGGCTGTACGACATGGCAGATTGGGCAGGCCATCCCCTTCTTCCTTATAATGATAACAACATAGCTGTGATAGCTCAGCAGGAGAAGGAGGATGGTGCTGAACCGTAGGTCGCTCCTCCCACCAAGCCGGTCAACTTCAACTCAATTCTCCAGGAGCTCGAGGATGCAGATGAGATGGAAGAAGATGAAGGAGATGCGGTAGCTCAGGATCAAATCTTTACTGAAGCTAAACAGGGTGAGCAACAGCAACAGCAGCAAGAGCAAGGGCAAGATCAAGCCAAGCATCAGGACAACTGATTTTTACTTTTTTGATTTATATCTGTAATTGAACAAGTCCCACCATAATTTGTCACTTTATTTCTGTAATCAATGCCTTGGCCGGATTTGGGAGGCATTTAACTCACTATTTTTATCTGTAAAAGTCTTGGCTCGTCTTTGGGGGACTTTCATTTAATACTAGTTGACTTTTCTTGAATTGTTTTGTTACGGTCCATATATCTGCTCGTATGTCGAACTTGATGAATTAGAAGATCAGCCAAAGTCTTGGTTAGAATAGTGGGCTAATCGTCGAAGCTGACCAAGGTCTTAGTCGAGCTTGTTTTAGAACGAGATTGACCCGTCTTCAGTCAGACCTGTTTAAGAACGAGGTCGACTTAGGACGTTAGTCGAATATGTTAAGGAACGAGATTGACCCCAGTCTTCAGTCAGACCTGTTTAAGAACGAGGTCGGCTTAGGACGTTAGTCAAATCTGTTAAAGAACAAGATTGACCCCAGTCTTCAGTCGGACCTATTTAAGAATGAGGTCGACTTAGGACGTTAGTCGAATCTGTTAAGGAACGAGATTGACCCTAGTCTTCAGTCGGACCTGTTTAAGAACGAGGTCGACTTAGTACATTAGTCGATTCTTTTAAGGAACGAGATTGACCCCAGTCTTCAGTCGAACCTGTTTAAGAATGAGGTCGACTTAAGACGTTAGTTGAATCTGTTAAGGAATGAGATTGACCCCAATATTCAGTCGGACCTATTTAAGAACGAGGTCGACTTAGGACGTTAGTCGAATCTGTTAAGGAATGAGATTGACCACAGTCTTCAGTCGGACCTGTTTAAGAACGAGGTTGACTTAGGACGTTAGTCAAATCTGTTTACATACATCGAGGTGGAATGAGAGTCGGATCAGAGTTGAACACAGTATAAGAATAATACTTGTGGATAGAACATTCCATTTTATTGAAGAAGTGAATCGGTTACATTGAGAGTTTACTCCAAAATTAGTATCTAATTAGGATCTTCTTTGACAATCAAATTCGATAGCTTAGCTGCAATTTCCTCGCTGGTGGCCCACGAGTTGTGGTTGATCTGGGGGCTTAGGTTGCCTATGATGACTTGATCAACCATAACTGTATTTGCTTCGACCATAGTGTCTTGATCAACCCAAATTCAACCTTAGCTGCCTTGGCTCTAGGACAGCATCGGATGCTCGCTCGCCTACGGTAGGTCGAGCTCCTTTCACAAATCTATCCCGCCTTCCACAATCAACCCACTTCTGAATGATCCTTTCAGACTCATGCATTCTTCAGTAGTGTGCCCCGTATCCTTATGGAACTCACAGTACCTACTTCTGTCCCTTTTGAATTGGTTTTGGGCGTTCATCGGAGTAGGTGGCTCCAGGTCGACTATGTTCATTATTTCAGTCTGACTTACAGTTATAGGGGTGAAACTTTCAGAGAATCTTTTCAGTCGCCCTCGTTCTGTTCTTTCCCTTATTGTTGTTATCATTGTGCTTGGCCTGACCCTCTTTAACCGACTCTCCACCTTCAGAATGCTTCGAGCTTTTGTCTTTCTTTATTTCCTTTCTCTCTTCAGCCACAGCCACATCATAGGCCCTTTTAAACAATTCCTACCCTGTGGTCGCTCTCCTAACCTGGAGCTCGTAGTCCAAATCGGGGGAGGACACCCCATTTCTAAAGGAGTTTATAACTTCCCTTTCTGTTAGGTCCTCCTCTATTTGGTCGACCATTTCCTTGAACCTTGTGTTATAATTCATGGAGCTTTCATTTTTACCTTTAGTCAGGTTGTTCAAATCATTGATCGTCTTTTTCCTGGCCCCATCTTTAGAGAATTGATCTAAAAATTTCTTCCTCATGTGTTGGGATGAAGTGGGTGAAGCCAAGCTTTGGGGTCCGGATTTGGTGAGAGATTCGATGGAGAAGATCAAGGTAATCCGAGATCGGTTGAAGAGCTACGCCGACAACAGAAGATGGGACTTATCTTTCCAAGTTGGTGACTTAGTTTTCTTGTTCGTGGTGGCGAGGGGATCATTTAGAGCCAGTCAAATAATTATTCCATTTCTCACTATTTAAGTAAGTTATTATGATTTTCTTTCCAAAGTTGTTCATGTTATGATTAGAGTTGGTATGGATGAGTTATAAATGAGTTTTGGGTGTTTTTGAGAACATTTGTATGGAGTTTGAAGTATTTTGGGAAAGGTTGACTTGAATGGGTATGGTGTAGTTGTTGTAGTAACAAGAAATATGGTTGGAATGATACTTAGGGTGTTAATGCCTTGATATAATTGATTGCATGGCAAAATGAAGTAAAGTTTGGTAGTAAAATGATATGGTTTAGTGCTGGATTATGTTGGAAAGAGTATGGAATGGTTTGGGGGTTGTATTGTTGCTGTTTGGTACTGATTTTGATCACCTTAAAACAGTGTAACTTGGTCCTTCGTAGCTTGGAAATTGGATTGCTGATGTTTGCAACAAATTTCTAATTTCTGGGCAGGGGCACGACTCGTGCTCTGTGGCACGAGTCGTGCACAAGTCGTCCCTTGGTATTGGCCTATGTCGTGCCTATTTGGGGATGAGGGATTCTAGTGGGGTGTATAAGGGGTACGAGTCGTGCCCTGGGGCACGAGTCGTGCCCTGCCCTACAGTCTCTGAATCATTTTCCAAGGCTTAGAAACCTATTCAAACTAGAACCAAAGTGAACCCTCTTTAACTTAGATTATAGTAGAACACTTTAGTTGCATAATGATTTCTTAATTGGTTAAAATGGAATAGTGGAAGAACTTTAAATATTGTGCGGAAAATGCTTGACAGCCTTTATTCGTCACTTAACCAAAGTGAATCCAACTTGGTAATTTGAACTTGGACCTTTATAGAGGTCATGTATTGTTGCATATTGATTATGTAGGGCTGGTTTATGATACCTTGTTGCCTTACTTGAGTTCATATTCATTGATTGTGATATACATAGTGTATGAAATGAATGTTGCACTATTGTATCGATTGAACATGAGTATGCTTTACCATGTTGTTATATTTATCCCTTTGCTAGATTTCATTTCAAGTAACTATTATGTGCTTGAACTTTTGTTAATCAGCTAATGTTTAGGGGTATAACGGAATACGATCAATTATGGAAAGTGTGACCTAATGTGATTGGATTACGTTATACCTGTGACTGTCCCCTTCTGTGGCCACAGATTGGGGTTATAGCATCTGTATTGAGCCAAAAGACTTACAGAGTTGCTAGTATCTTATATGGTTCCCTGAAAAATGGCTCTTATAAGATGTGAATATGCTCAAGCAATTCACAAATGAGTGGAGTTTTATCTCACGATGTTGTACGACTTATTGGTCAGACGGGAAAAGGTAAACCAAGGTAATGTAATGTGTTTACGGCTTTTCCAATGTGTTATATGCACCTTGTATGTGTTGCATCTTACTTGGCATATTGTTGCATTCATAATAACTTATTGAGATTTATTCTCACCCTTCTCCCTTTAATGTTTTAGATCGGCCTGAGACAGGAGGACCCGGCCAGTGAGGACGGGGAGGAGTTTATACGAGTATTTGGGGTTGTTGGGTATGTTATGTCATGGTTGAGAGTTGGATTTGTATTTTAGGTTTAGCTCCTAGGTGGAGTTTGTATATATTTTAACTTTGTTTCAAACTTAAACTTTTGGAACTTTTGTAAATGTTGTAACTAAAGTAAAGTTGGTTGTTAAAGTTTAGTTTACCCCTTTTTCCTCCAAGTGGAGATGTACCCAAGTTAGTAATTGAAGGTTAATGTTAAAGTTGGTTTCTTTTCCAGTTAAGTCAAAAGTTTTCAAAAATTTCAGGTGATCTTTCTTAGTTTGGACTCTCCAGCTCGGGACACGTGTTAGGTTTCGGGTTGGGGTGTCCACATAAGATGCGATCAACGAGTCATTTTGTGACTCGTATATTTGAAAGTAAATACTATCAACAAACCAAATGGCTTGGACTTGTAAATGACAGTATTGAAATGCGGTATCAACGGATCGAACGATCCGAAAGTAGTTTGAGACAAAGCGTAGTTTAGAGAGTGAGAGTATTACCAATGGCTAGGTATTGAATCTTTGGCTCGAGAGGATGTATACGGGATACGAAAAGGAGTTTGAGAGGTGTTTTGGAAGTGTTTGGCTTGTGTTTGGTTGGAAAACGTGGTTTTCATGCAAATTGAGGCGTTTCCGGGACTCGGGAGGGGGTTTTGTTTGCTGGAACCGTGGGGTTTTGATGAGGAGTAATATTTTTTCACCTTATTTACTGAAGGGGAGGGGCTGTATTTATAGGGAGTGAAATGGGAAAACAGTTGTTAGTCAAATATATGTTTAAATTTAGAATTGCTTAAATCCCAATCACAACAAGCATTAATGAGGACCCCTAATTTAATTAGACCAAATAGCATTTTTCTATGTATGATAGGTCCCCTTAGTGCTAGTGCCCAGTGTTTTTATTATGTAATTTTCTCAAGCTTTGAAGACTTGAAGACCTGAAGATTTCCATCAGTTTGTGAGTTACTTGGTGAAGCTACCTAACCGGTTGACCACTCAAACGGTATGCCTGTCTAACCGGTCACCTTACCTAGCCGATATAACCCTTACAGGTTATATCCACTCTCTTACCTGTTAAGGCTTACTCAACAAGCTTCCCCCAGTCAGCAGCTAGCCGAAGCATTAATTGTCCCCAACTACCCAGCCATCAACTTTAGCTGAAGTTGGTAAAGCAAGCATGCTGAAATGACATCTCTACAACATGTCAGTACCTACTTGAGGAATGTCAAAGTAACCAGTACTCACATCGCTCCAACTACTCAATGGAAATCCTCTCTATCCAATCTCAGGCATTTAATGAAAGGATACTCTCATTTAATGCATGCCTGTCCAAGTCATCATTACAACCTCTTCAAAGACAACAGCTCCTTTTCAAAGTTCACTATAAATAGCTTCCCCGGAGCATTGAAGAAGGTTGGTGCATTTAAAGATCCTTGAGAGTGAGCTTCTTTGAACTACCAACCTGCAAATTTCCTAGTTCAAGGCATTCAATTCAAGTCCCCTCTCTCACTATACATCTGTGTAGGACTTATACACTGAGCACCTCAATCAATACTGTAGTGTTCCTCCATTTGATTACTTATGGAACACATTGATTGATTCACACACAACACCCTAGAGAAATCAGCTCAACTTGTGAGCACATCTCTAGAAAACACCAGGTCTTTATTGTAGCACGATCCGTTAGTGGTCACCTTTAGTTTGGTAGCCTTCAATCATTGGCTTGCAACTTGTAATAGGTAGGATCCATTAATATAGCAGTGCACTTTCACAAATCCAAGTTCTGACCAAACTTGGTAGAGGACGTAGCAGTTATTTAACACTGTGAACCTCTTCAAACAATGTATCATTTCTTTGTGTGTTTGTTTATTTCTTGTGTAGTTGTAACTAGTTGATAATTTCTCAACTGGTCACAACCTATTGATTCTACTTACTGCTTACTTGTTAGTCTTACTTGGAAATAAAATTTGTCCTTGTTGCATGATATTTTAACTTACCGTTTAATCAACTTACCTCACCGTTTTGAGAAACTCCCTAACCGATATTCCGCTGTGCAAACCTCTCACCGGTTAGTCAGAAGGTAACTTATATTTTCAAAGATCAAAATTGTTTTTAGCAAAAAGTTTTAAACAGGCTATTCACCCCCCCTCTAGCCTGATTCCTACCATTTGGGACCTAACAATTGGTATCAGAGCTAGCAATTTTCAAAAACTATTTTTCCAAGCTTAACCGCTTGAATTGCCAATTCCAAGATGGCAGGAAAACTCATGCAAACATGGAACATGGCGACTATTCCCATGTTGAACGAAAAAGAATTTGCAGTATGGAAAAACAAAATCATGCAGTTCTTGGACTCAATAGATGATAGGTTAACCACTGTAGTCAGAGATGGTCCCATGACACCCCTAAAAATCAATCTCGCCACTAGAGCACCAAAAACTCCTCTCATGGATCATGCCGATAGAACATCTGAACAAGATTTTGAGTTTTATGAAACTTATGTTCCAAAACCACGTGAAGAGTGGACCGAGGATGACAAGATTTGTGATTCCTTGGATAGAAAAGCTTTACACATATTAACCTCAGGCCTTGATGACAGACTCTACAAACAAGTACAATGCTATGAGACCGCTCAACAAGTGTGGCAAAGTCTACTCAGATATTTTGAAGGAGATCAAGTGGCCAAGGACAACAGACTCTACAAAAATGTTGCGGAGTTCGAGTCCTTCAAGAAGAATCCAAATGAGACATTAACGGAAACGTACGATCGTTTCTGCGAGGTGAGTAATTCTTGTGCACCTTTAGGTAGAGTTTACACTATGAAAGACCTAAACATGAGATTCCTCAATTCTCTTGGAGATTTGTGGCATGTCAAGGTTGCTATTTTGAAAGAATGCCAAGATTTGAACACTGCTCATATTCAGAACATTGTGTCTACTTTGCTTCTATATGAGGAAGAGCTCAACCGGCTGAGTGGAATTCAAAAACAGTTTAAAAACTTATCTCTGCCAGCTCAGACTGAGATCTTCCCTGGTTCTTCTATGCTAAATAGCCAACCCACCATTGACTCTCCCTCAATATCTCAGCCTCAACCAGTTCAAGCCAATACCTCATCTAGTATGCCTTTTATAGAAGAAGATGAATTTGCTGCCTTCGCTAGAAACTATAGAAAGTTCAAGGATTTCAAAAGATCCCAACAATCCCATAGCAAACACTTCCAACCCAAATCCTTGTCATTCCAAAGATCTGGAAACTTTTAAAGAAAAGGCCAAACCTCAACCTTAACCGATGGTAAGAATGCCCAAGGTGAGCTTGTGTGTTACAACTGTAGAAAACCCGGCCATTTTGCTTCCAAATGTCCTCAGCTGAAATATGAATTTCTGAGGAAGAAACCATTTAAGAAAAACCCTAGATCTAAGAGCTTGGTTACCGAGGATGGAACCGAAAAGGCTATGCCAGTCTGGTTTGAGACTGATTCTGAAAATGAGGATGCTGACATAGATGAAGATGCTGATGTCAGTTTTGTTGCTATTGATGGAACCGATGACAAACTCATCTCCTTGCAGTCACCTATCTATAGACACCCCAATTCCAATGAACAATCATCTTACAATGACCAGACCCAACCTATGAGATCTCCCTTGACATACTTTGATGATCCTATTACCAAGGCAGATAACCCCTACAACTTTAAAATCCAAAACATAGGTGGATCTCTCTACGGTCAGTGTAAAACCATGCCCGCTCTCAGACCGCTGATGCAACCGATTCAACAGACCTATCCAGCTCAAGCCTTACCTATTTCCTCTCATCAACCGATGCTTGAACCCCGAACGATTCAATTCTTAAAGACCCTAACCGAGCCAAGTCCTCAACCGTTATCATCACTACCTAATTTTGATCCTAACTTTGAACCATCATCCTCAACCTCTCAGCCTACCATTGACCCTATGCCAAATATGTCTAAGTCTGAAATGGCAGAGGTGATGAATGAGCTCTTCTTAGACTTTGAAAAATTAAATGAAGCTCACAAAGTTATGGCTGCCAATTTTAAAAAGATCACAACTGAAAATGACTCTTTAAAAGCTGAAATAAAATTTTTGAAAGAAAGTAAGCTAGAGTCTGATCAGTTGAAGAAAGATAATGAAGGACTCACTAAGAGACTGAATATCTGTGTTAGTCAAGTTGCTGATCTTGTGTCAAGAAATAATTCTCTTTCAAAATCTATTGACACCTTTACAAGATGTCGAGCTGCTGTGGAAACTATCGTACAAGATCAGATGTCTCCTAACAGAGATGTAACATCTGGTATAGGCTTTACCTCCAGCAGCAATGACAAGGACAAAGACAGTAAAGACAAACTGGTTACTAAGTCTGTTACTGAGAACTTGATGGGTAAATTTGATGATGCTCAATCCAACCTGCTTAAGAGAGGGTTAACTAGACCTTTCAGTGCTGTTCCACATACCTATCCCAAAATTCAGGAACAGATGAAGGCCAATATTGACAAGAACAAATCCCAATGGACCGAGGTAGCTGATCCTGAGTTAGGACAATATGTCCCACTCAGTGATGGTGACAACAAAGGTGGAATTAAAATTGTTGGTCATGTTGCAGGTCAGGAAACCTCAACCGGTAAGGTAGCCGCCATCGGTAAGGGTCCGACCGGTCAGACAACCGTCACCGGTCAACCAACCGGTAAATGCTCCTCAACCGGTAAAGGCATTCCCAAACCTACGCAACCGGCCAACAAAGGTAAATCCATCACTTTCGTCCCCAAAGGATCTGTTTCTGCTCAATCAGTGAACCCCTCTGAAGCATTGGCAAAATTGATCAACAGCTCATCTAAGCCCTCACAACCATCTTCTAATAAATGTACAAACTGTGGTTTTATCGGTCACAAGGCTTATGAATGCCTCTTGAAGCACCTATCTGGACCCACTGAGTCTAAAAGCTCAGGTGGTGGCCAGGTATGACTGCCAAAGAGGAACTAACTCTTTGGACCCAAAAAATAAGGGGGACCATAAGCTTATTTTTCATTTCAGAAATGCTTTATGGCCTCAACTGATGCCGGTAAGGATGTTTGGATTATGGACAGTGGATGCTCTAAGCATATGACTGGATATGCCGATCTCCTAACCGATCTTGAAGAAGCATCTGGTTCTCCAGTTGTCTTTGGTGACAACGCAAAGGGTAAAATTATAGGTCTTGGATCCATCATAAGAGGTACAGTTACTATACAGAAGGTATCTTTGGTGGATGGTCTGAAACACAACCTTCTCTCTATATCAAAATTTTGTGATAAAGGTATGCATTATATTTTCAATTCTTCCAACTGTTATGTGAAAGACATTGCTACAGGTGAAACCCTTCTCACTGGATATCGAAAAGGTAACGTTTATGCTATAGATTTAAATAATGTTTCGAATGTTACTAATGTTTGTTATGTAGCTAAGAACATCAGTGAGAACTCCTGGCTATGGCACAAGAGACTCAGTCACTTGAACTTCAAAAACCTATCCAAGATTGCTAATAAAAATCTAGTTGCCGACTTACCTCAAGTGACTGCTTATCATGGAAGGAAATGCAGAGCCTGTCAGTTAGGAAAGCAACATAAAGAATCATTCCATAGCAAGCCCTGCATGTCCACTTCTAGGAGCCTCCAGTTGCTACATATGGATCTGTTTGGCCCCACAACAACTGCCAGTTTAGGGGGCAGCAGATATGCCTTAGTTGTTGTAGACGATTTCTCAAGATATACCTGGGTGGAGACCTTTGCTTCAAAAGATGATACATATGAAGTTGCCACCAGATTATTCCGTCTACTTCAAACCCAAAAGGTATGTGACATCATCAGTATGAGATTAGATAATGGAACGGAGTTCAAAAATAATGGAATCGCTCAGTACTGTGATGATCACGAAATAGATCATAATTTCTCAGCTGCTGGAACACCGCAACAAAATGGTATAGTTGAGAGAAAGAACGATACCTTGATCGAAGATGGAAAAACAATGATATCCGAAGCTAGGCTTCCCAAATACTTTTGGGCCGAAGCTATTCATACAGCATGCTTCACCCAGAACCGATCATTAGTCAATAAATTTCACAACAAGACTCCTTACGAGCTCTGGCGTGGCAGAATTCCCAACATTGGTTTCTTCAAGATGTTTGGCTGCAAATGCTACGTACTTTACAACGGTAAAGAGCGCCGAGGTAAATTTGACGAAAAAGCCGATGAAGGTATTTTTGTTGGATACGCCAAGCACAGTAAGGCATTTAGAGTTTTTAATAAACGTTTGTTGAAAATTGTTGAATATGTTCATGTTACTTTTGATGAATTTGATTTGCTAGAGTCTGATAAGGCTCCAAATAGTACTGATAATTCTGGTGTGTTTGAGAGAGGTGAATCCAGCAATCAAAATTCCAATCAATCCACCAGTACCAATGCAAATCAACCTCCAGCTCAGCCTTTAGCCTCTAGTGGTGTATCCTGTAGAGACCTAGTTGATGACTCCTTCTTTCCTCAATCGGTTAGACAACCAAATCAACAAACCTAGCTAACCGATCCATTACCAGCTAGTCCTCATTTTACCACTCCTAATTCACCACCTGAAGCTGAACCAATTTCAAATATCAACTTACCATTTCCCTCTCCACTAACCGATCACCATCAGTCAGCATTACCCTTACCTAATTGATCTCCCCAACCGGTCACACCTCCCTTAGCCGATTCTACTCATCCAGTAGAAAACCTTAAGACAAGAATCAGTCAGGCAAGACCTTCCTAGGGAAGTGAGAATAGTTAGAGATCATCCTTTGGAGAATGTGATTGGTGATGTCTTTGGTCCAAGAATGACTAGAGGCCAGTTAAGAAGGATGGAGGATCAACATAGATTATTTTCCTATACTATGGTCTCAAATATAGAACCAAAGAAGACTGAAGAAGCACTTGATGACCCCAGCTGGGTAGAAGCTATGCAAGAAGAACTTAACCAGTTTGATAGATGCAAAGTATGGGAATTAGTGCCTAGACCTAATGATCATACAGTGATTGGAACGAAATGGGCTTATAGAAATAAATTGGATGAGTCTGGAAAGATTACAAGGAACAAGGCAAGACTAGTGGCTAAAGGATATGGAGAGGAAGAAGGCATAGATTATGATGAGACCTTTGCACCCGTAGCTGGATTAGAAGCCATTAGGTTATTTCTTGCCTATTCAGCCTACAAAGAGTTTAAGTTATATCAAATGGACGTGAAAAGTGCATTTCTCAATGGGGAACTTCAAGAGCTTGTATATGTAGAATAACCCCTAGGATTTGAAGATTCCAAGAAGCCTAATCATGTCTACAAATTGAATAAAGCTTTGTATGGCCTCAAGCAAGCACCTCGAGCATGGTATGAAACTCTCTCCAAATTCCTACTCAGTGAGAAGTTTGAACGAGGTAAAATCGATACCACTTTATTTATTGCTAAGCATAATGGTCATTCATTGTTAGTTCAAATATATGTTGATGACATTATTTTTGGATCTACTAACGAAAAATTATGCAAGAGATTTGAGAAACTTATGCAGAGCAAATTTGAGATGAGCATGATGGGTGAGCTAACATTTTTCCTTGGACTTCAAGTCAAGCAAACCCAAGAAGGTATGTTTATTAATCAAGCCAAATACACCAAAGATCTCATCAAGAAATTTGGTCTTGATTCTGCTCATCCTCAAAGCACTCCAATGGCCACAAATGTACACCTAGACAAAGATGAGTCCGGTAAGAAAGTAGATATGACACTCTACCGAGGTATGATAGGATCTCTACTTTACTTAACCGCCAGTAGGCCAGATATTATGTTTGCCATATGTGTATGTGATAGATTTCAAGCCGACCCTAGAGAATCTCATTTACAAGCTGTTAAAAGAATCATTAGATATATTGTGGGAATTGCAAATTTAGGTTTATGGTATCCAAAAGATTCATCATTTACTCTAATTGGCTATTCAGATGCTGATTTTGCAGCTTGTAGGGTTACCAGGAAAAGTACCAGTGGAACTTGTCAATTTCTAGGTAACCGATTGGTTTCCTGGCCGTGCAAGAAACAAGCATCAATTTCCACTTCTACGGCGAGGCCGAGTACATAGGCTGCTTTGGGAGTTCTTTGTTCACAAATCCTATGGATGAAGCAACAACTAGTGGACTATGAGATCCCATAAGAAGTATGTCCTATCTATTGTGATAACACATCAGCCATATCAGTCTCCAACAATCATGTGATGCATTCAAAGACAAAGCACATAGACATCAAATACCACTTTCTCAAGGATCACGTTGAAAAGGGTAACATCATTCTTTTAAAAGTCCATACTGATTATCAATTAGTTGATATTTTGACAAAACCCTTGGACATTAAAAGATTTAAATTCCTTAGAGGAGAACTAGGCATGATTGATATTCGTTAATATTTTGTGCTAACTTTTCTATCTGTGTAAGCTATCAACTGAGATCATGGTGGTTCCTCACATACCACTGCTTGCCGGTGCTCTCTCATCGGTGTCCCTAACTGGTAAGGCAAGACTCTCCCAACCGACACCTCTAACCGGTCTCCTAACAAATATTCTTTAACCGGTAAGTTGTGTCCCCAACCGATGGTTCCCTTACCGGTGCAAGTTCTCTAACCAGTCATTGCACCTGACCGGTCAGCTACCTTACCGCCTATGTGCCTAACCGACGAACTGCGGCCGGATCGAAATTGTCAATCCGTTTTAATCGGCTCGTTTGTCATCATTGCCCTACTGTCACATCAGTCTGTTCAAGCCGTATCAGTCTGACAAGTCACATACCTATCCCTTACCTGTTCCCTATGCTCCCTGTACAAGATATGGATCAATTTTAAATAATTGATCAAAAAGGTAATCTCTGTATCATTCTTATTTATCGAAAAGGTTATCTTTTTGTTCTTTATTACATTTTAGTTTAACTGCTGCACACACATTTCCTTTTTCATGCCACATCTTTAAAATCGTGAATTAAATTTGTTAATTTATGTGCATGTCAGTTAAAAATGTTTGAGCTACTTTTGTTTTAACCAACACATCCTTTCATATTCCCGCTCTTTCGTTCTCTATAAAAGGATTTCAAAAACAAACTTTGAAACTTTCCTAGATTTTCTCTCTCTAACTCTCTGCAAACAAAGGCAATCGGCAAGAAACTCCGTCAATCTTCGTCTTCCTCATCTGTGTTCTTCTCTAATTTTCAAAGATCTCTGGTACTTCTTCCCCAAAACTCAAACTATTTGAAGATACCCAGTTTTCTTAAATCTCTAAAATCATTTAACAGCTTTCAAGGTATAAAATGCAAAGATCTCTCTGATTCTAACATAAACTGTTGGTTTGTTGTTCATTTGATTCATAGATGGCTCCCGCAATCATGAAAGACATTAATGGAGGTTACATTCTCCCTAGTTTCTTCGATTCTGAAGAAGGCCGTGCTCTAGAAGCTTTATTCGTTGCCGCCGGAGTGATTCCTTTCTTGATGCCAGAAGGGAATGAGGATATCTTTTATGAAATGGTGAATGAGATGTTTGATAATGGTGTTGTGGATGAGAATGATAATATTATCTCTACTGCTGCTGGAGTTCCCATCACTTTTAGCCCAGCCACCATTGCTGCTGCCTTCCCTGATCTTTCCTCCACCGGTTCTTCTTCCATTCTTATGAAGGACATGATTGCTACGTGGGTTAAGGTTCGTGGAACTGATCCTTTCGTAACCGGTGAGGCGAGCAAGAAAGTATAGTTTGATGCCGTGTATTACGCCCTTGCTGAGGTTGCTGACCGATGCTTCATATGCCGGTCAGGCTCCCACCATTGTATAACCATGATACAATGGGAAGCTATTGTAGCGATAATTCTTGGAGATGATTTCAATTGGTGTTCTTTTCTTTTCTTTATCGTATCATCCTCATTGCCTTCAAGAAATACCTAAAGGAGAAAACCTCATCCAAGCCTAACAAAGCCAAACCATGTCACTACCTATTGATCAGCCCTGCCCTAAGAAATATCCCAGCCCTTCTTCAAGCCTCTGAAAACCAACCAAAATATCCTCAATCATTTTGTAAAGCTTTCGATAAGATTGACATGACCAAAATCATCAAGGAAGCAAAACCCTTTACCGGTAAGCCAACCAGTCAGACAGCTGATAAGCCAACCGGTAAGCCAACCGGTAAGAAAGCTCAACCGAAGAAAGTCTCTAGCCGGCCAAAGGTCATTCAGCAAACTAGTGCTGCTCCCAAGCCTACCTTACCGGTCAAGAGAAAACTACTTGATGAGTCTTCCTCTTATGATGATGATCAACCAATTGCTACCCTTCTTTCCCCTAACCGACAGAAGCAAACAGCAAGGAAGTGTGCTCCTCCACCTCCCAAAAGAACCAAGCCAATCCAAAAATCTTCCCAACAGCTAGCCAGAGAGAATTCAGAAAGAAAGAGAAGAATTGAGACTGATTTGGGCACCTTCATCCCCTTCATTCCCAAAAGAGAGAATTCAAAAAGAAAGAGAAGAATTGAGACTGATTTGGGCACCTTCATCCCCTTCATTCCCAAAAGGCTTTTTGACCAAAACTTTCTAATCGACAAGATTCCCTTCACCGGTCAGACATCATCTAGACCGGTAAGCCATTGCCAACCGATAAGAAATCCAAATTTCCACATCTACCACTACAACCCATGGCTAGTCAATCCTAAATTTGTTCCTTCACCAAAATGGGTGTACCCTATTGATCACTTGCCTCCATTCCTCCGTAAAATGCTTCAGTTTCATGAGATCAACAAGGAGTCTATTCCAGTTGGTGATATGTCTGATTATGTGGATTTCGACAATATCCATAAAGAGAAAGGAATTTACTACAGCAAACCGTGCCTACTGAGTGACTATGATATATCTTTGTCTAGAGATAGCCTCATAAAGCAATACAAGAGGTATTTTGACCTCTTGCCTCCCATGTGGAATGCTATTTATTTGACCCAGGATAGACTCAGACAAGATATGATGATACATGTTGTTTGGATTGATTTCGCCATTCTGTATAATGCCCATGACACCCTTAAGGAGTCTGATCCTTATCAGCTAGGGAGATATGAGTTGCCAGAAGATGATCTCCCCACTTTTGACTCTGAGGTTGTTAACTTGGGTCCTCGAAGAGTGCAATTTATCAAGAATGTGATGGATGTGGTTCAGAATCTAGTTGATATGAATAGGGATTTCCAGAACATGGGTGATATCTCTCTGTCTGACTTCTTCACTTCGGTTCAGACAAACAAGAACAAATGGGCTTTAGTTACCGATGAAGAGATAGAGGATATGTTCAAGGACAATAGTAGTTCTGATGAACAAGCAAGGATTGAGAAGGTTGATCTGTCAGATTCCAGTTCTAGTGATTCTAGTGACTCTGAGTCAGATGATGATGATGATGATGACCAAGCTGCTGGTGCTGTGATTGATCGGTCTGAGAACGTGAATGTTGATTTTACCACTCCCTTACCTATGCAGACGATCAGACATGTGGGAGGAGGCTTAACTGAGACTTCACCAGTTACAGCCTTAGGAGGAGGAGAGAAATCAAGAACTAATGAGTTACCGGTTAGCAAACCGATGCCTCTTACTGGTGAACCTGTTGAATCGGTTAGAGAAGATTTACCGGTTTCAGAGTCTCTTACCGATGCTTCTGCCTTACCGGTTAGCCAACCCCTTACTGTTGCATCTACTGAATCGGTTAAGGAGAATATTGATGATATTAATCTGCAACAAGCCTTGGCTGCTAGCCTATTTGAAGTTGACTTGGAACGGCAAAGGTTATCTGTTGAAGAGTTAGCTACACAGCAAGCCATTAAGGCATCTTTACAACCGGTAAGCCATGCTCTCCCCTGTGAATGTGGGGGCCCAAATATTTTTTTTGTGTTTTATTTGGATTCACTCGAGTTTGAAGACATCCGGTTTAATTTGAAAAACGGAGTCGCCACGCCATTTTGATTTCCGCAAAACTTTGAAAAAAAGGAATTAGGGTCCGGAGGTTATGTTACCCCTTGGGAAGAACGTTTGGCGTTCACCCAAGGTGCCTTGCCCAAGCAAGTCTCCCAAGATTCCATTTTTCGTGCTTGCTTGCGTGCTTTCTTGTGTGCACGTGTTGAAAAGAGGGGCGGGGAATGTTCCAAGTTGTCTTCTGGACGTATAAACCATTTAGTTGGTTATCGCTCGGGATTCCTTGGATTTTTATGTGTTTGGGACTTTGATCCCGTCATCATCTTGGACTTGTGATCATCACTATTTGACCTTGGGTCATGTGTGATCGAGAGAAGGACTCTCTTTTATGGTCCAAGAGTGAGGTTCTTTAGAAAGGAATATCCTTAGCCCATCAATCCTACACCTTGAGACGATTGAGCTTGTGTAGGGACTACTATGCTCGTCTCAAGTGATAATCGGAGATATAGGGTTCATGGATTATTCATTACTAAAGGGATTATGGCACCTTTAATGGAAGAAACAGCGTAAAGATGGGATCTTTACATCGGTCCGTTCCAAGGATGCATCCAATACCAAAGGGGACTAGGGGAAGGGTATAAAGATCGGATCTTTATGCTCTTCCTATGCTTTTTCGTGCCTTAGGAAGGTCACTAAGCAATCCTAGGAAAGAGAGATCCAACCATGAGTGACATGAAGGATGCATTCTAAACTAAAAATGACATTTTTAATGAAAAAGATGACATTTTGCATGCAAAGGATGCTATTTGGATGTAAAGACATGATTTTTAATGCAAAGGATGCACCTTTTATATGTAAAAATGACATTTCAAGTGCAAAGGATGCAACTTTACGTATGTAAATAGCATATTATGTGCAAAGGATGCATAAAGATATCATTTTAAGAGCAAAGGATGCTACTTTAATGCAAAGATATCATTTTTGATGCAAAGGATGCAACTTTATATGTAAAGATGATGTTTAAGTGCAGGGGAAAAGGGGATATATGATTTATATAATTAAAGATAGTATCTTTAATGACAATGTACCAAATACCAAGCAATATATAGCAATATGTAAATGCAAGGAGCAAGTATATCACATAAATCAAGTATAATGCAAGGTAAAAGGGTAAAAGAGGTTACCAATGGTGGTGTCCTCTTGCTCTTTAAAGTTTGCCTAGGAAATGGACCAACTTTGGGAGGTTTTGGTGAGGAGGGAGGTGGTTTTTATCACTCTCAGCTCTCTGGAATCTCGTGGAGTTATTTTGGCAGAGTAAGGTTACTGAAAATCCCCCCCTAAAATGAGTAGAGGAGGTCTCTATTTATAGGAACTCTGGCAACAGCTAATGAAGCTGTGCGGCTTGGAGTTCTAGCCTAATGCAGCCGTGCGGCATTATCCATTATGACTCAGCATCTTTCTAGAATCATGCAAGGTGGCCTTTCTAGAAGGGTTTTTATGCCAAAGAAAAACGTGGTTTTTTAATTCCAAGTAATTCCTTCACCCCTCGGAAGGTTCGGAACAGTTCCCGAATTGCTCCTGAACTTTAGGAAAGTCCGGGGAATTGCCGGGAAACTTAACCGAAAGGCTAAGCTAGATTTGGGTACTTACAGAAGCCCCTCGGCAATGTCACTTGCAGGGCAAGTGGGGTTGTCGATAGAAAAGGATCCGATCTGGCGAATGTCGAGACGGATTGGGTGACTAAGGTGGTCAAGTGGCTGAACCTTTGGAAGGCTACCTACGTATCCCGAGTGGGAATCAAGCCATGATCGTAGTTCGGAATCCACTGGGGAAAGGGGGTGTCATATGTGACGAATTGGCTTAACCTAAAGTAGGCTACCTATGTATCCCGGAGGAATCAAGCCAGGCCGTAGTTCAGAACAAGATCCACTGGGGAATAGCGAAGAAAAACTGGTCTCTTGCTGGAGAGATAGAAGGGAAAGTGACCTGGGAGGTCAAGTGACTGATCCTACTGGGGATGTGCTAGATGAAGGAAGTGACCGATGTGGTAGGATATCTGGACCTTTATGGGGGGCTTCTTCACCACTGAGGAGTGATGAATGACAAAGGGGCGACCAATGTGGTCTGACGACTGGACCTTTTATGGAAGGCTCATGCACCACTGAGGAGTGATGAATGAAAAGGGTGACCAATGTGGTCGGATGGTTGGACCTTTATGAAAGGCTCATGCACCACTAAGGAGTGATGAATGAAAGGGGTGACCAATGTGGTCGGATGGCTGGACCTTTATGAAAGGCTACCTACGTATCTCGGAGGAATCAAGCCTTGGTCGTAGTTCAAGTCTCACTAGATAGTTAGGAACATGTCTAGGATCCTTGAGGTTTTGACAATTAATGGAGGTTGTAACCTGATTGACAATTAATGGAGGTTGTCACCTGAGGAAACTAGAGCTTACGTCACTATTGAGGAGATAGAGGTAGCTAAAGTTTGGAAAACTTGAGCGTACTTCTCAATCTGTGATAGAGGTAGCTAAAATTTGGAGAACTTGAGCGTACTTCTCGATCTGTGATAGAGGTAGCTAAAGTTTGGAGAACTTGAGCGTACTTCTCTATCTGTGATAGAGGTAGCTTAAGTTTGGAGAACTTGAGCGTACTTCTCAATCTGTGATAGAGGTAGCTAAAGTTTGGAGAACTTGAGCGTACTTCTCAATCTGTGATAGAGGGAGCTTAAGTTTGGAGAACTTGAGCGTACTTCTCAATCTGTGATAGAGGTAGCTTAAGTTTGGAAAACTTGAGCGTACTTCTCAATCTGTGATAGAGGTAGCTTAAGTTTGGAGAAATTGACAATTCGGAGGTTGTCACCTAGCATTATTCCGTTATAACGGAAGTAACGGAGGCGAATTGGGAGAGAAATTAATTCTTCTTGGAGATAATGGATATACTTGGGATAACAGCGTTACTCTAGTTAAGAAATAACGGGAGTTGTATGCCCAAGTGGAAAGTCCAGGGGCAAAGATGTAATTTCTTCTCAGAGTAGAAGAGGTCGCCCGGCATGAGATGAGGGCAAAATAGGCCGTCCGGCTAGAAGTTTAATTTCACCAGATTATTTAAACAGATTTGAAAACGGGCAAAGTGCCATTGTTGCGGCTTCCGCCGAGGAGAGGAGAGAGAGTAGAGAGAGAAATTTCTAAATTTCTTCGATTCTAGGGGGTCTATTGCTCGAAATGGATCAAGAGGGTAACATTGTACCCCGACAAGCGTGAAGGGTCTTGTCACAAGCCGCGAGAATGAGGCGGAGGGAGTTGGTTAGAATCGAGCAAAAATACGATTTCAATACGCCTCCTTCCGAGTTATATCCGGGCAAAAGGAAGCACAAGTCCATGAAACCACAATCTATTGGGGTAAGCATTCTTGGCTTTCTTAATTTTGACAATTTTGATTGAATTTTGGATTGACTTAGGGTTTGACCCGAATTTTAGGAATTCTTAGAATTTTCCTAGGATTTTTGTTGATGATTTTGGAATTTTGATGATTAACCTATGAGGCTAAGGAGATAAATGATCATGCATGTGCAATTTATTTGAAAAATAATTAGAATGACCCATTTTTTGAAAATAAAGTAAAACTAATGTCTAAAAGGTGACGAAGTTCTTGCATGTGCTAGAACTAGGTCAATTCTTGATCATGGATGAGAAAATGGGATTTTGGACGATGAAAAGGATTCATGCATGCCATTTTTTTTGAAAAATTAATGTTTATGTGCAAATAATTTTGAAAATTAGAATTTTGTGCTTAGGAGAGCGATGTGCTTGACACGATGTGTTTCAAATGATGAAAAATACGTTTTCTAGGCAAAAGATGCTAGAAATCTTTTATGACTGCTTTTCTTTGAAAATATGTGCAATTTTGAGTATATGCATGCTTTTGAAATGAGATGAAGGACTGACACGCTTTTTGTTGTGCTTTCCTACAAGAGAGCAAGTCGAGGGGACCTTCTGAGGTGGCGGTGAAGCAATGGGATAGGATGCCCAATTTTGAGAAGAATGGGGTGAACCCCAAGCAGCTAGTGAGGGCTATCGGCCTTGATTTGTTCATTGAGGCTATTGGCAGAGGTATTCACATAACCTCCAAAGAGCAAGGGCTTGACCCAGACCCTTTCGGAGTTCTGGTGGGACACCACCCACAACTTTCATCTCAGCTGGGGAGAGCTTAGGGTGACCCCAGCCGACTTTACTGCCATTACAGGCTTACAGTTCACCGGGAGGCCTGTGACTTGGAGGGACCATATCACGGCTGAGGAGTTCAGAACTCTGGTTAGGTTTGACCTTAGTCCTAAGGGGCTAGGGATGGAGACTAGGAATGTTGAGGTGGGAGTCCTGAACTGCATGCAGGGATTTGCTGCCAATGAGGTGACTGCCCACCAGCTTGCGAGAGCCTTTCTGTGGTTAATGCTGTCAGTCACCATCTTTGCTAATTCTGGGACTTTGGCCATGCTGTACCTTCTTGACTCCTTGGAGGATGTGGATGAGATTGGGACGGTCTCTTGGGGTGAGGCCGGATTGGCGGAGCTTTACTTCTCTCTGGATATGTACAGCCGAAACAAGGCTGCTTCTATGGACTGCTTCTCCTTTGCTCTTGAGGTATTCTCACCTTATTTCCTTTCTCTTTTCTTTTCTGTCCTTGAGACTTTTTATAAGAGAAATGACCCTTTTATGTTTTGAACATGCAGGTCTGGTTGTGTGAGGTGATCGGGTTCTTTCCCTGGAACCAACAGAGCGATCCTACCATCTTCCCTGCTATGATTCGCTGGAGGGGCGAGGCTAGGGACAAGTTCATCGGGAAGACCCGGATCACCTTTGATTACAAGATGGTGAAGCCGGTCCTTAATAAGGATGGTGATGATGGGGTGGACTTCTACCCTTTGGGGGAGGTACCCGGAGGTGCTGCTAGGAGAAGTCGTGGAGGCGACTAGACAGAGGAGGTGGTTGACGGGCCTGACATGTGATGTCATTTATCTGGGAGATCGATTTTCCAGGCAGCATAGCCACGTCCCTCCATTGGATGCCATCACTCCTCACGATCCTCCAGCACGGATGTTGCAGCCCATGGACTGGTCGGCGGATGATATTGCTAGGTATCAGGCAGGCGTAGCGGCTGAGGAGTATTTTGACTTGGCTACCCCGTATGCTACCTTCGTGGAGCAACAGCTGAGGACGCCACAGAAGCTAGTGAAGCTAGCTATTACCCAGGGGTACGGGGAAGCTGAGCCTACTGATCCGCCAATGCCTCCTGCTCACCTTTCTTATGTGGTCAACGGGGTGCCGAGGAGGTTTATGATACCTGTCCCCGACACGAGGGAGCCCCAGTATACTCTGCCGCCTGACAGCACTGTGAGTACACTTTAGGGTCTTTTCCCTTTTTTGGTTTTTTTTTTTTTTTGAGATTTTCTGAATTTTCCTTCTCTTTTCTCAGGTTCCAGCTCGCACTTATGACGGCTTGGTCAGGCAGAACATGGGCTGGAAGGATGTGTGTCGGTCCCTCGTGAAGAAGATAGCTTGCGCTTCAAAGGCTGCAATGAACGTGTAGGAGCCCGTGCGCAAAAGAAGGCATGTCTGGAGCAAGGCATCCACCTCATCGACTTCAGAGTATTCTTCTAGTGCCATGCCTCGGGGACAGGGACCTAACACCGGCATCCTAGAGCAGCTAGCCGAGTACGAGCATGTGAATGTCCATCTTTCTGATGTGAGTGACATCGAGGATGTGATGAGGGACCCTATCTTCTACGAGCTGAGTAGAGACGACGAGGAGTCGGAGGCCTAGGAAGGTCCTTAGGATCGATCTAGTGGGAAGGAAACAAACAATGAACAGTTTTATGCACATTTTGTTTATTTTTTGCTTTATTTGGGCGCCGATGGGGCGAAAACAATGTATTACTGTTTTATTTACTTTTCTAATTTATGCTTTATGAATTTGCATATTACTTGAGCCTCAGGGCTGCTTTTTTGCTTGGAAATGGGGTTGAAACTGGGCCAAAATGGTTTGTAATGGTATATAACTGCATGGATGATCTTTGGATGTGTTTTGGGACAAGTTTCATTGAGAAAGTGGGGTGAGAACTCCACTTGGGCAGCAACTTTAGTTGCTGCAGATTTTTTCTGCAGATGGAAAATGAGGCCGTCCGGCCTAGAACCGAGGGCAAATGAAGCCGTGCAGCTAACGGCTTCCTGACCGGGTGGTTTTTTCAAAATAAAACCAAGGCTTGCCCATTTCATTTCATTTTCACTCTAGACTTGTCCCAATCGATTCCAGAGCCTATTTCTGACCAAAAGAAATCAACTTTAATCACTTTGCAATGGAAAGACCCGCTAGACTGCAAAAGGGGAAAAGAGACCGTTTTCTGTCCGATCTTCAATCTTGGGTGAGACATAACTTTCAATCTCACAAGGGGTTGTTCGATGCTACCTTCAAGATCAAATCTTTATGGCATTTGAAGGATCTCCCGCCTGATTGGGACCTTTTGAGAGCAGCAACAAAGTTTTGGGATGTCCGGAGACACGTTTACTGCTTTTCCTACAACGAGCTCGTCCCAACCTATGAAGACTTCCGAGCATTGATTGGGGGTCCAGAAATTGAGGCAATTCTGACACCTTTGATCGACGACGTGCCGGTAGCGGTAAAGTTGGCATCTTTTCTGCAACTCTCTCTGGGAGAGGATGAGGGGATGATGGTAGCCCCTGATAGGATTGACCTTTTAGATATCTCGAGCAGGTTTGGGTTCCCCAATACTTTGACAACCAATGTGGCTATGGATGCCTTTATCCTCTGTGTGTTCTCGTCTCTGTTCATGGCCGAGTCTGTGGGGATTTGTCATGGTGGCCTCTTGGACATGGTTAGGGATTGCAGGGCTGGGAAAGACATTATCCCACTGGTTTTGGGTGAGACCCTTCATGGCATTGATAGGCTGGCTAGGGGAGACCATTTCATGAGGTCTGGGAGCCCGACTGTGTTGACTTTGTGGCTGCAGGAGAGGCTCAGGGCTTTGCCGACTCAGTGCCCTTGGGTGATTTCTCGGATGGGTGCACCCAGGCAGCAGAATCAGGGTGACTGGGAGCTGATGATGGCTCGGCTTTCTACCTCTAACATTCACTGGTGGGTGCCTCATTGGAGGCTGCAGACCCGGAGGACATTTCAGGAGTCCTATGTGGTGAGGGTTCTAGGGTTTTCTTGGCATCCTTCTACATACCGTGCTTGGTATCCAGGCAGTTCGGGGCCTTACAGGAGCCGTTGACCGATTGGGAGGACATCCGTACCATGGAGGTGGTGCCTTTATACATGAGGGCTCCAGCCAGCTTCTCATTCTTCTCGAGAGCCTGGACATATACCGCTTTCCCACCCAGGGCCATTCTCAAGAGCAAGAAGAGTACCATCTTGACCACAACCTACTTGGACTGGTACGAGAGGGAGATGGGAGCGACTTAGGTCATATTAGGAGAGAGACGTCAAGCTTTATTGGGGGCTGATTGCGACTCAAGTAGGACTCTGAGAGAGGCTGAGGCTAAGGCGAGTCGCCATAACCAGTAGGGCGACCTTATTAGGGATATGGAGGCTCGATATGAGAGGCTTTCTGAAGTCGCTCCCTTGACTGAGGCTCAAAGGGAGGAAGTGCAGACTCGTGCTCGTATTGAGAGAGCACTTATTGACACGGGTTTGATGGAGGCTCCAGTGAGGATACCTGAAGTCGGGATGAGAGAGACTGACATCCTTGAGAAGAAGAGGAAGAACACTCGAAGGGGTCGAGGTAAGGGGAAGAAGAACAAGGAAGACTGAGTGAATGATAACTGATAGATCTTTTCCTAGGATTCCCGTATTGCCATTTGCAAACACAATAGTTTATTAGGCATTTTATTGTATTTTAGATCTTTGTAGCAGGTTATCAGAGTCAAGAGTAGACCGTGCTTGAACTCATCAAGGAGTTTTTAACTTGTAATGAACAAGAGATATTATCTTAGAATTTATAAGACACATTTCATGGAAACTTTTATTGTCTTATTTATTATTTAGACCGAACCATAAATGGTTGTCTACGTTCCCCTTTTACAAGAAAGACTAAGGGGCTCAAGTCTTCGTAGTTCATTCTGGTGAACTATCGGGATTAGGTCTTTCGGCCTTTTTTTTCTATTTTTTTCTGTGCATCCCTGTTTTTTGCCTAGACCACTCTTTTTGGATTTTTAGCCTAGCTGGGCATTACTCTTTTTGCACTAAGATTTTTTTTCTTTTCTTTTTTTTATGTGCAATCCTGTTTTTTGCCTAGACCGCCCTTTTTTGGGTTTTTCAGCCTAGCTGGGTATTACTCTTTTTGCACTAAGATTTTTTCTTTTTCATTTTTTTTTATTTCTTCTTTTTTTAATTATTTTTTTTTATATTTTCAGACATAGTACCTTCGGAGCTTATCGCCGTTGACTGGGTGGACAAAGGGATTGCCGTCCAGGCCTGCAAGCTTCATGGCTCCTCCCGATAGTATCTTCTGCACCACATACGGGCCGATCCAAACTGGTTCCCACTTTCCCAGGGGGTTGTCTCTGGTAGGGGGCTTTACTTTCATCACTAAGTCACCCTCTTTGATGTCCCTGGCTTTGACCTTTTTGTCAAATGCTCTGGCCATTCGCCTCTGGTAGGCTCGGGTGTGTTCCATGGCCTTGAGCCTTCTTTCGTCGAGCAGGGCCAACTCATCAAGCCGACTACGTAGCCACTCTACCTCGTTGACACTGTTTTCCAGGAGGACCCTTAATGACGGGATTTCCAACTCCACTGGCAATACTGCTTCCATCCCGTAGGTTAAGGCAAATGGGGTTTCCTTCGTGGCTGTTCTGATAGACGTTCTGTAGCCCCAGAGTGCTAAGTGTAGCATTTCAGGCTAATCACGAACATGGGTGGCCATTTTCCGAATGATCCGCTCGAGCGTCTTATTAGCAGCTTCCACGGCTCCATTAGTCTGAGGTCTGTATGGAGATGAATTATGGCGAGTGACTTTGAACTCTGACAGCAATCTATCACAGTCCCCTTCAAAGTGCGACCCGTTATCAGAAATGATCTCATTGGGCACCCCGTATCTGCACATTATGTTTTCTTTGACAAACTGGGCCACCTTCTTGGAAGTGAGGACCTTGTAGGACTTTGCCTCTACCCACTTTGTAAAGTAGTCGACTGCCACTAACATAAATTCGTGCCCATTGATTCCTGCCGGAACTATCTTCCCTATCACGTCCATGCCCCAAGTTGCAAACGGCCAAGGAGTCGTCATGCAGTACAGGTCATGAGGCGGAAGGTGATTAAGATTGGCAAACCGTTGGCATTTGTCGCACTGTCGGACATGTTGAACGCAGTATGTCTCCATGGAAATCCAGTAATAACCCATCCTGAGGATTACTTGCATCAGGGCTCTAGCATTCATATGGGGACCGTAGGGACCATTGTGGACCTCATTCATCAACTCACTGGCACTTTCTTGGGTTTCACACAGAAGGAGCGGCCCTTGGTACCGCTTCTTATAGAGATCGTCCCCTAGAATGACATAGTGGGAAGCTAACCGTTTTAGGGCTTGCAAGCTCTTGGCTTTAATGCCTTCTTTCGATCTACCTTCTTCATCTCTAAAGGCTGACTCTCCATCTTTGAGGAACTGGTAAATCTGATTGTACCAGGGTTCCTTGATAGGCTCGGGTCCCAGGTCTATTTCGCAACAGAAAGTCGGGGCTTCTCTTCTACCCACTCTGAAGGGTTTTATGGCCTTTCCCTCGGGGATATCTACCAGTGAGGCTAGAGTAGCTAAGGCATCTGCGAATCTGTTCTTTTCCCTTGGCAGGTAATGGAAGGTCACTTCTCTGAACTGCTAGTCAACTCCTCCATATAGGCATGATACTTTTGCAGGTTAGGATCCACAGTCTTCCACTTGTTGGAGACCTGGTTGATGATCAGGGCTGAGTCTCCATAGACCTCGAGCTCCTTGACATTCCTCTCTAAGACAGCTTCTAAACCAGCAATGCAGGATTCATACTCAGCGACATTGTTCGTGGCAGGGAAGTTCAACTTGATGGCAATTGGCGTGTGCTCATCTTTTGGGTCGACCAGTAGCATTCCTATGCCATTTCCTCTTTTGTTAGCAGGCCCGTCAAAGAAAAGTTTCCATCGGCTTTCAGGCTCGACTACAAAGATTCCTTCATCTGGGAACTGGGGTTCAGGCCCGCGGTCCTCATTACTAGGGAAGTTTGCCAGATGGTCTGACAACGCTTGACCCTTGATAGCCTTTCTCGTCACATAATTGATGTCATACTCAGCCAAGAAGAAGGAACACTTTGCTAGACGCATCGAGAGGGAAGGCTTGTCAAAAATATACTTGATGGGGTCCATTTTCGAGACCAAGTTTACAGGGTGGGCTTGCATGTAGTGCTTCAGTTTACCGACTACCCAGACCAGTCCTGCACAAGTCTTTTCACATGCTGAGTAATTGAGCTCACTCCCCTGTAGCTTCTAGCTGACAAAGTAAATGACATTCTCTACCCGAGAGTCTTTCTTCTCCTGAGCAAGCATAGCCCCAACTGCCGTATCAGTGACAGTGAGATAGAGCAGAAGAGGTTTCTGTCTATGTGGGGGCAAGACGGCAGGAGGATGTACTAGGTATGCCTTGATTTGGTCAAAGGCATCCTGGCATTCCTCGGTCCATTCCGTGTCTACATTCTTCTTCATGAGCTTGAAGATGGGCTCGCACATAGTGGTCAACAGGTTGACAAAGCGGCTAATGTACTGCAGCTTGCCCATAAAGCTTTTCACTTCTGTCTGGGTTCGAGGTGGCCTCATGTCCATAATAGCCTTGATCTTTCGGGGGGTCAACTTCGATCCCTCGCTCCGTGACCATATACCCAAGCACTTTTCCCCTTATCACTCCGAAGGTGCATTTGGCAGGGTTTAATCTCATGGAATGTTGTCTCAGCCTCTCAAAGAACTTTTGCAGGTCAACCAAATGTTGTCCGTCCTTGCCTTTGGAGTGAATTATCATGTCGTCGACGTAGACCTCAATCTCCTTGTGGATCATGTCATGAAGAAGCACGGTCGCAGCCCTCTGATAAGTAGCCCCGGCGTTCTTAGGCCCAAATGGCATCACTGTATAGTAGTACGTTCCCCACGGTGTGGTGAAGGCTGTCTTTTCTTGGTCCTCCTCAGCCATCTTGATCTGGTTGTAGCCTGCAAAGCCATCAACGAAAGATTTGACTTAGTAGTTGGCAGTGGCGTCTACCAGGATGTCTATGTTTGGCAAGGGGTAGTCATCTTTGTGGCTGGCTTTGTTCAGATCCCGAAAATCTACACAGCAGCGCACCTTCCCATTGGCCTTGGTTACAGTCACAATGTTGGATAACCACATTGGATATTCAATGACTCTGATAAATCCTACCTGCAGTAGCTTCTCTATCTCTTCTTTGACCTGTAGGGACCATTCTGGCTTGATCTTCCTCAGTTTACGCTGCGGCTTAGCATACGGTGCTAGAGGGATTACGTGCTCCACTATCGAACTGTCTAGCCCCGGCATATCCTTGTACGACCACGCAAAGACGTCCATGTATTCTTTGAGCGAGATTAACTAGTCTGTCCGTTCAACCCCCTGGAAGAAGTTTCAATCTTTGTGTCTCTTTAGGTTCCTCGACAGCATCAAAGTTAACACTTGTCAAAACCTCCTCGCGGCTTGGACGCGGTTTTCCTCTTTCCGTAACACCTTAAAGATTTCTTGGATGTATTGTTCATTTAGTGTGTTTGCATCTTGTTCAAATGATTCATTATTAACTGTTGTTAAGTTTTTAGTTAATTTATCATTTGTTAAGTTGGCAATAAGGGGATACTCAGAAAGATCTGTCATTTCATTCAAAGCAAAAGGAAAAATGACATTGGTTACATATTCATAATCCTCAGGCGTGAGGCCTTTGGATGACTCGGGGGATTGGAATTCAAAGATTCCTGACTCAACTGACTCTTGACTCTACTGACTCTGGACCCTATACTACTTATTGACTCGAAGTGTTTGACGCGGGTTGGACTAGGGTTTACTCTTTCCTGCTTTTGCCCTGGGGAGTCTTGTCAGCATTCTTCAGAAAGTTGGATACTTCGAACTGATCGAAAACTTGCTGGAAATCATTGGTAGGCCGGTACCTTGGAAAAACTATGAGGGGAGCTAGGGAAGCCTGATGCAGTCTCTCGGTGAGCTCGTCTGTGACTACCAGACTCATTGATTGGAGGATCTGACTCATCTTGTCAATACATTGCTGATAAGTCATCTTCTCTTTACCAATCTTCGATATCACAACCTTATCAGTGTAGCCAACAGGAGGGTTGGCCTGAATGATGCTGATGAAGTCTTCTTCAGGTGAGACTTTGATCCTTCCTTGACTGGCCACGTATTCTATAGGTTTTCTGTACTCTGCTTCCAAATCTGCTAGCTTTTTGTTGAACTTCACGATGGCAACGAATTCAGAACTCTCTGCCTCGAGAGGGTCAATGATGACAGGGGTATCAGGCTGGACTGTGTTTTGGATGACCGGTTCCTTGGTAGGCTCTTTGGCATAACTGACTTAATAGTCGAACTTGCCTGAAGGCTCCCCTAAAGTTCCCACGCTCTTGTCCCCAGCTTCATACCTTTCCTTTAATTTCTGTTGCATGGACTTCCTCTTCTTCTTCTTTCTTGAAGGAGCATCCTCATTAATCCATTCTTGATACTCATATTCCAAACAGTCCTCACAATCACACACATCATACCAGATGTGGGGCCTGGGTTGAGCTGGGACGGCTCCTCCAACGACTTGGTCATTACCATTGTTGATTATCACGTTGGCCATTTTGACTCTGGGAAGTTGAGACTTGAGGATTTTGGTGGGTTATATGAGACCTCTGTGCCGACGAACTGCTGTCCCGGTGTTCTCACCCAAATTCTTTCTCACTGCGGGAAAGGGATAGGAGAGGTTTAGACTCGGGGTAGGTGTTTAGGCTGAAGGCTCAAGCAATATGCAAATTAAGAATCTTCCAGTTTACTTAAAACAGTGTCTTTTATTAATTTCTATTTGGTTGGAAAAGGGGTTCTGCCCTTCTTTTTCGCAACTACTCTAGATCCTGGATCAGTGGGTTCCGTCACTACGTCTATAAGCCCCTCGTATTCCACATGTATTTCGACCTCCCAGGGTGGACAGCCCCGGCTGAGGGCCCTATAGGGCACGCGGATCCCACCGACCGAGAGAGAAGAACGCTCCTAACGGGTCTAGCAGATCATATGAACTTTTAACGCACGAGCAATGCGGATTATAGTCAAGGCAATGCCGGGAAAGTCTCGTCTTTCAGCCTTAACAGAATTTCGGCAGAGTTTCGCTTGCGCGATTAACGTTTTGACTTTTCGGCAATGTCCGAGAAGATAATAGGCATGGGTCGGGCGATAAAATCCGGATGACACAGTGTCACATTGAACTTCGCTGCATACGCTGTGCGTGAGTCAAAGTCGAAGTCAATGCCGAGTCAAGATCTTGCCAATTTTTCCTTGTCGGAATTTCGGCAGAGCTCCACTTGCGCGAAAGATCTTTGGATTTTTTTGGCACGGACTTGGTCTCGACTCTTACCCATCCCGTGCAGGTCAAGGTCAAAGTCAATGGCGGAGTCAAGATCTTGCCCAATTTTCCTTGTCGGAATTTCGGCAGAGCTCCGCTTGCGCGAAAGATCTTGACTTCCGTTATGGACTAAGGCTTGACCTTTACGAGGATATACAACTGGGCTGTATGACACGAACTAGACCAAAAACCAACCAAAAGTCACGGTTTTTTGAAACGTGTGACACGGACTATGCATTGGTCGACACTGGCTGCCATGGGGAGTTTGGGGTGATTCCGTGCGCGCCTGGGAGCATCGTAAGGCTGTCCGTGACTGCAACTGAACAACCACCCAGGGTTTGAAGGACGTGTGTGCAAAGTGTACAGGATATATAAGGTACGCGTAGTGTGCGGTCTCCTAAAAAATGTTCCTTTTTGAGTTAAAACAGAGATTTTAAGAAATTTGTTTTAAAAGGAATGATTTTTCGGGACGGGAGAAAAATGCAACAGTTAAGGCACGTAAATTTTCTGGAGCCTAGTCAGCTTTGGAACTGAATAGCCCCAAGATGCCTAAGCTGCCAGATTAACCTCAAATTTGTCCTGGTGGAATTGCCAATGAGGCCGCCCGGCTGGAATCCGAAGCGGATTATGCCGTACGGTTGCATGGTTCAATTTTCCAGGTTCCAATCCTTTTCAGTTTCAGGTTGCTCCCCAAACATTTTAGGCACCTTTCAGCTCCAAAAGGCTTCCTGTTCAGTATATAGATGATAAGTGACTATTATATAGTCAATTATCCTAGTTTTTATATACTTTTACATAAATAAATCATCACTTTTCATTTAGTTTTTAGTACTTTTTACTTACTTTTGCTATTTTATTAGATTTTACGTTTTTGATATGTTTTATACATTTCTAGACAGGTTTTAGGGTCATTTTATATCTAAAGGATACTTGGGCTAATTGGTCCGAAAGGATAGAGGAACACCAAGCAAAATAAACACTCAAAGCTGAAAACCAGTCGGAGCGGCCGTGCAGCAAAAGTGGGAGCGGCCGTGCATCATAGGCCATGGCCGGCCATCTTGGCCCATGGAGTGGCCGAGCACTGAAGAGCCCTGGCCGTGCCAAGCCTCGGAGCGGCCGTGCAGCTATTTTGGGAGCGGCCGTGCAAGTCTCCAAGTTCAAATTTAAAACTGGCGCCAAAGAGGACACGGCCGTGCAAATTCCTTGACACGGCCGTGCAAGTCGTGACTGCAGATGTAAAGGCACCTTTTGATGGCACCCAATTGAAGAGTCTCCTCCCATTTATAAATAGGACCCTTGTAATCAGTCTTATATACGAATATTTAGAGAGAAATTACTGATATTAGATAGATAGAAAGTATAAACATTTGTGACAACAATTTTCGAAAGGAGTTTGAAGATCAAAGTCGTTATTTGTTCTTGGAATCACTTTGGAGGAAAAGCAATAAAAGTGAAGCATTATTCTCAGCAATCGTCTTCTTTATTCATAAGTCTTTCTTACTCAATCTTTATTTCTACTTTTATGTTATTAATGGCTTGTGAGTAATCCCCCATATTCTTGGGGTTGGAAACTCAAAAGCATACTTATTCATCATCCAAAAATGTTTAGTCTTGTCTTCTTCCTTCATCTAAAACAATCTCTTTATATTATTCTCTAAAATGCCTTACATTTTGGAGATATCCAATTTGTATGATTCAGTCAATTGAGAGAAGTACCTAGCGGAGAATCTCGATTGACGGAACCATATAAAGAAACTAGGTTTCATTGATCACGAGAGTAGTTCAATGGCTTAGGGATGTTCCTTTAATGGAAAGTATGTTGACTCTCGTCCTTAATGGATTCTTACTAATTATGGTCAGCTAGAGATAAGCCGGAACGCCCGTTTGTGACAGGGCGGGAATAACGTAAACGGAAATCTCAAACAGTTAGGACATAATTAGTGAAGAATACAAACGCTATTGTCTTAGCCCAAAGTAGTGTAGGCTTTACATACCATCCTTGCTTTTTAAGAAAACCTTTTATCTCTAAGACAATGACAATTTGATGAATAAGATTATGTGTATGATTTCCAATCCCGAGAATGCTTCGTTTTATAAGAAATTAATCTATGTACTTTCTGTTTATGTTCTCTCTATTCTTCTAAAAACAAATTTTATCTTCCCCCAATCTTTTCTATTATTTTCTAACGACAAAAATATTCCCTAGTAAACCCTGTCTCTGTGGGATCGACCCGTACTTGCACCCGCTATATTACAATAGCCCGTGCGCTTGCGGAATTAAATAAACCGTTAGGTTTCGACCGAACAAGTTTTTGGCGCCGTTGCCGGGGACAACGGTTTACTTTTTATTTTTGTCTTTACTACATAATTTTCAGTTTTTGTTTTATTTTTGCTATTTTGCTTTCTCTTCCTATAAATTGTTGCGTTTAATTTTTCTTCAAGTGTTTTTCTTATAGTTTATGAAACGGTCTCGGACATACGTTGACAACTTCGATCCGGAACCCGAAAGAAGCTTTCACGAGTGATTAAGAAGATTTAGAGAAACTTTAAAGAAACATATGGAAGGAGAACAGCAAACACCCGCTAGGACCCTACGGGACTTTGTTAACCCAAGTACCCCGGGAACTAGATCCCCTATTGTTGTGCCGAATGCCGAAGCGGCACACTTTGAAATATAGCCGCGACTTTTGCTTATGGTTATGAATAACCAATATAGCGGCACCGCTTTCGAAGATCCTCATCTCCACATCCAAACATTCTTGGAATACTGTGATACCACACGTATTCAGAATGTCACCCAGGAAGCAATTCAGATGCGCCTTTTTCCTTTTTCTCTAAAGGATAAGGCGAAACAGTGGTTAATTTCAGTCCCACCCAACTCTTTTACAACTTGGGACCAAATTCAAGAAGCATTCCTTGGACGTTTCTTCCCTCCGAGCAAGACTGCTCAAATTCGGACGAAGATTACAAATTTTAGCCAAACAGGAAGCGAATCACTGTATGACGCTTGGGAGCGATTCAAAGAGCTCCTAAGGATGTGCCCTCACCACGGGCTTGAAAAATGGTTAATTGTGCACACTTTCTACAATGGTCTCACATATAGAACAAGGGAGACAATTGATGCCGCCGCAGGAGGTGCACTAATGAATAAGACGGTGGATGAAGCATACGACTTAATAGAGAACATAGCACTGAATCACTATCAATGGTTCAATGAGAGGGAACTACCGCAGGGGATTCCAGGTAAGTACAATATTGATGTCATTACTACCTTGTCTTCTAAAGTTGATATGCTTCTTAAAAAATTTGAAAACTTTAATGTAAATCCCGTGGCCAACATTAATGTTGTTTGTGAGCTATGTGGGTCAAACTCACATAGTATAGAATGTTGTGAATTGCTTAACACTACTTCTAGTGATCAAGTAAACTTTTTTAATTCTTATGGGGAAAAGGGTGGTATGTATTCAAACACATACAATCCTGAGTGGAGAAATCACCCAAATTTTTCCTATAAGAATAACAATATTTTAAATCCACAACCTTCTACACAACCACCGGGATTCACACAAAAGAATTTCAATGGCAATTCTAGTGCTTTCCCTCCCCTTAAATCTAAATTGGATCTTATTATGGATTTTATTGTTGAAAGTAAAAACGAACAAGGGAAGACCAATAATGAATTAAGGGAATCCATTAAGTCGTTGAATGCTAGGTTTGATAATTTAGCCGCCCACAATAGAATGCTTGAAAATCAACAAGCTCAACAAGTCGGTACCTCGCATAGACCACAAGGGAGTTTTCCCGGTCAATCGCAAAGGCCCGACGAGCATGTTAGTGCGGTAGAAACTAGGAGTGAAAAAGAAATTATAGATCCCCTTCCAAAGGAAAATATCAAACCGAGTAAGGAGAAAGTTAGTCCAACCCCACCGATGGTTGAGACTAATGAAGATGTTGAAAATGAGACAGAATCCCTTAAGATTTCTAGAAATTTTGACCCTCCAATACCATACCCCCAAAGATTGGTAAGAGCCAAACTTGACAACAATTTGCAAAATTTTTAGAAGTCTTAAAGTCTATTTACATCAACATACCTTTTACTGATGCCCTTCAACAAATGCCGTCTTATGCTAAGTTCTTAAAGGAGATTCTTGCAAATAAGAGAAAACTTGAGGAGCATGAGACTGTTGCATTAACGGAAGAAGTAAGTGCGATCTTACAAAAAGAACTTCCTCCTAAATTAAAAGATCCCGGCACTTTCTCTATTCCTTGCAAAATAAGTAAATACAATGTTGATAATGCTTTGTTAGATCTTGGGGCAAGTGTGAGCCTCATTCCGCTTTCAGTAGGTAAGAAACTAGGTGTGGGAGAAATAAAACCCACCACTATTTCTCTCTAACTAGCGGATCGCTCCATTAAATACCCGATGGGTATTATGGAAGATGTCCCTTGTCAAATCGGGAAATTGATCATCCCGGTCGACTTTGTAGTCCTTGAAATGGAGGAAGATCACCAAATTCCAATTATTTTAGGAAGACCTTTTCTTGCCACCACTGGTGCAGTGATAGATGTAAAGAATGACACTCTTTCTCTAAATATTGGAAATAAAAAGGTCGAATTTAAAAACTTAAATCTCAAGAAGTCATGCCATGAAGTCAACACTCCTGAAAATGATAGCAAAAAGGGTGAGAAATCACAAGCCAAGGACTCAAAATAATAATTAAAAAACCCTTAGATCATAGAGGTGAAAAAAATGTGCACCCTAAAAAGCCTAATAAAATTGAAAAATCAAAGGGTAGGGGGCCTAAGAAAAAAGGCACACCGGAATGTCGCGTGTGCATCAATCATAAGATCTCAATCACGCCAAAGGGTAAGGAATGGCGAGTTGTTAAGGATAAGAGACCATTACAATACCACTCACCGTCCATTATTACTGATAGAAAGAGGTCGAGCTTATGACCTTAAACAAGCATCATCGGAATAGTAAACCGATGAATTATATTACTGTTTATCATAATTTTGTTGACCACCGCATGCTTATCTATTTACTCTTTGTCACATTGAGGACAATGTTCATTTCAAGTGTGGGGGGGGTATACCTATCTTTATTTTGTTTTTTTTTATTTTTTTTGCTTTCTAGTTTAAGAATTTTACTTGCTTTCTAGTGTAAATTTTTCTTTTTAACTTAGTTGCATTTTCATTTTTATGCATGTATAGTATATAAAAAAAAAAAATCCCTATGATGATCCATAATCATTATCATTATGCTTGCCATTTGCCCTAGTATAAATGCCTATTTATCTTTCCCCTCATATTTTCTATACACTTAGAAATCTATAAAAAGAAAAAGTATAAGGGATACTTTTAGAAAATAATTGAAAGCCTCATAAGTTGGTATAGAACAATATAGAATCTCATCAAGAAAAATGCATTTGATTAGAAGGAATTCTTTTTATGCTTGGTCATTTATGCAAATATTGAAAATATTTCTTTAAGATTGTACATTTTTATCTTTATTAGATATTTATTCCCTTTTTAGAAGCACCTTTTTGTTTGCATCCCTTGAATCACACCCTTTCATCAAAAATTCCATCCTTCCATTTTTCAAATCAAGTCAAAGTAAAACACTTTTATCTTATTGCTAAAAAGAGTGACATTTGTCACTAATCCTTAAAAGCAAAAAGAAACCTATTACCTCCTAAGTAACTCGGGACACGGCGTTCGCTGCGACGATGCTTCCTTGCCAAACCGAAGTAATATCCAAAAGTATTCTTGATCTAAGTATTAGGAACATGGGGTTCGCGACCACAATGTCTCCTACTTGAAAGGATCAAAAATAACTTAGGTCTTTTGCAAAAATATAACACGTGCAAAAATAAGATAAATTTGTTTGACTTTGATGAGATTTTTCCACTATCATCATCCATTTTTCACCCTTGTGATTCAAGAATGTAATACAATTCTTCGGAACTTCTAATTTGTGAATAAATGTTTATACCTTCTCTTGTACATTTTAAAGAAATAAATTCATCTTTTCTCAAAAATCACTCTAAAAAAGTGACAGCTTTTTCTACCAAGAAATAAATCTAAGATTCTTCCTTCTAGCATGCTTTACTTGGTCAAAATTCTATATATGCTATATTAGGTTATTGTCTTGCATTTTATCTCTTTAAAATATCCCTAAAATATTTCTTCCTACAATAAATTTTTAAAGGTATTCAAAATATGATTAGAAAGATAAAGGCATTATCTAGAAAGGCAATTTAAGGGCTTGCTACTTTATTTCTGAGGGATCAATCTTGTTTTTCTCCCTCTCCGTATTTTTCATTCTAAGTTTGCTTGGGGACAAGCAAAAGCTTAAGTGTGGGGGAGTTTGATAAGTGACTATTATATAGTCAATTATCCTAGTTTTTATATAATTTTACATAAATAAATCATCACTTTTCATTTAGTTTTTAGTACTTTTTACTTACTTTTGCTATTTTATTAAATTTTACGTTTTTGGTATGTTTTATACATTTCTAGACAGGTTTTAGGGTCATTTTATATCTAAAGGATACTTGGGCTAATTGGTCCGAAAGGATAGAGGAACACCAAGCAAAATAAACACTCAAAGCTGAAAACCAGTCGGAGCGGCCGTGCAGCAAAAGTGGGAGCGGCCGTGCATCATAGGCCATGGCCGGCCATCTTGGCCCATGGAGTGGCCGAGCACTGAAGAGCCCTGGCCGTGCCAAGCCTCGGAGCGGCCGTGCAGCTATTTTGGGAGCGTCCGTGCAAGTCTCCAAGTTCAAATTTAAAACTGGCGCCAAAGAGGACACGACCGTGCAAATTCCTTGACACGGCCGTGCAAGTCGTGACTGCAGATGTAAAGGCACCTTTTGATGGCACCCAATTGAAGAGTCTCCTCCCATTTATAAATAGGACCCTTGTAATCAGTCTTATATACTAATATTTAGAGAGAAATTACTGATATTAGATAGATAGAAAGTATAAAAATTTGTGACAACAATTTTCCAAAGGAGTTTGAAGATCAAAGTCGTTATTTGTTCTTGGAATCACTTTGGAGGAAAAGCAATAAAAGTGAAGCATTATTCTCAGCAATCGTCTTCTTTATTCATAAGTCTTTCTTACTCAATCTTTATTTCTACTTTTATGTTATTAATGGCTTGTGAGTAATCCCCCATATTCTTGGGGTTGGAAACTCAAAAGCATACTTATTCATCATCCAAAAATGTTTAGTCTTGTCTTCTTCCTTCATCTAAAACAATCTCTTTATATTATTCTCTAAATGCCTTACATTTTGGAGATATCCAATTTGTATGATTCAGTCAATTGAGAGAAGTACCTAGCGGAGAATCTCGATTGACGGAACCATATAAAGAAACTAGGTTTCATTGATCACGAGAGTAGTTCAATGGCCTAGGGATGTTCCTTTAATGGAAAGTATGTTGACTCTCGTCCTTAATGGATTCTTACTAATTATGGTCAGCTAGAGATAAGCCGGAACGCCCGTTTGTGACAGGGCGGGAATAACGTAAACGAAAATCTCAAACAGTTAGGACATAATTAGTGAAGAATACAAACGCTATTGTCTTAGCCCGAAGTAGTGTAGGCTTAACATACCATCCTTGCTTTTTATGAAAACCTTTTATCTCTAAGACAATGACAATTTGATGAATAAGATTATGTGTATGATTTCCAATCCCGAGAATGCTTCATTTTATAAGAAATTAATCTAAGTACTTTCTGTTTATGTTCTCTCTATTCTTCTAAAAACAATTTTATCTTCCCCCAATCTTTTCTATTATTTTCTAAAGACAAAAATATTCCCTAGTAAACCCTGTCTCTGTGGGATCGACCCGTACTTGCACCCGCTATATTACAATAGCCCGTGCGCTTGCGGAATTAAATAAACCGTTAGGTTTCGACCGAACAATAGAGCATGCACAATTCCCAGAAAACAAGATGCAATACAATGCAAAGAAAGAAAAAGCAAGCACGACGAATGGAATTCGTGACGGGAGGCTAACCCGCTCAAAGGAAAAAGCTTTCTCTTTTTTTTCATTTTTTTTTCGAAAAGAGATACCGGTACGTGGGATTGTTAGACCACCGTTTATCCCAAGCCTCGGGTTAGAAAGCGATACAGGAAGGTTAGTGGTTTCCACCTATATACCGGGTATCGTTTTTTATTTTTTTTTTGAAAATGAAAGTTTTCTCCTTTGGTTTATCCCCAGCGGAGTCGCCAAACTATGAATGTGGGGGCCCAAATATTTTTTTGTGTTTTATTTGGATTCACTCGAGTTTGAAGACATCCGGTTTAATTTGAAAAACGGAGTCGCCACGCCATTTTGATTTCCTCAAAACTTTGAAAAAAAGGAATTAGGGTCCGGAGGTTATGTTACCCCTTGGGAAGAACTTTTGGCGTTCACCCAAGGTGCCTTGCCGAAGCAAGTCTCCCAAGATTCCATTTTTCGTGCTTGCTTGCGTGCTTTCTTGTGTGCATGTGTTGAAAAGTGGGGGGGAATGTTCCAAGTTGTCTTCCGGACGTATAAACCATTTAGTTGGTTATCGCTCGAGATTCCGTGGATTTTTATGTGTTCGGGACTTTGATCCCGTCCTCATCTTGGACTTGTGATCATCACTATTTGACCTTGGGTCATGTGTGATCTAGAGAAGGACTCTCTTTTATGGCCCAAGTGTGAGGTTCTTTAGAAAGGAATATCCTTAGCCCATCAATCCGACACCTTGAGACGATTGAGCTTGTGTAGGGACTACTATGCTCGTCTTAAGTGATAATCGGAGATATAGGGTTCAAGGTTTATTCATTTCTAAAGGGATTATGGCACCTTTAATGGAAGAAACGACGTAAAGATGGGATCTTTACATCGGTCCGTTCCAAGGATGCATCAAATACCAAAGGGGACTAGGGGAAGGGTATAAAGATCGGATCTTTATGCTCCTCCTATGCTTTTTTGTGCCTTAGGAAGGTAACTAAGCAATCCTAGGAAAGAGAGATCCAACCATGAGTGACATGAAGGATGCATTCTAAACTAAAAATGACATTTTTAATGAAAAAGATGACATTTTGCATGCAAAGGATGCTAATTGGATGTAAATACATGATCTTTAATGCAAAGGATCCACCTTTTATATGTAAAAATGACATTTCAAGTGCAAAGGATGCAACTTTATGTATTAAAATGGCATATTATGTGCAAAGGATGCATAAAGATATCATTTTGAGAGCAAAGGATGCTACTTTAATGCAAAGATATCATTTTTGATGCAAAGGATGCAACTTTATATGTAAAGATGATGTTTAAGTACAAGGGATGCTACTTTTCACATCACCATGTGAGAGATCCACCCTAGAACAAGCCTTTTATGAGGTCTTATTTGTTTATCCTTGGGTTGGATCCTCCATGGATCCTATGTGATGAGGGGAAAAGGGGATATATGATTTACATAATTAAAGATAGTATCTTTAATGACAATGTACCAAATACCAAGCAATATATAGCAATATGTAAATGCAAGAAGCAAGTATATCACATAAAACAAGTATAATGCAAGGTAAAAGGGTAAAAGAGGTTACCAATGGTGGTGTCCTCTTGCTCTTTGAAGTTTTCCTAGGAAATGGACCAACTTTGGGAATTTTGGTGAGGAGGGAGGTGGTTTTTATCACTCTCAGCTCTCTGGAATCTCGTGGAGTTATTTTGGCAGAGTAAGATTACTGAAAATCCCCCCCTAAAATGAGTAGAGGAGGTCTCTATTTATAGGCACTCTGGCAACATCTAATGAAGCCGTGAGGCTTGGAGTTCTAGCCTAATGCAGCCGTGCGGCATTATCCATTATGACTCAGCATCTTTCTAGAATCATGCAAGGTGGCCTTTCTAGAAGGGTTTTTATGCCAAAGGAAAACGTGGTTTTTTAATTCCATGTAATTCCTTCACCCCTCGGAAGGTTCGGAACAGTTCCCGAATTGCTCCTGAACTTTAGGAAAGTCCGGGGAATTGTCGGGGAACTTAACCGGAAGGCATGAGCCAGATTTGGGTACTTACACCCCCTCTTCTGCTTCACTAGACACGTCACCGGCTAAGGAGGAGCTTGAGCCCGTATTTGAAGAAGACTCAAATTCAGATTTCTTTGAGGAAGAAGCTGATGATGATGATGTTGGTTTTGATATATTTGACCCTCCCTTCAGTCTATCTTGATTATGGTCTCTATCAAAAGGATTTGTGCTCTCCCTTAAGCTATTATACTTCCAAAGCCTCTATCCCTCAGTCAGACAATGGGATTCCTTTATTTAATGTTCCTGAGAAGATTACCAGCAAGGCAAAAATTCAGTCTATTCCTATGCCTCCACCCATTGCTGATGAGCTACAGAAGAAGCGAAGAGCTGATAGGATGGCAACCTTTATTGATGTTGTGGCAGATATGAAGGTTGGATCAGCTCCAAAAGACACTCCTCCAAGATTCACCAAGACCAATGGCCCCGGTGAGACAAGTTACCGGCACCAGAAAATAAAAGTTCTCAAGCTTAGGAAACGGTCTGCTCCACCCAAAGGCAAAGAAATCAAGCCAAGCAAGATTGATCAGCAACTGGTTACCGATTTCCCCTCACCAAAACCAAATCTCAAATACCCTACCTCTCTTCCCCAACGGCAACGCAACATAAGGATTCAAGGTCAAATTGCTACCATTGCCCCCAGACCGGTTGAGAGCACACTATCCACCGGTAATCTATATCTCCGGTATCTCTCCATCAATAACCGTATGACTCAAGTATTGGAGATGAGGATCTTTCGTTGGTCTGTTGAAGTGACTTGTAAGGTTGGTTTAATGCCAAATGTTACTAGGCTTTCAATAATGAGGTGTAACATCCCCAAAAATGTGTGTACCTGATATGTTTGATATGATTTGATTAGTGCTACTCATATCACCAAGATGCATCTTCTTTTCGAAAGCTCATCCTATAAGAACTCCAAGGTTAAGCGTGCTTGACCTGGGGAAATTCTAGGTTGGGTGACCCACTGGGAAGTTTCTCAGTGAGCATGTAAGTGAGGACAGCATGTGCTGGAAAGACTTGTGGTGGTTTGTGGGGCTAGTTCGTCAAATCTGATAGCGTTTCGACCCGGTCTTCGGGCTCGGGGCGTTACTGATGGTATGAAAGCGGGACCCGGTGGGAAGTGTGGAGCAAAGTACTGTGCGGAACAAATTGCACACCGCGGAGTCGGTGGGAGTCACCTCTTGAATCCGTACGAGCCCCTCTTGGATCCACACTGCCCGGGGTTTCGATACAAGTAGGCCTTGCCGGGGACGGCAAGGATCCTAAGTGGAGGAGATTGTAACATCCCCAAAAATGTGTGTGCCTGATATGTTTGATATGATTTGATTAGTGCTACTCATATCACCAAGATGTATCTTCTTTTCGAAAGCTCATCCTATAAGAACTTCAAGGTTAAGCGTGCTTGACCTGGGGAAATTCTAGGATGGGTGACCCACCGGGAAGTTTCTCAGTGAGCATGTAAGTGAGGATAACATGTGCTGGAAAGACTTGTGGTGGTTTGTGGGGCTAGTTCGTCAAATCTGATAGCGTTCTGACCCGATCTTCGGGCTCGGGGCGTTACATGAGGAATGGCCAGGCTCAACCCTGGCGCAATATAAGAGAAGCCTCCTTACTTTTGCTAGCCCTCAGAGTGATCCCACTTATCCGGTTAAGGCAAGCTGCCTTACCGTTGGTTCCTAATGCTGCTGAACTTCTTGAACTTTCATTTGCTGAGATGCTGAGCTTGCAACCTGATGAGTTTCTTGATTCTTCTTCTGAGTCAGTTGATGAGTAGATTGTTATATCTCCTACCGGTTAGGTGTCCAGGACCGGTCAGGCACAAGTTATCTTACTTACCGATTCGTCAACCGATCCTCCCACCGGTTCTACAGCCTCTCTAACCGATCCCTCAACTCCTCTTACCGACAAGCCTCTTACCGATCCATCTCCTAACATACTGCTGTTCACTCCTCCACAAGTTAGTCCACTTACCGATGCTCCATTACCGGCTACTCAACCTGCTACTGAAACTTCTCCTCAACCGGCCTCTGCAACCGATGAAGATCCCTTTAGGCCAGTTGTGGCTCTTGACTTGGCAGATTTTTATGAAGCTATGCTTAAAGGGGTTGCTGATGTGAATCGTGAGCTGGTTAGTTCGTGTGTTAAGTCCAATCAGGAGGAGGAGGAAAACAGAGAACAAAGGCTTAGTCGCATGCTTAACCAGATGGAAACTGGCTTTGCAAGGCTCTTGCAAATTTTGTGGAGCATTTGAACAAAAAGGATGCCATCAACAATGATCTTTTGTAACAACTTGATGAGGCTCACCGGACAAACAAAGTGCTTTATGAAGAACAACTATCTAGTCAAGCCATTGTGGACCGGTCAATTGAAGAGCTTAGACGATCAGCAGAAGGCCTTAGCCATTGTGAGCAGAAGAATCGTGATCTAGAAATTGAGTTGGCTAAAGTCAAAGCCAAAAATGAGGTTCTTATGAAAGTGCATGAAGATAGAAAGAAGAGAAAAAGGGAAGAGAAAGAGAAGAAGAAAGAAAAGAGATCATCCAAGAAAGCAAAGCCCTCAGACCCAGTGACTTCGGCTACTCCTCCATCTGATGCTGCTCCCTCACCGGTCAAAGACTCAGCAGATCCTCCAGCTGACCCTCCAGCCGATGCAGCTTGAGAATGTAACCGATGATATATTGTCTTTCTTATCTCATTCACCGGTCTGCAAATTAATGTGAATCTCTTATCCCTAAACTTGTGTTTTGTTGAATTCCTTTTTTAAATATTTTGAATGTTCCAACCGCTACTAACCGTTTTATCTTGCAGGTCTCATTCAAAATCTCTATTCATTTTCACTTTGTTTTTCTTTAAGCTTTCACTTTGCTTGTAAGCTTACTTAGGTAACATCAAGTTGTCATTTGACTTAGGGAATGATATATTTAATAGATAAATACTTTATCATTCTTTTACTAAGTCAAAAAGATGCTAGCCTAGGGTGATTGGACTTAAGCAATTAGGAGGAGATTGTTAGTCAAATATATGTTTAAATTTAGAATTGCTTAAATTCCAATCACAACAAGCATTAATGAGGACCCCTAATTTAATTAGACCAAATAGAATTTTTCTATGTATGATAGGTCCCCTTAGTGCTAGTGCCCAGTGTTTTTATTATGTAATTTTCTCAAGCTTTGAAGGCTTGAAGACCTGAAGATTTCCATCAGTTTGTGAGTTACTTGGTGAAGCTACCTAACCGGTTGACCACTAAAACGGTATGTCTGTCTAACCGGTCACCTTACCTAGCCGATATAACCCTTACCGGTTATATCCACTCTCTTACCTGTTAAGGCTTACTCAACAAGCTTCCCTCAGTTAGCAGCTAGCCCATGCATTAATTGTCCCTAACTACCCAGCCATCAACTTTAGCTGAAGTTGGTAAAGCAAGCATGCTGAAATGACATCTCTGCAACATGTCAGTACCTTCTTGAGGAATGTCAAAGTAACAAGTACTCACATCGCTCCAACTACTCAATGGAAATCCTCTCTATCCAATCTCAGGCATTTAATGCAAGGATACTCTCATTTAATGCCTGCCTGTCCAAGTCATCATTACAACCTCTTCAAAGACAACGACTCCTTTTCAAAGTTCACTATAAATAGCTACCCCAGAGCATTTAAGAAGGTTGATGCATTTAAAGATCCTTGAGAGTGAGCTGCTTTGAACTACCAACCTGCAAATTTCCTAGTTCAAGGCATTCAATTCAAGTCCCCTCTTTCACTAGACATCTCTGTAGGACTTATACACTGAGCACCTCAATCAATAATGTAGTGTTCCTCAATTAGATTACTTATGGAACACATTGATTGATTCACACACAACACCCTAGAGAAATCAGCTCAACTTGTGAGCACATCTCTAGAAAACACTAGGTCTTTATTGTAGCACGATCCGTTAGTGGTCACCTTTAGTTTGGTAGCCTTCAATCATTGGCTTGCAACTTGTAATAGGTAGGATCCATTAATATAGCAGTGCACTTTCACAAATCCAAGTTCTGACCAAACTTGGTAGAGGACGTATCAGTTATTTAACGCTGTGAACCTCTTCAAACAATGTGTCATTTCTTTGTGTGTTTGTTTATTTCTTGTGTAGTTGTAACTAGTTGATAATTTCTCAACTGGTCACAACCTATTGATTCTACTTACTGCTTACTTGTTTGTCTTACTGTAGCGTTGTGAGAAGAATTTTATCTTTTTGAGTCGCCACCTATATTATTCGTTTGGAGAACATAGAAAAACCATTTTGAAAGAGATTTGGGTTCGGGGCTTAGGTTATGGAATGGGTAGGTCAAGGAGCATCCATTCCACCCAATCCGGAGATTGGTCTTGCAAAAGAAAAGAGAGGTTTTCAAAAAGGAAGAAGAAAAAGATTTTAAACAATAAAAGATCCATTTAACGGGGTTAAACAGAATGTAGGATCGATTGCTTCGAGACCGTCTCCATGATTTGGAGAGGCTCTAGGCCGATCCTAGATTCAATAGATTTATACCACTCTAACAATCAATTAGAAAGGGATTTAGGGGTTTACCTTGCGTGAGGTGATTTGGGCAGAGTTTTGACTCAAGTTTAGAATCGACTCTCGATACGGACAGAGCTTCGCCTCAATCCTTGACTTGGGTCTTGATGTTTGTTTATCAACAAGGTTGACAAACAAACTTTGAGGTGAGTTTTAGGGTGATTTTGTAGGAACCTTTCAGGGAAAGAAACCAACAAAATATGTGTGTGTTTTGAAAATTTGTCATTTTTTCCGGGGATCCCTTGAACCTTGGAAGTCACCAAGTATTTATAGGTGATGGATAGGAAGAAGGGGAGAGGTAAAACCCTATCAGAAGGTTCTAGACTCTAAATCCTATTGGTTGGCCGGATGGATAAAGTTTTATCTCGAAAAGAGGTTGAAATCGACGAGAAAACTGCCTTTTACATGCTGCAGAGGGAGGATATCTCGCGCGAGACATGCCATCTTGCAGCGAGATATTGCTCCTGTGGACAATCTTGTCCTTTCCTCGTTATCTCGTATGCAGTTTAGTCCCAAACTAACGATAGTTAGTCAAAACTTAACGAAACATGACGAAATGGTGGATTTCTACTTCTTGACTCAAAGCGAGACTTAGAGTGGTATAAATATGACCCGATGTTTTCAGAATGGGGTGTCTATAGAGCCCCTCGTCGACAAGTCTTATGGAAGAAGTCATGTCGACGATAGAAAAGACATCAATCTGAACATCGGGATGGTCGGGCCACACGGCTTCCTACGTATCTCTATCAGAGAATCAGACCATGATGTAGTTCGACTCGAAAACACGAATAGGCTGCTTTAGGTATTTTGAAAATTATTTGAAAATCGAGGAGATTATGTTTTGAAAGATAAATTCATACTGAGGAATCAAATCAAGACCCAATTCTGAATATACCTGTTTGTTTGAAGATTCGCCTGTCTGGGCTCCGAACCTGCAGGAAATATGTTAGAAAACAAAGGCTCACCTGTCCGGTCCTTCGAGTCCTGTCGGTTTTGTGACAATTCGCCTTTTTGGGTTCTGAATCGGGCTTTGTTGTTGAGGATGACGATTCACCTGTTTGGGCGCTGAATCGGGCTTTTGGTTTGACGATCCACCTGTCTAGGTGTTGGACCGAGCTTTTTCTGATGTCGATCCACCTGTTTGGGCGTTGGGCTGGGCTTTTATGTTGACGATCCACCTGTTTGGGCGTTGGACCGAGCTTTTCTGTTGACGATCCACCTGTTTGTGCGTTGGACCGGGCTTTTATGATGACGATCCACCTATTTGGGCGTTGGACCGGGCTTTTATGATGACGATCCACCTGTTTGGGCGTTGGACCGAGCTTTTATGATGACGATCCACCTGTTTGGGCGTTGGACCGAGCTTTTAATTTGATGATTCACCTTTCTGTGCTTTGAATCATGTGGATTGAGTTGATCTTTGGACCACTTGGTTTTTGGGCGACTGGTGCCGTACCGGGCGATCGTGCGGGCGTCACGTTTGGCTCGTTCCATGACTTGCGGTGCCGATTTTTCCACGTTTCCTTTCTAGTTTATCATTTCCAAGGGTAAATGTGTCAAAATTTTGAATTTTGACGTTTCGTAGACGCTTATTGTCGAGGACAATTTCGTAAAATTCCAGAAGGTATATCTCGCGGCGAGATAAGGTATACCGCGCGGGACTTCTTCGGTCGGGCATATAAATCAGTAGCTCTTGTTTATTTTGAAAACATCTTTTCTAAAACTCCCTCCCTAGCTCAAGCCAAGGTCGCTTTCTTTGCAATTTTCTTCATGGATTGCTTGGTGATTCTCCTCCTAATCCATTCTCAATCCCTCCTCCCTCCATAATCAATTGCTCAAGAACAAAGGAATCCAATTTTGGGGAGCTATTTGCTAGGGAAGGATTATCCCCGCGATGATCTCACCTTCGATAGGCACGCGCACATCTCCACCGCTGTTTGGGAGGGTTTGGTAAGAGCTTCTTTCTCAACTCTTGATCCTTGTATTGCATTGAGTTTGAACTCCCTTTCCCTTGAATTCAAATTCCATCAATGGCTTTTCTTTTTGTCTATGCTTAGAACTAGGTTCCTTCTTGCATGCGTTGATTTTGTGCATTTCTTTGGATGATTGTTGTTGAGTTGTGTGTGTATGGGCCTCCTACACATCATGGATTGTAGGAGAGGTTGATTCAGATCATGAATGGCATCCTTGGGCAAGCTTTTCTTGTATACATGCCAAGTGTTTGATGAAATGCCCCAATGAAAATTTTCTTCTATTCCATTGATTTTCTGACATGGAATGATTTCTAATGTTGCCCTTTTTCTTTTTCCTCTGTTTTGCAGTCATATAGGCCGACGAAGAATTATCGAGGGAGCCCAAAAATGGCTAGAGCGATATGGGACAAGATCAAGGATCTTGATGGCGTTCGGGATAGGGTGGCCCAAACGGGGCTATTGACTTTTCGGGGAATAAGGCGGACTCTCCATGTTCTTCAGGCGATCCGAGAGAGGTGGTGGGATACTACCCACACCGTTCATTTGTGCTTCAAGCAAGCGACTATGACTCCGACTGATTTTCTTGCTATCACGGGGTTAGAGTTCATTGGTGATCCCTTGCCGAAGACTTCGGGTTATAAGCCTACGGGTCCAGCCGTGTGGAGGTAGTTGATTAGTTTCGTCCCTAACAAGGTTAGGGATTTGCTGCTGAGCTGACACCCCTCCGGCGTCAGATTGAGGATTATGCTGAGAAGCCAAATGCAGTCACTGATCGATTGGTGAGGGGTGCCCTCTGGTATATCCTTTCTGAGACCATCTTTGCAAACCACTCTTCTACGACTCGTCTTTCTCTGTCAGGTTTGCTGGTGAATTTGGATGAGGTGAGCGGATATGATTGGGGCTCAACGGGGCTGGCCTTCTACTACCACGCCATGGATGAGGTGTGTAGGAACACCAAGGATTCTCTGTCAGGGTATTCTTATGCCTGGGAGGTATGCCTTTTGATTCTGTTTCTGTTCTCTATCTATATGCTCTGTCTGTATTCCCTACTGAATCTGTTCTGTTTTCCTGTGCAGATATGGGGTTATACTGTCCTTGGATTGTACAGGTTTGAGCTGGAGAGCCGGACCCCTTTGTTCCCGGATATCAGGAGGTGGAGTCACACCAATCGGAGCGTTGATGAGGAGGAGAACTAGGAGTGGACCCTGACGGTCGCGGAGGCGCGAGCCATGCTGGACACTTTTGAGTATGAGAGGCTGGGCCTTTATCCATGGACCCTGTTGGAGCCGGAGGTGCATCGCGCTTGGGATGCTACTGGGATGCAGAGGATGCTGGCATCTCTGGAGGGAGATACCATGTACCTTGGTGAGCGGGTCTTCCCACAGCATGACCAGGGTAGACTACCATATATGGTGCCGGCGGATCTGCCGAGGGCGATGTATCCCACCCACTCTATTCTGGAGGATGATTATGCTAGTCTTCTGGTAGGGGATGTGGCGATGGCTTGTGTCATCCCCGGGGCCTCTTATGCGGAGTTTCTGCCTTGGCTGATGGGTCCCCTCCTGGTGGGGGATAGGCGATCACATGCTCGTGGCTCCGCCTCTGCTTCTGCTTCAGGTTCCTCAGCCCCTAGCACTTCTTCCCAGTCTGCTGGTTCTCTGCCTTTTGCCCCAGACTTCGGTCCTTTGAGCTATACATACATGTTGGGGAGCATGCCAATGGTGGGGCACATCCCGACTCTGGATCATATTCCTGAGGGTTACCGCCTTCCGCCGGATGTCTCCTCGGTATGATTCTGTTTGTATTTCTCTCGTATTCGTCCATATAAGTGTATATGTCCGACTTCTTCTGAGCATTTCTTTTCTTTGGTTGTCAGGTCACTCTGTCCGCGGCCGATTACAACCGTGGAGCGACCAAGATGGTGGGACTGATGGCCCTGGTGTCGGACCTGTCTGAGAGGTTGTTCCATAAGGCTTCTTTGGCGGCCTCGACAGTGGCCTCGGCGGTGACCCCTACTTGCGGAGCTAAGAGGTCGAGGAGGGATGGTAGCCCCCGTGGTGGTGATGGCGGAGGTGTCGGCGGCTCGAGCCACTTGATGGCGTGATCCCCTCCTTTTCTCTCCATTTGATTTCTGATGATCTGTATATATTGGCCGTGTGGGCCCAGAAAATTTTTCTTTTTCTTTGGTCCTGTTAGGAACAAGTAGGTAGCACAAAACAATGGTTTTTCTTAACTCCTAATCCTAGGTCTAATTAGTTAATTAATTAACTTTCTCAACTTTCCATGTTTTTGGAAATGGAATGGAATGGTCGTTAGGCCACAATTTTGAGCTCTAATCTTGGTGTTTTATTGCATGTTATGAACTGTACACGCAGGTTTTTTCGAGACTTGCTTCGTCAAGTCGGGGCTAGATTGCTGTTTGAACAGAAATATTGTTGTTTTGCCGTAGCAATATCTCGCGCGAGATAAGGTGTCTCGCACGAGACACGCTACCCAGGCAGAGATCTCTTCCTTTTTCGAACAGGATTTTGTCAGTTTTCCCTATAAAATCATCCTGTAGTCCGGCCAGATACCTCATTCTAGCCTTTCAAACTCTAGAGATATTCTGTTAGGGTGAAACTCTTGTCTTTTTCTTCAACCCTGCGATCCATGGCTTCCAAGGAGATTGCCCCAACGTCCATGATTGTCGATGATTTTTCTCTGTCATCTGAAGCGATTGAATCTTTCAAGCAAGCATCTAGAGATTTTGTGAGGTCGTTTCGCAACCGATCTCGTAATAGGTTTATTGCAGAATTCGGATTCAGAATCCTTTTTACCTTGAAGAACCTCCAACCGGATTGGAATCTCTTGCAGGGTGCTGCTCGATTTTGGGATCCCTCTATTCATCTTTTCAATTTTTCTTTGAATGAGATGGTGCCTACTGTGGAGGAATTTGCCATTATCTTGGATATGCCTTTGACCGGTGAGATTGCTGTTCCTAAGTACCATAGGAATCATTCGGAGGCTTTGAATGAATTGCTAGGGATCCCCCTTGATACTTGCTATGAGTTGGTTCACCGCAAGTGGGTTGATTGCTCTTCTTTTCCAGAACGCTTTAGCGGTGATTCGGATGATGATGCTTTTCATGTCCACAAGCGGAACTTTCTGGCCCTTTCTCTTTTTGGAGATGTTCTGTTTACATGCAGGGATGGCTTGGTTGACTCCCAACTGGTGGAAATTGTTCTCGTTGTGCTAGAAAATGTTCTAGGAACATTATCCCGCTAATCTTGGGCGAAACCCCGCATGGTCTTGATGAGCCGCATAGACCGGTGTGCCATGACTCAAGGGAGTCCTCTTACTCGTTGACTATCCGGCTTAGGGAGCATCTCAAGCCGGTAGGCCCCCATTAGAATATTCCCCTTTCACATATCATACGCGAAAGTTATTGACCAAGGATCTTTCAGCGGATGAATGGGCTGAGCTGATTGCGAAGACCGAAATGGCTGACGTTCTTTGGTGTCCGCCTTATTGGAGGTTGAATAAGTACGTTGCCAATACCAAGGGCTTTGACAGGGTTGTTCTTCCAGGTTTGCGAGATTCCTCCTTTTATTTTCCCATGCGGGTGCTCCGTCAGTTTGGTCAGTTGCAGGACACTTATCTTTTCGAAGGAGCTTCTCGTGAAGTGTCTTACATTGGTGTAGAGTTTGCGCAGGCGCTAGCTCAAGCATGGGGTGAAGGAACCAGTCGGGACCGCTGGTCGAACCTTCGGACTTTTAATGCAAGCATCTTCTTATCCGATAAGTATTTGGATTGGTTTCTTCATACCGGTCACCCAAGCGCAGAGAAGATTGATGATTTGCGGCTTTCACTGCTAGGGGATTCCTTTGTAGCTAGCAGTATTTTGCGAAGGAGCGAGGCTCAGTCCGATCCTGCTAACGTGCGAACCGATCCAACTCAGGATTTTCTCGATGGGGATTGGTACGAGAGGCGAGGCAAAGGGATGCCTGGAAAGACGCAAGCTTTAGATAGGCCCAATGTCTTCAAGAGGCTTTCGGAGTCTGTCTTTGATCGCCTCGAGGGATGTTCTGCTTTGAGGGGCTCAAAGCGCAGGAAGGATCGCGAAGACGGTGGAGATCATGTCCGCCGGCCTACCAAGTCAATGAAAGGCTAGATCTTTAGGAGTACCAAGAGATTGCTTTGATAGATCAATAGTTTTTATTTTATTAGTATTTTTTCAAGGTTGTTAGCTTAGCAAATTAGTCGTTGTGGTTAGGATTTCCCTTTTGTCATTAATAAAATGCATTCGATTAATAAAAGGACAAAAGTAGATTTATTTATTTGATTAGACCGAACCCGAAGGCTGCCTACGTTCCTCTTTTACAGCAATTAAATAAGAGGCTCAGGTCTAACGTAGTTCATTTTTGAGAGAAAAAAGGACAAAATACGGCTTCCTGCCGAAGGGTAATCTCGCGCGAGATAATGCCCCCTTCTTTTTTATGCACACCCTTTCTTTTGCCTAGACTGCCCCTTCGGGTTTTCAATCCAGCGGGCTTCTTTTCTTGTGCGAGCTCTAATTTTTGCCTAGGCCGTCCTTTTCGGGATTTTCAACCTAGCGAGCGATTTTTTTTATTTTGTTAGGCCAAGTCACGCGAAGTACTTCTTGAGCTTGTCCATGTTGACCGGCTTCGGTAGTTGATCTCCGTCTAAGTCCACCAGCTGAAGGGCTCCCCCAGAGAATATCTTCTTCACAATGTAGGGTCCTATCCATCTTGGTCCCCACTTGCCTAACGGGTTGAAAGGTCCAGGACGGTGCTCACGGAGAACCAGGTCACCTACTCTGATGTTCCTTGTCTTGACCTTTTTGTTGAAAGCTCTTGCCATCCTTCTTTGGTAAGCTTGGGTGTGCTCGGCCGCCTTTAGCCTTCTTTCGTCTAGCAGGTGGCTAACTCCTCGTATCCGCTTTCTAGCCGCCGACTTCGTTCACTTGGTTTTCTAGGAGAACCCGTAGTGATGGTATTTCCAATTCTATTGGCAAGACAGCCTTCCATTCCGAATGTGAGGGCGTAGGGAGTCTCTCCGCCGTTCTCGGACCGAAGTGCGGTATCCCCACAAAGTGCGAAAGGTAACTTGTCGGGCCGCCTTTTCCCAAAGGATCGCCATTTTTCTCGATGATGGTTTTGATTGTCTTGTTTGCGGCTTCAACTGCTCCGTTTGTTTGAGGCCTATAAGGAGATGACTTATGCCTTGTGATTTTGTACTCGGTTAGGAGACGATCGGTTTCCTTCTCGAAGTGTGACCCATTATCAGATATCATCTCTTGCGGAACCCCGTACCGGCAGATGATGTTGTGCTTGATGAATTCTGCGACCTTTCTGGCATTCAGAACTTTGTAGGAGGCGGCCTCAACCCATTTAGTGAAATAGTCGATGGCTACTAGGACGAAGCAATGTCCGTTAGCTCCTACGGGTGTGACCTTTCCAATCACGTCTATCCCCCATGTAGAGAACGGCCAAGGAGAAGTCATAGGGTACAGTAAGGAAGGCGGTGCATGCTGAAGGTTGGCGTGTATCTGACACTTGTGGCACTTCTTGACCATTCTGGTACAGTCGGCTTCCATGGTTAGCCAAAAGTACCCTTGTCTGATGATCTTTTTGGCGAGCATGTTTCCGCTCATGTGGGTTCCGCATATGCCTTGATGAACATGGTCCATTATTTCTCGGGCCTCTTCCTCGGTGGCACAAAGAAGGTTTCCTTGGGAATGTTTCTTGAATAGACGGCCAGCAGTGATGACGTAATTAGCAGCCAATCTCTTGAGGGCGATCTGAGTCTTTTGGTCTGTCTCAGGTGGGATGGTTCCATCTAGGATGAAATGCCAAATGTCATGGTACCATGGTTTCTCTTCGGAGTTCTCGACAATGGTACATTCGGCTAACCATTTGTCTTTGCAGTCATGGAGATCGATAACGGCGCAGTAGGCAGGAGTTGCACGTCGTGTTACTTTGAAGGGTTTGACTGCCTTCCCTTTAGGAATTTCGACCAAGGAAGCGAGAGTGGCCAATGCGTCAGCAAACCGATTTTTGTCTCTAGGGAGATAGTGGAATGAGACATCCTGGAACTGTTGCGCCAACTCTTGGAGGTGGGCACTGTATCTTTGAAGGGTTGGATCTTGTACCCTCCACTTCTTCAATGTATGATTGATGATTAATTGGGAATCCCCAAATACCTCGAGTTCAGTCACGTTGCGTTCTAGGGCTGCCTCAAGCCCCGCTATGTAAGCTTCGTATTCTGCGGTGTTGTTGGTGGCGTCAAAGTCAAGACGTATTGCCAGTGGAGTATAGATGTCGTTAGGGTCTACCAACAACATTCCGATGCCGAACCCTCTCTTGTTGGCTGCGCCATCGAAAAATAATTGCCACTTATTTTCTTCTTCTATACTCATGATGTCCTCATCAGGGAATCGTGGGTCTTCCCCCTTCACTTCGTCGCAAGGAAATTCGGCCAGCTGATTCGCGAATACACTCCCTCTAACGAATTTTTGAGTGACGTAAGTGATGTCATGCCCCGCGAGCATGAAGTACCATTTGGCTAGTCTTGAAGACAAATTTGATTTGTCTAAGATATATTTCAGTGGATCCATCTTTGCAATGAGACGAACTGGGAAGGCTTCCATATAGTGCTTTAGCCTTTGTGATACCCAAACAAGAGCAACGCAAGATTTTTCGAGTGAAGAGTAATTGATTTCGCTGCCTTGGAATCTACGGCTGACGAAATAGATGGCATTCTCTGTGTGCGAGGCAGGCTGTTCTTGAGCGAGCATAGCCCCTAGCGCGTTGTCAGTAACTGTGAGGTACAATTTCAAGGGCTTCTCCTTGTGTGGTGGAACCAAGATAGGTGGGGAGGTTAAGTAATGCTTAACTTCCTCGAATGCTTCTTGACATTCTTTGGTCCATTCTTGAGGTGCGTTTTTCTTAAGTAGCTTGAAGATGGGGTCACACATTGTAGTCAGTTGATTGATGAATCGACTGATATATTGAAGTCTGCCCATGAATCCCTTTACTTCTTTCTCGTGTTCGGGTGGAGGCATGTCTCGTTATGGCTTTTATCTTGGCGGGGTCCGCTTCTATGCCACGCCCGTGACCATATACCCTAAGACTTTTCCTTTGACAACTCTGAATGAGCATTTGGCGGGGTTGAGTCTCATCTTGTGTTGTCTCAGTCGATTGAAGAATTTTCTGAGATCCCTGAAGTGTTAACCATCTGTCCCCTTTGAGTGAATAATCATATCGTCCACGTATACTTCTATTTCCTTGTGGATCATTTCGTGGAATAGTGTCGTGATCGTTTCTTGGTAGGTAGCCCCCGTTTCTTGAGACCAAATGGCATGACCGTGTAGCAAAACGTTCCCCAAGGTGTGGTGAATGCTGTTTTGTGTTGATCCTCCTCTGCCATGAGGATTTGGTTATACCCTGCGAAACCGTCGACGAATGAGCGGACTTCGTATGCGGCTGTGGCATCGACCAACATGTCTATGTTTGGTAGCGAGAAGTCATCTTTAGGGGATGCCTTGTTCAAGTCTCTGAAATCGACACAGACTCGTATTTTTCCATTTGATTTGGCTACTTGTACCGTGTTTGCAAGCCATTCCGGATACTCAATCACTTTGATAAACCCTACATTCAAGAGCTTCATGATTTCCTCTTTTACTTGCATTGACCATTCCGGCTTTATTCTGCGTAGTTTCTGTTTGACTGGCTTGGCGTTGGGTAGCAGCGGTATCTTGTGTTCTACAATCGTCTGATTCAACCTGTGCATATCTTTGTAGGACCAAGCGAAGACGTCGACATATTCTCTCGAGGAGCCGTGTCAAGGTTTCTCTCGTCTTCCCCTTGAAGAAGCCGCCGATCTTTGTTTCTCTGGGGTCTTCTGTTGTCCCAAGATTAACCGTTTGCATTTCCTCGTCGTCAACAGGGCCATTCTTTCCACAACGACCTACTTGCTTAGCTAATTCTTTTAAGATTTGTTTGTTTTCTTGATCTATCTCATCGTATGATTCATTATTAACGTGTTCGTTATATTGATTATTATTAGTTAATTCATCATTCACGATGTTAGCAATCTCGTGGTACTCGAAAGATCAAAGTTTTCATTAAGGAAGTAAGGGAATACATGTTCGGCCACCGCCTCGATTTCCTCGAGTGAGTTCATCGGAGGTGGAGCCTCGCTTCTAATGTGAAAGTTACAGTGGCCTATCTTCCTCGCGGGATGGGGAGTGCAACCAAGCTCTTTGATCATGAAGTCTTCATCAACAATCGGTCCTCCTAAGTGACGTGCCGCTTAGAATTGGCTCATCACATTTCGTATTAGTCTTGTGTAATCAACCGTTGGAGCGTCCCCTTGAGATTGCATGGATCTCGGCTGTCTTCTAACCTAAGACAGTCCCGGAACCGTCGCAAAGATGTCTTCTCCCAACACAAAGTCCCATTCACTTGTCATTTCTGCCTTCGTGCCCCACAAATCATTAGGGATTAGTGTGACGGGTTTTGTTTCATCTGGAGAAGCATCGCAGTCGCTGAAGATTTCAAAACCCGGTTGGCGCTTTCCTTTATCATCAGTCCATGGTTCTGAAAAGATAAAGTAGGGAATACTTTCCCCTTCTCGAACGAAGTAGCCATTGAGTGTCTTTCGATTGAAATTGGAGTTGCTTTGCTGTCGATCCAATTCTTGGCCTTTGGGTCTTTGTGGCCTTTGTATGTGGTTCCTTCCCACTTGATTTGAGTGAAACCCCACTCTTCTTCGTCATCCCCATCGTGGATGGAAGTGATGTATCCTAGGCCATGCTTTGTGTGAAGTGGGGGAACCGGTGGTGGTTCTGTTATCCCTTGCAAGTGCTTTCCAAGCCCCAATCCAGGAAAGTATCCTTGTGCTAGCATCATTCTCCAGACAGGAAGGCTTCCGGAAAACCAAAGTGCCTTGGAGTAGTCATTTTCGTTGCAAGTTTCTATGACATTCACGGTGCCTTCTTTCTCGATCTCAAAGAAGTAATCAGAATTGAAAAAGGGAAATACTGACTAACTATTATTGAAAAGCAAACTTGATACTCTTGCCCACAAATGAAGTCTTTAGGCAAGTAGTACCCGACTAAGCTAAACTAGACAACTAACCGTTTCTTTTTTGCAACTAAATGTAAATAACTGAAAGGAAAAGAGACTCCTCATTTGTTTGAACTCATCCAAACTATTCCACCACTTGGGCAAATTCTGATGGCGTCGTTGTCAATCAAGTCTTGTACTGCATTTTTCAGGTTGAAACAATCATTGGTGTGATGGCCATTGCATTGAAGGTAGTAGCAATAGAGGTGTGGAGATCGACCTTCCCTCTTAGGTATGTATCCTTCTATCGGTTTCAGCTTTCCGTCCTTGTGAAGACTTCTGAAGAGATGACCAAGAGTGATGTTTTCGATGTCGGAGAAAACCCTCCCCTTCCTTCGCTTAGCCATTTGATTATGGAGATCTCGGATATGATTCTCGTAGTGTTGCACAAAGACGAGGTGGCGAGACTCATATTCTTCCTCCATTTGCTCTTTGAGGTCACGGTAGAGAGTATTGAGGAAAAACTTGACCCTTTCATCAATGTCATCTTCAATGTGGGCTTCAAGGTTTATGCACTTTTGGGTCATAGTTTCGAGTTCGCTCTTGACTTCCTCGAGCTCTTCAATCAGCATCTTTGTCTTTTCAGCTTGGATAGATTCTTCCATGTGATGCCACGAGTCATTGTCGTTAATTTGCTGCAGGGCTTTGGCAAGTTGAGTTTTGATGTCACTTAGCTCCTCTTGCACGGATGATCGTCCACTGTCGGAATAACTTTCCATCTTCCGGAAATCCCTAGCAATGCGAGTGGTGGGCAAATCAAAGACTTCTCTCCAACCTTCCACATGTTCCATCTCAGCGACAAGAGACTTGGTCAAATCTTCGAGAGTGTGTTGCTCAAGGTCCTTCTTGGTGATGACATGCTTTTCAGTAGACATTGTGTTGGGAGTCTTGAAGTTGTGTAGCTTCGGAAAACTGACATAAGAGATGCAGAGACGATATCAGGATCAAATCTAGCCCCAACGGGTCGGAAGCAGGCTTAAACGGCTCGTGCTCGCCAAAGAAACAGAGGCATTATCCCGCGCGAGATATGTAGTCCCGCGCGAGATAATCACACGGAAAGTCAATTTTTATTTAGACCTAAATTTTGGTCGGAACGGAAAATCCGTTTTGAGGGGTTTCTAAGGCCTTTATCAGAACCTAACGACTAAGAAATCAATCCGATTTTTGTAAAACAAAGCCATGTAAGATCGTTTTTCGAAGGATTATATATATATGTATTTTTTCAAAGGGACATCCGAAAGGGTCATTCCGAAGGGACTTTTTCCGAAGGGACTTTTTCCGAAGGGACTTTTCCGAGTCCTTCTTTATTGTCAATTTTACATGGCTTTGCTTTGATCAAAAACAAGAAAAGATCACCGAGTCAAAACCGACCGGTCACGGAGTGATCCTAAAAGGACAATCTACATGAATATGTGGCGATGCAGGGCTGGAAGGCTAGGCTCCCCGCGATATGACAATCTAAGTGGATTGAATACGCGGAGTAGGATGGTCCAACTTCGGAGAGACCGGCGACTAGGTGGTTACCGTCATCCGTCCTTAGTGTGGGTCCCGAGTTTATAGAGGGTATGCAGTGCAATGACAGTTATAATATGAGTGCGCGTGCGTGAGAGTCAATCTAGGTGATAGAGTAAAATAGAGATTTTTTTTTGAAAAAACAAAAGAAAAACAGATAATGGCCGCACCAAGTGGTTGCCTACGTTTCTCCCAAATAAGGAAGACTCAGGCCGTCATAGTTCCACATAAGGAGAGATAAATAGAAATAAATTAATTAATTTACAACTCCCGAATCCCCAATGGACCGGACTTTAATTAAATAAAACCCAATCACACGCAGTTCATAAATAATAATCAATTATTTAAATGAAATAAAGATTCGAGTTCTACACCTTAAGGGAGGCCTTAAGATGTGGGAACTCTGCAGATAATGAATTCTGGGATCCCCCTTGCATGTTCGGCTCTCGTCTTGGACTATGAGATGAACGGGAGAAACCAGAAAACAACCAGATTGCCGAGGCGATATCTCGCGCGAGATATGATATCCCGTGCGAGATATGCCTCGTCTGAGAGCAGAAAATTGAATTTACAATTTTTTTTTTTGAATACCTCTCTTTTAATTTTGACGCAAGTTTAAGCCTCTTAATTCTAACTCCCCAGCGGTGTCGCCACTGTAGCGTTGAGAGAAGAATTTTATCTTTTTGAGTCGCCACCTATATTATTCGTTTGGAGAACATAGAAAAACCATTTTGAAAGAGATTTGGGTTCGGGGCTTAGGTTATGGAATGGGTAGGTCAAGGAGCATCCATTCCACCCAATCCGGAGATTGGTCTTGCTAAAAAAAAGAGAGGTTTTCAAAAAGGAAGAAGAAAAAGATTTTAAACAATAAAAGATCCATTTAAAGGGGTTAAACGGAATGTAGGATTGATTGCTTCGAGACCGTCTCCATGATTTGGAGAGGCTCTAGGCCGATCCTAGATTCAATAGATTTATACCACTCTAACAATCAATTAGAAAGGGATTTAGGGGTTTACCTTGCTTGAGGTGATTTGGGCAGAGTTTTGACTCAAGTTTAGAATCGACTCTCGATACGGACAGAGCTTCGCCTCAATCCTTGACTTGGGTCTTGATGTTTGTTTATCAACAAGGTTGACAAACAAACTTTGAGGTGAGTTTTAGGGTGATTTTGTAGGAACCTTTCAGGGAAAGAAACCAATAAAATATGTGTGTGTTGTGAAAATTCGTCATTTTTTCTGGGGATCCCTTGAACCTTGGAAGTCACCAAGTATTTATAGGTGATGGATAGGAAGAAGTGGAGAGGTAAAATCCTATCAGAAGGTTCTAGACTCCAAATCCTATTGGTTGGCCGGATGGATAAAGTTTTATCCCGAAAAGAGGTTGAAATCAACGAGAAAACTGCCTTCTGCATGCTGCAGAGGGAGGATATCTCGCGCGAGACACGCCATCTCGCGGCGAGATATTGCTCCTGTGGACAATCTTGTCCTTTCCTCGTTATCTCGTATGCAGTTTAGTCCCAAACTAACGATAGTTAGTCAAAACTTAACGAAACATGACGAAATGGTGGATTTCTACTTCTTGACTCAAAGCAAGACTTAGAGTGGTATAAATATGACACAATGTGTTCAGAATGGGGTGTCTACACTTACTTGGAAATAAAATTTGTCCTTGTTGCATGAGATTTTAACTTACCGTTTAATCAACTTACCTAACCGTTTTTGAGAAACTCCCTAACCGATATTCTGCTTTGCAAACCTCTCACCGGTTAGTCATACAGTAACGTATATTTTCAAAGATCAAAATTGTTTTTAGCAAAAAGTTTTAAACAGGCTATTCACCCCCCCCCCCTCTAGCCTGATTCCTACCATTTGGGACCTAACAACAGGCCGTCCGGTCCTTTCTTCAATTTGAGGGACCTTTGAGGTATTTTGGAAATTGCTGAGGATTGTTGATTAATCCTAAAGAACAGGCCGGCCGGCCAGTCACTCAATTTCAGGGGTATTTTTATCTTTTCACCCTTGAATCTGATTGATGGAGATGTGGGGAGGCTTGCATGTGTTCCACGTGTCCAAGCTTAGTCACTAAGATTGGGTTTTTGCTCCCTTAATCCCGATTTTGAATGTTTTCTAAATAATTGATCGGATAAAAGGTCTGGAACAGTCCCAGAAATTGCGTATTTCGGGGAAAGTGATATTTTCACTTGTTCGAACGTGGGATGAATACACTTTGGAATTTGGATGCACGGGACAGTCCTGGGAAGTCTCGTTAATCTCAGAAAGGAGAAGTTAACGGATTCTTGTTAACTTGGGAAGTGCCAGTTAACGGATTGTAATGATTCGGATTTGGGTACTTACAGTAGCCCCTCGACGACGTCACTTTCGAAGGAAGTGGGGTCGTTGAAAAAGATAAGGATCCCAAATCGGGGAGATTCCTTATGGAGAGACTTGGATGGTCAAATTGCTAGACCCTATAGTAAGGATTTCTACGTATCCACAGGGGAATTAAGCCGATCGTAGTTCACGGGTGCTAGGGCAATTCATAGGGGCCTCGACCTGTGGGGAATGATTAGGAGGATTTTGTCCTGATTGAGACTATTTTGAAGGCATCTAAACCTGAGGGAGACTATTTTGAGGCATCTAAACCTGAGGGAGACTATTTGAAGGCGTCTTAACCTAAGGAGACTATTTGGAGGTGTCTAAACCTGAATGTTACTATTTGGAGGCGTCTAAACCTGAGGGAGATTTTTTGGAGGCGTCTTATCCTAAGGGAGACTATTTGGAGGCGTCTAAACCTGAGTGTGACTATTTGGAGGCGTCTATACCTGAGGGAGACTATTTGGAGGCATCTAAACCTGAGGTGCTGAGGGCGTGCGGCGCCTCAGACTGATCTTTCTGAAAGGAGATGAGAAAGTTCTGTCCCCGACGGATTTTTCTTGAAAGGATATGAGAAAGAGGGATCTCATGCTGGGGATTTGGCAGAAATTACGGGAACGGTTGTGTTTAACTGGCGTTTTTAACAACACAGAAGGATTGACATTCTAACATCGGGGTTAGGAACGGAATGTGATCTCGGGGGAGACTGATATATTGCTGGGGAAAAGCATCCAGAGTTCTAACAAAGCCAGTTAGGAACTGACTAGATTGATTGATGTTCCTTTTTAGAAGGATGGTCTTAGGATCGAGCTGGGGAGGAGGGTTCGGGCTTACGACAGTGGCCGAAGAGAGATTATTATACGGGCTTACATTGATTGCTGTTGAAATGGGATGGTCGGGCTTACGATTGAAGGCCGGAGAGAGTTTGTTGTATGGGCTTACATTGATTGCCGTTGAAAGGGGATGGTCGGGCTTACAATTGACGACCGGAGAATGTTTATTGTACGGGCTTACATTGATTGCCGTTGAAATGGGATGGTCAGGCTTACGATTGACGACTGGATTTTAACCTCGGGAGAGGGGCGTTAGAAATGTCTAACTGGAATTTAACCTCGGTAGAGGAGGCGTTAGAAATGTCTAACTGAAACTTAACCTCGGGAGTGGGGCGTTGAAATGTGTAACTGAAATTTAACCTCAGGAGAGGGGCGATAGAAATGTCTAACTGGAATTTAACCTCGGGAGAGGGGCGTTAGAGATGTCTAACTGGGAAATTTAACCTCGGGAGTGGGGCATTAGAAATGTCTAACTGGAATTTAACCTCGGGAGAGGGGCATTAGAAATGTCTAACTGGGAAATTATTATATTTTGAGGAAAAGTGTCAAATTTGAAAAGATGGGGGGCTGATTGGGCATTTGGGCCAAAATGGCCCATCCTGTAAAAGAGGCCGGCCGGCCACTTCCTCATTTTGGCCAAATTTAAAGAAGGCGTCGGCCATTAGAGAGAAAGAGAGAAAATTGAGAGCTTTTGGCCAAGAGAGAGAGAGATAAAAGTGAGAAAAATTCATCATTTTTCTTCGGTCTTTGTTGAAATATTTGAGAGATTATTGCTATGGAAGCAATATTGGGGTGGAGGGGTCGACATAGAAGGAGCGACAACGAGAGGAAGAGGATTAGGAGGACGGTGCGAACGACCAATCTTCCTATCGATCCGACCGAGTTTTACAAAGCTCGGGATAGCCATTAGTCCAAGGAGGGGATAGCGAGGAAGGTAAGCATCCTTTGAATTCCTTTGAATATTAGAATTTTGAATTCTTGAAGTTTTGGAATTTTGATTTGAATTGAGTTAGGGTTCTTGGTGCCCGATTTGGGGCTTTTGACCTTGCGATGCCCTTTTGTCGGAATTGACTTTAGCTTAGTGCAATTGATTCTATGGGTAGACAACGTAGAAAATTTGGTAGAAAAATTCCATGTCTAGGGGTGTTTTCCAAAATTAAAGTGAATTTAATTCGGGACGGAGTAATTTTGAAAGTGTTTGAAAGTTCCGGGTTTGACGGATTTTTCGACACGATTTTGAAAGTTTCGGGTTTGATGGATTTTTCTAAATGACTTGAAAGTTCTGGGTTTTACGGATTTTTCTACATGTTTTGAATGTTCTGGGTTTGACGGATTTTTCAAAATGTTTTTTTTTTTAAGTTTCGATTTTGATGGGTTTTTCAACATGGTTTTGAAAGTTCCAGGATTGATGGGATTTTCAACATGGTTTTGAAAGTTTCGGGTTTGACGGGTTTTTCAACATGGTTTTGAATGTTTTGGGATTTGAACCGTTAATATTCCGACGTGGGACAGAGATATTTTAGGGAAATGAACCGTTAATGAAACGGGATTTTGAAACTTGAACCGTTAATATTCCGACTTGAGATGGAGATATCTTAGGAAAAAGATTGAACTATATCTTTGTGTCGATATGTTTTGTAATTTTGATATGTGCATGTGCATTTTGTGTACGTTATCTTGTAGTAACATACCTTTGCTGTGTTTACCTGCATGGACGAGGGTCGGTTGATGTGTCCACTACTTAGAGTAGGGGAGATCTTAAGGCTGTCAACGTGCTGTGGGAAATGTTCCCGAATGTCGCTCATGATGGAGAGAGGAGTCCACAGCAGCTGGTGATTGACTCAAGCCTAGGGGGCTTTAACAGCGCGGTGGCTGCTGTGGCTTCGACTCAGAGGGTCAAGGTGATCCATGTCGCGTTGAGCGAGTATTGGTGGGACACGACCCATACTTTTCACTTCAGGTGGGCAGAGGCATCGATCACTCACACTGACTTTGCTACGATCACCGAGTTGTCGTTTCGGGGCAATCCCATAGGGTGGTTTGATTAGTTTACCATGGATCAGCTGACAAAACTGCTTGGATTCGACATCACGAATGCCATGAGTCTTGGTATTCGGTATAGACCGATGGAGGCACATTTGAGGAGAGGGATAGCTGAGTATATGGATGGCTTTGAGAGGATGACAACTGATCGGTTGGCTAGGGGGTTCTTGTGGTTTGCTCTGTCAGCAACCATTTTTCCCAAAGCTGATACGACATGTCAGTTTTCCTTGCTCAGCTCCTTGATTGATCTGGAGGCACTGAGAGGGTTTGCCTAGGGAGAAGTTGGTCTGGCCGAGCTTTTCTTCGCCTTGGACAAGTATTCTCGGGGGGAAGATAACTTGTTCTGCTATTTCCAGTTCGTGCTGGATGTGAGTCTCCTTCTTTTTTCTCTTCCTTGTCTCGCTTGTACTTGTTTGTATCTGCTTTGTAGCTTACATAACTTTCCTGGCGTCTTACAGGTGTGGTGCTTTGAGGTGTTCCACCCGCATCAATAGAGCATTAGGGAGGAGTATGCTCCTTTGTTTCCTGCTATGCTGACTTGGCAAAAGGTGGCTAGGAAGCCGGTGAAGTCGAGGGAGAGTACCCGTGTGACTTATGAGGAGGTGTCTTTGGCTCTGGACCAAGACTTCTCGCCGAGGATCAACTTGACTTGGTAGAGCCGGTTCAATCAGGCGATTGTGAACGCTGTCAGGGAGGTGACAAGCCAACGGAAGCTGCTAGTGGGGCTTCACTATGATGTCATGTATCTTGGCGAGAGGATGTCTTGCCAGTATGCTCCGGGATCTGGTCCCATGGTTCCGAGGGATCCGCCTCTTCATATGCTGTTTCCTTTGTCCATAGCTGGAGAGAAGTTGCAGCGGTATACGCAGGGAGTGCCTCATATTGAGAATGTCATTGAGGATGCTGACTATGACATTTTTTGGAGGATGAGGCTGAAGAGCCCACAGGTGCTGGCCAGAGAGGGTGAGGACCCTGCACATCCTAGAGATTACCAGCTCCCCCGCACTGGTTTTGCATACGAGGGCATTGGTGGTTCTCGCAGGCGGTTGACGATTCCCATCCCTGAGCAAGCGAGGCCTCTATATAGAGTTGAACCCAGTGCTTCGGTGATTATCTTGCTGCTTTTCTGTATTGTACCTACGATCAGGCTGTCAGACGTCTGGATGGGGTGACTGGTTTTGCCAGGAGGCTTGTTAACTTCCTGCGGTACAATTCTCGGAGGATTGCGGTTGTTCATGAGCCGATGCCTTCCAGACCGTCCGTTGCGAGAGACTCATCTACTTCCATGGTTGGTGGTATAGATGCTGGGCAGGGCTTCAGTCAGTTCGCTGGTGAGACTGCTGGATTTTGGGCTCGCCATTCTTTGTACTCGGGATTCGAGCATGGGGAGTCTTCAGGAGCACAGGCACAGGGCCGTCATTCCTCGTATTTTGGATGGGATGACTTCGTGGATTACATGTCTACCACGGATCCACAAGGGCAACAAATAAGAAGATGCTTTGAGTGCTCGGATCACGAACTGCACTACGAGTAGTTACATTGATATCCTTTAGACAATTGTGTGCACTGCCTGTAACAAATATTATTTTGTACTCGAGAGGCTCTTGGGGCGAATTTTGAACACTTGAGCATTTATTATGATTACTTTTCACTTATTCTTGGAAGATAAGCAAGTAGGTTGATCAAAAATAAACGAAATGCATTGAATAATAAATTTGAGCAGGCAAAATAGCTATATGCACTGTTATTTATTAATTGCACTGTTGCACGACCCCAGGGCAGATGTGGTATCTGTAATAAGTGAATTGATCATGGGCTGGCAAGTTTTATCAAGGCATGAACATGGTTCACTTTGGAAATGTCGAGGGACATTGGTGCAGCAAGGCTGCAGGTTTGACTCGGTCAAACTGAGAGACAGGCTGGCCGGCCAGAGCTTCAATTTTGACTTGTTTATATTGTAGTCTGGTTTGTGCAGATTCAGAAGTCTCACACTTGTTCTTGAAGCTGAAATTTGTTTTCTCTCTCAAAACTTGAAGCTTTCTTCAATTTCCATGGCCATGTTTCCAAGATTGTCGTCTCAGATGCAAGAGCGATTCCTGGAGAGGTTCAAGACATGGGTATGGCACCATATGAGGCAAAATAAGGAGTTTTTGGAGGGTTATTATAGGATGAAGGTGGTTTGGGCTTTGAAGGAGCTTTTGCCGGACTGGGACCTTCTGATAAATGCGGCTCATTTCTGGGATGAAAGGAGGCACGTGTACATTTTCTCATATAATGAGATCACGCCCACGCTTGAGGACTTTCGGGCTATCCTTGGAGAACCTGAGGTGAAGCAGATTGTTCTTCCATTGACGGGCGGCCTGACCACCGTTGAGAAGTTGACGTCTTTGCTTGGCATTTCTGCTAAAGAAGCATAAGGGATGCTGATACCGAACACTGACCATGTTGACATTTCGGGGCTGCCAGACAGGTTTGGAAGTGCTGATGGGAGTGTTGATGCGTGGGACGCTTTTGCTCTGTGAGTGATTGCTACTTTGTTCACATGCATGTCCTTAGGGGTGTGCCACCACAGTGTTCTGGACCTGGTGAGGCAGTGCCGGAGTGGAGGAGATATTATATCCTTGATCTTGGGCAAAACATTCCATGGCGTAGGTCGGATGGAGACCGGTAGCCGGTACATGTGGGGACGAAGTCTCACTATGCTTATTTTGTGGTTGAGGGAGAGGTTGCAAGTGATGCCCGAGGTACCGGCGACATGTGATCCTTGGTCTTTCTCTCGGCGACGCTTGGTGATAGGAGGCAGTCAGGCTGACTTGGAGCTTTGGATGGCCAAACTCCGCACACATCGTCTGCGATGGTGGGTTCCTCACTGGAAGTTGCAGACTTGTCAGACCGTTCAAGAAGGTCTCTTCATTGTCAGAGTTCCGGGGTTGTCCCAGTCTTCTTTTTATATTCCATGTTTGGTGCTGCGGCAGTTCGGGCTGGAGCAGGTTCCGTTGACGAGCTTAAGTGATGCCGCTACCTTTGAGGTGGGATCACTTTTCATGGATGATCCTTCAACGTTATTGCTTTTCATGCGGTTGTGGCAATATACGTCTTTTCCTACTAGGGTTCTCTTTCACCAGAGAGGGGGCACTGTTCTGTCTACTCGATATTTGAACACGTACGAGGAGTGTATAGGGAAGACAAAAATGGCTCTTCTATGGAGATGAGGTGAGCTATTGGGCCTTAACCGTCGTGACAGCTCGACTTTGAGGAGGGCCGAAGCGATGGCCAACCCTTAGGATAGTACTGGGGTTGATATGGCGACTATGAGGTCAATGCTAGTTGATTGGCCGATCAGAGCACGGATATGGCGACTCGAAGAGGGGCAGCTCGTGATAGAGCTAGGGAAAGGGCTGCGTTGGCGGCTATAGGTTTGACAGAGGCGTCGAAAAGGGTCCCAGAGCAAGGTAGAAGGACTACGGGGATATTTCATGTGAAGGTAAAGAATACCCGCCGTGGGAGATGGAAGGGGAGGAAAGATGAAGGACCGAGTATGAGTGGCTAGGTTGACCTTGCCATTCAGAATATCCAACCACTGTCATTGCAAACACATTAAGTTGATTAAGTGTTTTATATTGTTTTGCTAGCGTGTAGCGAGTCAAGAGTAGACCGTTCTTGAACTCATCAAAGATTGTTTTAACCGTAATGAATCTGTAGGTTAAATTTAAGATTTTTTCGAAACACAAGCGATTGGTGTTGTATTTGAAATTTTATTTGTTTTTGAGACTGAACCAATGATGGCTGCCTACGTTCCCCTTTTACAAATGGACTAAGGGGCTCAGGTCACCATAGTTCGACACTTTTGAGAAATTTGAAGAGAGATGAAAAGTGAGACCCTGTTTTTTACCTAGATCATTTTAAGGAATGTATCTAGTTGGGTATTACTCTTTTAGCACTTTGATTTTACTGATTGGCGGTGTATGGGGAGAGAGAGTTGACTCGTGTTCTTCCTCAAATGAAGTATCTGCGGAGCTTGCTTCCGTTTACTGGGTTGAAGAAAGGATTCCCATCCAAATCTGCTAGCTTCATGGCTCCTCCAGAGAAGATTCTTTGTACCACGAATAGGCCTATCCATCTAGGTTGCCACTTTCCGAGGGGATTGGTCTGTGTAGGAGGCTTTTCCATAAGCACCAAGTCGCCTTCTTTGATGTCTCGGATCTTGAATTTCTTATCAAATGCTCGGGCCATTCTGCTTTGGTAGGCACGAGTATGTTCCATGGCTTTCAATCTTCGCTCGTCGAGTAGAGCTAGTTTGTCATGACGGGTTTAGAGCCATTCGACTTCATTGATTCCGTTTTCCAAGAGGACTCGGAGGGATGGAATTTCTAACTCAACTGGTAACATTGCTTCCATTACGTATGTGAGTGCGAAAGGAGTCTCCCCTGTGGTGGTTCTTACTAATATTATGTATCCCCAAAGTGCTAGATGTAGCTTTTCGGGCCAATCCTGACCTCTGACGGCCAACTTTTTTATTATTCTTTCAAGAGTCTTGTTTGCTGCCTCTACTGCACCATTAGTCTATGGTCTGTAGGGAGAAGACTTGTGGCGTGTAACTCTGAACTCGGTCAACAGCTAGTCACAATATCCTTCAAAGTGGGTCCCATTGTCGGATATGATCTCGTTGGACACCCTGTATCTGCACATGATGTTCTCTTTGATGAACTCGGCCACCTTCTTGGAATTCAGTACTTTGTATGATCTAGCTTCTACCCATTTGGTGAAGTAGATGACTACGACTAATATGAACTCGTGACCGTTGCTCCCTGGTGGAGTGATTTTGCCGATGACGTCAATTCCCCATGTGGCGAAAGGCCATGGTGTAGTCATGCAGTAGAGCTCGTGAAAAGGAATGTGGTTGAGGTTGGAGAACCGTTGACATTTGTCGCAGCTTTTGAGGAACTCGATGCAGTCTGTTTCCATTGATACCCAGTAGTAACCCATACGGAGGATGATCTGTGTCAATGCTCTAACATTCATGTGCGAGCCGCAGGTTCTGTTGTGAACTTCGTTCATCAGCTCGATGGCCTTTTCTTTGTTTACACACCGAAGGAGTGGTCCTTGGTGGCGCTTCTAGTATAACATACCCCCCAGAATGACGAAATGGGATGCCAGGCATTTTAGAGCCATCATGTTTTTGGCTTTGATCCCTTCTTTGTATTTTCCATCTTCATTTGTGAAGGAAGCTTCTCCTTTTTGGAGGTACTGGTAGATTTGATTGTACTGTGGTTCGTCGATCGTTTCATGTTCAACTTCGATCTCACAAAGCAGTAGAGGGTCAGATTCTCGTCTTCCAATTTTGAAGGGTTTTATTGATTTCCCTTCGGGAATTTCAACAAGAGATGCTTGGGTGGCCAGGCATCTCGGGAAGCGGTTCTCGTCTCTTGGCAAGTAGTGAAAAGAGATGTCCTTGAAATGAGCTATGAGCTCCACCATTTATGCATGGTAATTCTGGAGGCCAGAATCTATTGTCTTCCATTTGTTGGACACTTGATTGATGATCAATGATGAGTCTCCGTATACTTCAATTTCTTTGTGAATCATGTCATGGAAGAGGGCAGTTGCCGCCTGTTGATAAGTAGTCCCAGTGATCTTTAAACCAAACGGCATGACCATGTAACAGTATGTCCCCCACGGAGTGGTGAAAGCAGTCTTGGCTTGATCTTCTTCGGACATCTTGATCTGATTTTTTCAATGTTTTCCTTTAAAAACGGCGTGGCGACTCCCAAAACCGATGTTTTTAAAAGATTATCATTACAATATACCCTCTTTTTTCTAAAAAAATGAAAAATAAAGAAAAATGATAAATTTCGGGCGAGCGTTCATTCAGTGGCGACTCCGCTGGGGACAACATTGAAAAACTTTTTTTTTAAAAAAAAAAATGAAGACGGTACTCGGTATATAGGTGGAAACCACTGACCTTCCTGTATCGCTCCCTAACCCGGGGCTTGGGATAAATGGTGGTCTAACAATCCCACGTACCAGTATCATTCTTCTATTTTCGAAAAAAAGTTTTTCTTAAAGAGGGTCTAACTTTCTTTAAATCAACTTGGACAATTTCGACATTCACCTTGTGTGTGCATTTGTGTCATTTTGTGTGCTCAAATGCACCTTGCCATGCTTTTATGCTTCTATGCTTTGGTATGTGGCACTATTGGGAGCCGGGGCTTTCCCCTTTTGCAATTTGCTCTTCCCGTTGATCGTAACAGGCAAGGTGATGACGCTGGACTACAACTACTGGTAAATTCTGACATTTGGGGCAGTCCCCTTTTGTCATGCTTTGACTCATTCTCTTGTTTTTCCTTTGCATATTGCATAAAAAAAATCTTTCACAAAAAAAATAAAATATATTTTCCTAGAAAATACCTTCACACTACTCGCACTCTACCCGCACATAGAGTTAGAACCCGAGAGTGTACGGACGACATCGCGGAAAGTGACATGTTTCGCTGACGTTTGAGCGCCTAAAGTCCTCCTAGCCTGTGAGTCAGCCAACACTTGTCCGTGACACACTGTCTACCGTGACCGGTTGGTTTTTGGCCAATACTTTTCAAAAAATTTCCAAACTTGGTTTTCAAAATTTTCTCACAAAGTCCGAGTCATTCTTCGTCTCCAAAAATCATGGCATACTCTCCCTCTTCATGTCGGAATTACGACATAATTCAAACGTAAGTACACGTTAAGATCTCTACATATCTCGACGTAGGTACATATCGATTTCTCGGCTTGGCTTCGAGAGAGGTCATGACGCGTTCTCGACATGTGTCAACGCGGGACCATGTCGAATTCTTAACGCATACTAACAAGGGTTATGCAGAAATTTCGCCACCAAGTGACGAGAGGCCATGCCAGATTTTTCAACTCCAAACGAGGAGAGGTCATGCCCAATTCTTCCAGGGTTTTACCTGCAAATTGCGGTCTCGTACAATCAAACTTACTTTTGACCCTCTCTCCTCCTGAGTTTAGACGTTAACTTGGACTTGGTTTTGAAAACCCCGAGTTTGACTTGTTTTGGCTCGTATGCCCTTAGGTTCGTTCTCCCTTTCGATTGGTGGGTTCCACGTGCCCTATAGGACCTCTGCCGGGATTGTCCGTCCCGGAGGTGCAATACAGGTGGAATACAGGGGGTCTATAGACGTAGTGATGGAACCCACTAATCCAGGAATAGTGTAGAATGCGAAAAAGAAGGTTTTCCCCTTTTCCAACCATTCCTAGGATCAATAAAAATCATTTTTATAAAAAAAATTTAAAAATATAAAAAAAAAGAGCATATGCATGAGTCCGTCCTCAGCCTATCCTCTCCCCTACCTAAAGCCGTTCTCTCCCCTTATAGCGAGCAAGTATTGGGTCAAAGTTCTGAATGGTCGGTTAATCAGTTCCTCTCCAATCAGGAAATCGTTTCCGGCAGCCTCAGAAATGGCAGATTCGCAGGTTTCAGCGGGTTTGGGTCCAAATGCGGGTGTTGATCCAAATCTTTAATCGAATGACAAGTGAGGGTACAGGAAATCCGATGATTAGGAAGGAAAAATTAGCCCAAGCTGGAAAATGCCCATGAGGTTCACAAAGAACAAACTCGGCCCTCGCTCACGCCGTTTCTCCGCCATCATGGAGTTCAGGTAATGCTTGAGGCAAATGGTCCTCTCGGTCATGGTCGAAGATGAGACTCCAGAAATAGTGATCTCAATCCCTCCGTCACATAACCAATACCCTCCATTGCCCTCGCCTTCTCGTAACGGATCGGGATTCATTACACTGTTCTCAAGTTCAAGCAAAGATTTGCCGCCTTATGCTCCAGCCTTCACATAATCGCCTTGAGCCATGCGGCTATGTTCAAGCCTCTATACCGCCCGAATGCAATCACGAGTGGCTAAAAGAAAAACCGTATGCCTCAAGTTTTCAGCTTGCCATCTACTGGGCTAGTGGAATTCACCCGTCCGCATCACCCGCCTCCATGGGCCGTGGTTCCCTCTCGCGATAAGAGCCTTGTTGCAAGTTCCAAAGAACTTGAATGTTCCCGTTGACCCCCGTGTAGCAATATTGACAGAGCAAGTGAAACTAATACAGAGAAGCTTGATCTCATGATGAGTACCAAGCACTCCCTTGACCCAAGGTGTCGAACTGTGCAAAGAAGTGACTCAACCGTGCAAAATCCAAGTGCCCGAAGTGAGAGAAGTTGACAGGACAACTTGTTCTAAGTTTGAAAAAGCCCGAAGACACAACCAAAATTCGATACTACCCTTTCACTCAAAACAACCAAGCAAATTAATCCTCCCAAACAGATCCCAATATCCCTCAAAGTCCTCCTGTGTTCACTTCCTTCCAAAGAATATGCTCACCATCAAAGTTCGTCCCCATGACTTTTCCGACCCGTTTCTTTGGACAACTTGTACTTGATCCAGCTGCCCCATGGCCTCAAGTCCCTCCACTTCCACCAGTATCATGGGCACGTAACTAATCACTGCCTCGGTCTGGGATCCTGAAGACAACAGAAAATGGAAAGCTCAAGTGTTCTCGGCAAATTCCAACCAAAGAAAGAATAGCTAGGCTAGGGGTTACCTATCCTTGAGCGAGATCAAGAAATAAAATAGTCTCTCAGTCAACCTTCGTAGGTTCTAGTACTTTTCTTTCAACCAAGTCCTCCTCGAACATTTGTAGTTGATCTTAAATCTTCTATAAAAGAGTCTTTTTCTTTTCTTGCTAGACTTAAGACATGATTTGCACACCTACATTACATTTAATGAAATGATTTTGTTTTATATGATCACTTGCAATGCTCAACAAATAATCTCTCGAAATAATTAACGTTCCGATTAATCGGTGTGAGAAAGTCAACCAATGCTCTCCCTATACACTTTCCTTACCTCATAAAAGCCTTTGTCAAGCCTCACCATCACCTTAACCAAGTCAACGACGGCGGCAACGTCAAGGGACAACGAAAGGCCACTCAGCTTCGAAAGACTGACACCATGTCGACAACAACCTAGGAGTTTGCCTTCGACCTCAAGGGCATCAAGAAAGTCTGCAAGGGGGCTCGCCTTGGCCCCCATGTGCTTAAAAATAAAAAAAAAAAGTGCAAAAGAGTAATACCCAAACTAGGGCCGAAAACCCCGAAAGGGACACCCTAGGCAAAAACAAAGTGGTTGCACATATAAAAAAAATGAGGCCAAGGACCCAAAGACCGCCAATCGAAGCTTGACAGATGGGCAAAATCAAAGATCGAAGAACGGATGTTGTTGATAACAATGGAGCGGTCAAATCAAAGCCTTTATGCATATGCCAATTATTTCTTCCCCAGTAAAAGATGAAAATCAGGAAGCAATTGAAGCAGCCGTCCAAAAATGACTTGGTCAAGGAATCATCCCGAGGCCCACGCCTCACCATCCAACCGTCTCATCCAAGCCTTTCCACCAAAGGAACCACAAATGTTCAAATCCCATTTCCTAAAACCAAACACAGTTCAGCCGAGCCCGAACTACGGCGACCTGAGCTCCTCATCATGGAGGGGAACGTAGGCAACCAGGAATGGTCCTGGTCATAAGCATATTCAAATCCCAAAAACCCTGGCCTCACCAAAGACCTCCCTATACACAAACCTTTCTAACCAACCTTGATCCGCGACATTGGTTGATTTTCTCCTCATGATTGATCAGAATGTTTTTTCATATCGAGATTATTGTTTGAATAACCCGAACATCAATAAAGGGTTTTAAGCAATCTTGTGATCATTGTCAATAAAACAAGTTTTCAGATGTCTTGACAAGTCTTCCTTTTCTACATCTTAGGAAAAATAGTGCTAAACACTTATTTTCTGTCAGCAGGGGCTTCCATACACTGTTACAAACCTTTCTACGCTTATACTCTCTCAAAAGAGTCAAACCCAAAGCGAGTTTTCGTGCCTACATCGAATAAGGCCATCAGAAAATAACACAAAATCGGGATTTGTTCCCACTTTTCGAAAAATATGCCCCTGCAATGTATAAATTCTCTTCTTTTACATCTTCTTAAGGTTGACTGAGTGACTAAAGAAAATAAGAGAGCAAAGGATAGGTTTTTTTCCCTCTCCGGCTACAATTCGCATTAGGGCTGCCTTTAAACTCTTCAAGGTTGGAGCTTCGCCAAGCCATTTCTTTAGACTGGGGCTTCTTTGGTCATCTTTGGGGTCCGCGTCGGGTTCCTCGCTAATCACAACATGAATTCAGTCTTATTCAGATCAGCCTCAGGATCATTTTTACAGTACCAATCAGATTGGGACTTTCGTTAGGACATCATCCGGAACTCTACCGAGTCATCTCTTCCAACCGGGGTTTTTGCCAATGAAAGGATCTCCCCTTGCTTTAACAAAACATGGGGCTTTGCATAAATTTTTTTTCCTCAGACCGAGGCTTCGATAAGTCGCACCCACCCCTAGAAGAGATGTTTGGTCACATCGACATCTGCTTTAGTCTTTGTTTCTAAAAGTCTATCGGCATCAGCTTCAAGCGCCAGAGTTTGAGAAATGAACTTCAGTCGAAACCCGAGGTTTAAACCCGATCTCCAAATTTCCCAAGAGGGAATTTTGGGTCCAAATGATACCTTTTAGCACTTTAGCCAAATCTTAGCAAAGCAAGCTCATTCCGCACCCAAGGGGTACGACCCCATCTCGCTCTCGAACCCATCAACAACTACTTTGTGGGTATCCATACCGCTCGAACAAGCAAGGGATGCGGAATGATGAAAAGTGTAATCCCGACAAATGACCTCCCTATAACAGAGTCATCCCCGCCTACCGCTCATGGTCTCAAGCCTCCATCCAGGAACCCATTACCGGGATATCGTGGTAGTATACCTCGGCCAATCGCCACCGGCCAACTCTCCCGTGAAGCCTCCGGAGCCACTCGCCTCTGCTGTGTGACCCAAGGTGCTGCAGTCTGCCCAACAGGTAATAGGGAGATGAGCCTCAATCGCTCAAAGAGCCACAATGATAAGAGACTGGGCTGCCACGTCCCATATACAATGACCCTCTAGACAGTCGGTACATCCCATGATAAGTCTCCGCCAGCAGAAGGGGAACTAAGTCTCTCTCTCCTCGCCCGGGTCGAGTATCGGCCAATGTGGTGCCTCGAGAACCCCGCGTGATCCGTCTAACAACTCCCAAGAAGTAAACCCAGAACATACCCCGTCGTACTCACAAAAGCGGATGTGGGAGATCATGATCGGCATAAAAATGTCCATGGCGTGCAGATGAGTCAAACGACTCCGGATACGATACGGCCAATCGGGCTATCTCGGCTGTGTCAACAAAGCACGAGGTCAAGAATCGATCGTCCACCCGCTCGGTGTGAAATCCCAAGAAATTGGCCAACTGCTCAGTCAAGGGTCGTGGATCGCGGGGAAAGACCGCATCTCTAAGCTCAGCTCCTCAAGTCAGTGCCCGAAACTCCTCAATGGTGGGTGTGAGATCATTATGCGAGAGGGTAAAGACATGCCTCTCGCAATCCCAGTATCTGGATGCGGCCTGGAGTAGGTTCCGATCAACCGCCCACTCCTTTAATGCCCGGTGATGCATCTCAACCCATATCGTTGGTCAATGATCCTCCCTAATAAGGTCACAAGTGCGATGATGGCGGGTCAAATTTATGAGATCGGAATGGAATTGACGCTCTTTGGTCTTAGATCTGTCGTCATAACGTTCCATTTTGGGCCAAAGATCAAATCTTGGGGCTAATTTTGAGGTAGAAGGCAAGTTTGAAGCCTGCTGGAACAGCTGGAGTGAGTGGTTTACGAGTCTACCTTTTATAAAGTGCTGGGGCTTGCTGACCAAGAAACCTGTCTCCAGGACTCTCTTTGTCGTGCGACATGAAGGCTCCATGAAGTCATGTGTTCTGACGACATGGAGAGTTCCATCAGAACACCAAGGTCCCGCAAATGCAGCTACCCCAAGCAATCCAATACTTGCTCAAAAACCTACCCAAACCTGTCCAAGACACCATAAAATCATGCCTAAACACTCCCCCTCGCTCATCAAGCCCACGGGAGAGGATCCGGCACATTCAACACACCCACGTACACATAAATGTCACCCAATGCGTACAAAAACCGCAAAAACACCCAATCACACCAAAAGCCACCATTTTGTGCCTTTCTTGGGACGAACTTGTGCATATGAGCTCACAAATATATAAATAAACAAACTTTGTATTTGTCAAAGTACAAAAACAATAAAATACTTGTTTATACAATCAAAAGAACAAAAAGTGCATGCATTTCTCCTCTCTCCCTAAAAAGAGTCAAAGCATGGCAAAAGGGGAACGTCGTGATCTCTGACTCGGAGTCATCGCTGGAATTGTCCTCCTCACCTCCTCGTAGCCGCCATCATCCCGACGCTGCCCACCTCCTCCTCGGAGCCGCTCTGCTCCTGGCCATCATCCCCACCCTCCAGCGCCTCATGGATCTCGCCGTCTGAATCATCATCCTCGTACTGGGCCCAAGGCTAGGGCTCGGTGTAATACCCATGCCACTCAGGCACGGTAGTGAAAGGGGGCTGGTAGGGATCATCCTCGCCATCATCACCATCGGGCTGGGGCTGCTGACTAGACCCGCCCGCCTGTGAGCCAGAAGGAGCCAAAGCCGGCCTAGGCCTCTTCTTCGGAGGCACGACGTCACCAGGCTGGGAGATGCACCTCCCCTTCCAGTGCTCCACGCTCCTTCAAACCGGGCGCAAAGATCTTCACAAAGACCGTGAGCGCCATCGCCACCGTCCTGAACGTCTTGGCTGGAACCTGTTCAATGAAAACAGAAATGGCAGTCAGAAGCAATCAATGCATACAGTAAAGCAGTTAAAAGCTTGAACAAATCAGAAAAGAAAAGATTGCTCACAGAAGTAGTCCCGCGGGGAAGCCGCAGATGAGGATGTGTCTCAGACAGGTCAAAATAAGAACGGCGGATGACACCCCCAGCCTCATACTCAAAAAATCGGGGAGGCACCGGTATATGCATCCCCGCCGCCCTCTTGGCAACCATCACCTGAGGAGTCACCAATCGGGTGAAGACGAACTGGGCATAGTCCCCACCATCAGAAAGCTCAGTAGCATCAATACCGGTCCGCAGCCGCTCCAAGTCAGGCAGGGCCCGAATATGCCATATCCCCGCAGGAGGATCATGAGGGACGTGAGCGACAACGCCATGACCATGCTGCCTGCAGACTCTCTCCCCCAAATACAGGGCATCTCCCTCCAGGCCAATCAGAAGCCTCCTCGTCCCGGTCACCAGGGCAAAGAAAGACTAACCATATCCTCGCCATACCTACCATGCCAGGGGAAATGTCTCAACCCAACAGGGGTACCCCTTAAAGCAATCATGATGTCATGGTAGCAGGCCATCTTACGGGGATTTACCCCGTCCACCTTCCTGCTCTCCCTAGCTCCAAAGGTCCAACGGCGAATAGCAGGGAACAGATCTGCCGCAATCCTCTCAGGCACAGTCCAGGCATAACAGCCAAACACCTCATAAGCCCACACCTGAAATCAGAGACAAAAGACTCTCAGTGTGCAGCAACAATAAAAATGATGACAGAAAAGTCAATGCAGCAGTCGATGTGCGAAAAAGGCAAAGGGCATACCTCCAAAGACATCAGGTAAAAGTCCAAAGAGGTCACACTGCCTCTGCTCACCTCATCCAAGCCTCTGTACACCTGGGCCAAACCAGCCTCTCCCCAAGAAAAAGTGGACACCTGGCTCCAATCTCTAAGAGGCTCCAGCAAAAGGGTCATTGCCGTCGTGGAGGCATTACAGAATAGGGCATCAGAAAACCTGGCCCATACGAAGGCTCTAGCCAACTGTTCAGCAGTAACCATAGCGGCACCCTCAGCAAAAAGACGGCACTGATGAGTCAAAGCAGAGTGCAAGTCCGCCAACGGAACCCCATTGCCCTTCAAAGTGCGAAAGGTCATGCCGGTCCAAGGCTCTAATAGCGTTTGGGCTCGCACGCTGTGGTCCTCGAAAAGATCGGCCTCTCGTGAACCTGCACCAGAATGGCAAGAAAGTCATATGGAGTGATGGTCGACTCACCCCAAGAAAGATGAAAAGTGTGGGTAGAGTCCCACCAGTACTGTCTGAAAGCACGCACTAGCTCTACGCTCCTGGCCGTGTCTCCAAAGTCTCCAACACTGTGAAAAATGGTCCAAGACCAGCGAATACAGTCCCTTGGGACTGCCTGCGGAAAATAAGAAGAGCTCCTAAGAAGACCCCTGTGATGGTCGCAATAGCCTCAGGAGACCCCTTGGTCCGCAAAGTCTGCAGGTAAGCATAACACAGGTATGAAAAGTATACTCATCACAATATGTGCATTCATTCATGTGCATTTTTTCAAAAAAAAAATCAAAAATCACCAAACTCTTTCAAAAAGAAGAAAAACAAAAAAAGAAAAATCTTTCAAAACCATGCATTCCATGCCAAGCATGCAATTCCTTTTTGGGTGCGATTTCCCCCAATTTCAATCTCAAACCCTAGAAATCAAATTTCAAAAAGGGTTAATCTTTTAAAAATACTTACCCCTTCGGCTCCGTGGTGGAAGTATGAAAGTCGAGGCCCGGGTAGAGGCCATTCCCTCCGGAAATCTCTTCCGTCTATTCCGATCGACGAGTCTCCTACTCTCTGACAAGACTTGTTGCACATTCCTTCTCGATCTCGGCTCGCGGAGGCATTATCAAATCCTTGATTTAAATCAAAATTAAGAGAAGAAATTTCGAATTTTTCTCTCCCTTTCTCTCTCTCGTTTCTGCGGCAATGGGTGTTGATTTAGGGTCTGTCTTACGACCCGCGGTTTTAATTAAAACTGCCTGGGGAACCTCCCCTACGTCGGACGACAACCATGGTCCAAGGGGTGATTTTCCCCTTTTACCCCCGATTAAGTTACGTCGGCCTATCTTGGCCGCTCATCATCAAAATTCATCAATTCATTTGGGGTCAAATGCCCATCTCTCTTGGTCAACACGTAAATTGGCCTGGAATGGCCATAAACTACCCGGCTCGAAAACCGCATAGCCTTCCAACACGTAAAATGGCCCGAATGGCCATAAACTACCCGTTCCGGAAAGACCGCACGCATTTCCCACTCAATACAAATCCCTGGGGTGACTCCCCACCAAAAACAATCAAATTCGCCAAGGGTGACTCCCAAAGGAAAAAGTCAAATTCGCGGTGACTCCCAAAGAAAAGTCAAATCCCCTGGGTGACTCCCCACCAAAAATAGTCAAATTTGCGGGTGACTCCCAAAGGAAAAAGTCAAATTCGCGGGTGACTCCCAAAGAAAAAGTCAAATCCTCTGGGTGACTCCCCACCAAAAACAATAAATTTCGCGGTGACTCCTAAAGGAAAAGTGAAATTCGCGGGTGACTTCCCTAAGAAAATAAATTCGCGGGTGACTCCCAAAGAAAAAGTCAAATCATCGGGGTGACTCCCTTGAACAGCCAATATCAGTGGTACAAACGCCCATCCTCGGGGTGACTCCCCACCAAAAATAGTCAAATTCGCGAGGTGACTTCCCAAAGAAAAACAGTCAAATTCGCGTGTGACTCCCAAAGAAAAAGTCAAAATCGCGGGGTGACTCCCACCAAAAACAAACAAATTCGCGGTGACTTCCCAAAGAAAAAACAGTCAAATTCGCGGTGACTCCCAAAGAAAAAAGTCAAATCCTCGGGGTGACTCCCCACCAAAAATCAATAATTCGCGGGTGACTTCCCAAAGAAGAACAGTCAAATTTGCGGGTGACTCCCAAAGAAAAATTCGCATCTTCGGGGTGACTCCCCTTGGAATAGTCAAATCCCGTGTATAAACGCCCATCTTCGGGGTGACTCCCCTTGGAACAGTCAATATCGGGTATAAACACCCACCTTCGGGGTGACTCCCCTTGGAACAGTCAATATCGGGTATAAACACCCACCTTCGGGGTGACTCCCCTTGGGACAGTTAATCTCGGGTACAAAGCCCGTAGCCTTTCATTTGGCACGTCCATCTTTGACGAACTACGATTCAGCTTGATTCCCCCATGGGATACGTAGGAATCCTCTTCATAAGAAGTCCAGCGACTTGACCATCTTGGTCATCTCTTTCCCCGCCGTTCGTGTCCGGCTCGGGATTCTCATTGTGTCGACGACCCCACTTCCCGTGGAAGTGACGTCGCCGAGGGGCTCTGTGAGTACCCCGACCCGAACTCATGTTTTGGGTCCATTTTAATTAATTGTTGGACTCATATAATTGCTAAAGAAGCAAATAGAGACCAATTGCCCATACGCAAATTTCACCCAACCCATTGGGCTCGCAAGCATTCTGCCCAATATGGCCAAAAGGAGTATCGCTGTCGTCCGACATGGGACACTAAGGCGGTTTAACCGCTTCGTCTGACGACAAAGGCCTTCCCATCACCGCCTATAAATACAAGGCAATGGCCGATCATTTTAGGGGGACTTGGAGTGAATAGAGGGAGGATACCAGTAATATAGGGAAAACTCTGTCCAAATAGAGTCTCCCTCTCTCTCTCTCATACACACACACTCACCTCCCTCCTCACACACACACACACTTCAAGGTCATGATCCAAAGAAGCTCCCTTTATTGGTGTGTAGAAGGGGTGGACACCATACTATTGGTGATCTCACCTTGTGGACTACAATAGGTAGCCACTAAACCTTTCTCCCTCTTTAAATAAAGTCTTTAATACATTTATAATACATTGCATGCTTACTTGCTTTAATATTATGTAGAAATTGGGATTTTTGCATGATAAAGGTGGTGGAGAAGTGAATCTTCAATATTCACTTCTCCCCACCTCAGATCTGGACATTTGGTCATCTTAGGATCAATAAAGATTCAATCTTTACTCATTTGCATGGAGTTAGGAGGTGATGGCTACTTCAAAGTGGCCAAAAACATGTGATTTATCATATTTGGCCACTAAAGCCATGTGATCCTCCCATAATACTCATATATTACTGTTTTAATACTACTTACAGTTAATAAAGGTGCTTAGTTTGCCTTGAGAAGCAAAGGGGAATCAAACAGAGTGAAGGGCACAGAAATGGCCTATCCCTGTCGGACGACACAGGACTCCATGGAGATCCTGTGTCATACGACATGGAGATCCCAGAAAGGTCAGAAGCCATTCTTGGACTTCAGATCTGTCCAGATTACCCTTTTTGTAACTCAAAGCTTACCTAAGCATTTCTGTGGCTCATAAGCCACTATTTGGGTGCCTATGATCTGTTTGGGTGCAATTTATTAGAGGCGGTTTGCCACATGACATGAATAACCTCGGATGTTCCATGTCATGTGACATCCGTATCATACAAAGTCTATCGTGACTTTGTCCACTCCTGTCAATCCCAAACTGGGCTTAGACCTTCAAATAGTGTCTTGAATGAGTTAAATAAATTCATTCCAGTTCTAGAAATAGCTTGGTCATTGTAAAAGACAATCTGACCAAGAGATATCATGTTGTGCGACATCCTCTTTCTAGGAGGAGGGGGATCAGGACAGGACCCTGACCGTTGAGGAGGTGCGGGCCATGCTGGATAGTTTTTGAGTTTGAGTGGCTGGGCCTATATCCGTGGGCCTTATTGGAGTGAGAGGTTCATCATGCCTGGGATTTTGCCGAGCTGTAGAGGATTTTGGTATCTTTGGAGGGGGATACCATGTATCTGGTTGAGAGAGTCTTCCCTCAGCATGGCTAGGGTTCGTTTCCCTATAGGGTACCAGAGGATCCGCCTGGGGCGATGCATCCTACCCACTTCATTCTTGACGAGGATTATGCCCATCTGATGAATGGCTATGCGGCGACGGATTGCATTATCCGAGGGGCTTCATATGAGGAGTTCTTGCCTTACCTTCTGCCTTGTTATGACAATCATAATATGTAAAAGGGTGTGGCCCCCTGTCATGGCTCACAAGTTGTACACAGTCTTGATATTATCAATAAAATGTCAAAATTCGCATGCTTTATCGACACACCTTGCACACACACTTTGAATGTCCAAAATTGTCCAACGTTGATTGAAAGTCTCGAAAGAGGCGTGTTGGGTGAACTCTCTAGTTCTTCCCAAACACGTAACCAGACTCCCGAACCCAAAATACTCTTAAAATAGGTTTTTCAATGTTTTCCTTTAAAAACGGCGTGGCGACTCCCAAAACCGAAGTTTTTAAAAGCTTATCATTACAATGTACCCTCTTTTTTCTAAAAAAAGGAAAAATGAAGAAAAATGATAAATTTCGGGCGAGCGTTCATTCACCTATGTTTCTCCCAAATTCGGAAGACTCAGGTCGTCGTAGTTTCACTTAATGAGAGAAAAAGAGAAATAACTAATTTAATTACAACTCCCGAATCCCCAATGGACCGGACTTTAATTTAAAAACCCAATCACACGCAGTTATAAATAATAATCAACTATTTAAACTAAAAACGGATTCGAGTTCTACATCCTAAGGGAGGCCTTAAGATGAAAGAACTCCGCAGATAATGTAATCAGGAATCCCCTTTACGTGTTCGGCTCTTATCTCGGATCTCGAGGCGAACAAGAAAACTAGAAAACAAACAGGATGCCGAAGCGTTGTCTCGCGCGAGACAGATAGTTGTCTCGTGCGAGACTACATTGAATTGGGTAAAAAAATGATTTTTTTTATTTGAAAACCTCTTTTTATCAACGCAAGTTTAAGCCACTTAAATTTATTTATCCCCATCGGAGTCGCCACTGTAGCGATGCGTGAATTTTCTTTAACATCTTGGTGTCTCCACCTATATTATTTACTTGGAAATATATAAAAAACCATTTGAAAAGATTTTCGGTTCGGATCTTAGGTTATGGAATGGGAAGGTCAAGGAGCACCCATTCCACCCAATCCGGAGATCTGTCTTGCTAAAAAGAAAGAGGTTTTCAAAGAAAAGACATTTTATTTAAAGAAACAAGTAAAACAATCCATTTAACTATGTTAAATGGAATATAGGATCGATTGCTTCGAGACCGTCCCCATGGTTTGGGGAGGCTCTAGGCCAATCCTAGGTTTGATGTATTATACCACTCCAATTATCAATTAGAAAGGGAGAGGAAGATTACCTCATGTGAAGAGATTCGGACAGAGTTTTGACTGAAGTTTAGAGTCGAACCTTGATGTGGATATAGCTTTGCCTCGGTCCTCGATTCGGGCTTCGATGTTTGTTGATCAACAAGGTTGATAAACAAACTTTAGGTGATTTTAGGGTGATTTATAGGAATCTTTCAGGGAGAGAAACCAGTAAATGTCGGGGGATGACAGGAAAGTCAGGGATCCAAAATACTGAAAGTCTTCAAGTATTTATAGGTGTTGGAGAGGTGAAGGTGGAGAGGTAAAATACCCTGGGAAGGTTCCAGAACCCAAATTCTATTTCATGACCGGATTGATAAGGTTTTATCCAGAAAGAGGTTGAAATCGATGAGAAAACTGGCTTCTGCACGTCTGCAGGGGCTTAGTATCACGCGAGACATGTAAGTTCCGCACGGGAAAAGGCTGCCAATGGACAATTCTGTCCTTCCCTCGTTATCTTGTATGCAGTTTAGTCCAAACTAACGGTCATTAGTTAAAACTTAATGAAACATGATGAAATGGTGGATTTCTACTCTTGACTCAAGGCAAGACTTAGAGTGGTATTAATCTGCTCCGATGGGTTCAGAATGGGGTGTCTACAGAGCCCCTAGTTGACAAGTCTTATGGAATAAGTCATTTCGACGATAGAAAAGACATCATTCTGGACATCGGGATGGTCGAGCCGCACGGCTTCCTACGTAGCTCTATCGGAGAATCAGACCATAACGTAGTTCGACTCCAAAACATAAAAAGGCTGCTTTAGGTATTTTGAAAATAATTTTGAAAATCGAGGAGATTTTGCTTTTGAAAAGGTAAATTCATACTAAGGAATCAAATCAAGACCCAATTCTGAATATACCTGTCTGTCTGAAGATTCGCCTGTCTGGGCTCCGAACATGTGGGGAAAGATGTTAGAAACAATGGTTTACATGTCCGTTCCTTTGAGTCCTATTGGTTTGGTGACGATTCGCCTGTCTGGGCTCCGAATCGGGCTTTGCTGAGGATGACCATTAACCTGTTTGGGCGTTGAATTGAGCTTTTTTATTTGACGATTCACCTATTTGGGCATTGAATTAGGCTTTTGTGATGATGATTCACCTATCTGGGCATTGAATCGGGCTTTTCTTTTGACGATTCACCTATCTGGGCATTGAATCAGGCTTTTTAGTTTGACGATCCACCTGTTTGGGCATTCGATCAGGATTTTTGGTTTGACAATCCACCTGTCTGGGCGTTGATTCGGGCTTTTGTTATGATGATCCACCTATTTGGGCTCTGAATCGTGTGGATGACTTGATCTCTGGCTCAATCATTTTCGAGTGACTGATGCTGTATTGGGCGAAGCGGGTGCCACGCTTCGGCTTAGAGTTCCAGAATCCTTGCGGTACCGATTTTTCCATGTTTCCTTGCTGTGGTATCACTTTCTCTTATAGGGTAAATGTGTCAAAAATTTTGAATTTTGACATTGCGTAGACGCTATTGTCGTAGGACAATTTCGTACATTTCCCGAGGGTTGTTTCGTCATGTGAATAGGCTGTATCGCGCGTGACAAGTTGTCTGCCAGAGGCAAAAATAACAAAAGATTCAATGCTTTATTTTGAAATACCCATTTTCAAACATTCTCTTCAAGTCTCGAGCCAAGGCATTTCTTCCCGAGATTTTTTTGTGTGTTGCTTGCTTGATATCTCTCCCTAATCTATACTCTTCTAATCCTCTTCCTCTTTCCATCATCCATGGCTCAAGAAAAGAATCCGACTTTCGGTAGCTACTTTCTAGGGAAGCTGATTATCCGAGGGACGACCTCACTTTCGATCATCATAGTGCACATTTCCTATGCCATCCGTGAGGGTTTGGTAAGAATGCTTTCTTTTCAATCTCATTCCATTCTTTGCATTGCGTTTGAATCCATGTTTTTTTAATTCCCCAATTTCATCAAATTGGCCATCTTCTCTTTTCATCTTAGAACTAGGTTCTCATCGTTGCATG